>NMRA01000414.1:41774-247312 GCA_002633005.1 Phoronis australis | reverse complement strand
GAGTTTATCTGTTCCTCCATCACCACTAACGTCATTCATTACTAAGAAAACATATGTTTCTTATATATGGTTATTAGCCATCGAGAAATTCGAGCACCTGTGGTTAAATGGTGTTATGGGCATGTTGATGAGGAGATCGGAGGGAGTGAAAAAGTCAGAGCTTTTTGCAAGTTGCATTTTTGTTTCAGTTTTTGATTCTGTGCGGATTGTTTATAAAATTTACTAAAATTACCCACAATCTAACATTTATGGCCCAGTGAAACAACAACGACCTGTAAATTTTTATTTTTTTGAAGTACGACCACCAGGCATTTTGAATTTAAATCAAACGCAACCACCCATAATTTTTTATTTCAGTTGCCTTCCTCCTCCCCCCCACACAGATTTTGCTGGAACAGCCCCCAAGAAGTTAGAGAACTGCTGGTAAACAACAGCAACATATTTTACCCGACCAACTGCAATGACAAAACGCAGGGAGGGTACAGTATGAAAAAGCAGACCTAGAGACCATTTGAATGCCATATTCAAATAGTGCACAGAAAATTTTAATCACACCAAATTCTGGCACAAATAGCCTATTCCCATACTTCAAAAGCACTACATTGCTTCGAATGCACAACTCTAACAAAAATGGTGCTGTATAACACAAACAACACATTTATATTTTCTTAACCTTATATTACTTTTGATGAGAAAAAACAAAGCACCATGTGCTACACAGCATAATCTTTATCGTACTCAACAACCAGCGGCTCCCTTCAATAAGCCCAACCCAGTTGTACTCACCATTCACTGTCACTCCATCCTTGCTCTTATCCACGTCCAATCCCAACTGTTTGGCAAGGTTACTGGGCACAATTAAGTCCTCGTACTCCTGCAAGGCTGGGCTCACTTTCACAACACATTCATCCAAGCCTGACAACAGCTTGTGTGGCTTGTTGGGGACTGTAACATACAATTACCCAATGGGCAGTTAGAACTAGCCTCATAATTCATCAAATGATAGTTTAACGTGCTTTTAAAATGTTCCTGTAGATGTCTGTAACTTCCATTGTCTAGTACTCAAATGGAAGAAAATTAAAATCCTTATCAATGGCAATCAAACAACAGATAATTTTCCAGCCTTTGATCCATTTTCCGAAACCAGTTCGCTAAAAATGTTAAAATTTCCCAACATCTCAGTTCATGGCAGCAGCACTATTCAAAATATAATACCAAAGGATTAAAATTTCCTTCTCATTTTTAATAATTTTATGATAAACAATATCTCTATGACAAAAGCTTTTCTGCGCCATCATTCCTTTTCAGACCATCCCGCCATGAAGAACCACAGTACAAGAAGAAGACGTCTACCTGTCTCCTGCTCCGCGTCCTGCTCTGAGGCCTTCACCTGCGCCACAATGCTGACGTCTGGGAAGATGACCACGCCCTCCTCCACCTGCAGCTGGTCCACGGTCAGTGTTGGCACACCGGTGACGGTGATGACCGGTTCACTGGACTGCAGCACCATGATGTAACTTGATACATCGGATACCTTCAGTACATCATCCCCAGCACACCTGGATTAGGAAGAAGCAGTGGAGTGATTCTCACAGTCACGTGTTGTATATGTTACATATCATTACTTCCACTACACTGTCAAACATATTAAGACAATCATAATTCAGATTCCCTCAATATGCGCTAGTCTCCATAGTTAGAATGAGACTGCACAGTCACATCCCAGGCATACAACAAGTGTGGCTATTATGTTGGGACACACATCTGCTCCACTGACTCGCTTTTTGATTTCACTTTGTCTGAATTCACAAGTCCAGCCTTCGTCAATTTTACTGTTTTCGGGAAGGAACTTATACCCGGTATTTTTGGCAGGTTAAACCACATGAAAGCTCATCATAGTTTGAAGTGGCAACTCTTTGGATCAATGAAAACACATCTTGCATTAAGACCAATATTTTAGAACTTTAATTGCCTAAAACGAAAGATGTACTCAAAGTTAAGTCATAACAACTCACTTGAACTGAGTCTGTATGTTGATGTTACGACGACCAGGGGTCGGGTTAAGACGAGTGTTGACGTAACCGATCTCTCTCACCAGGCTAGTCACTTCCTTCGCGTTTACACCGGAGATGGTGATCTCGGTCATTTCACTGTTGAATGCAGCCGTCTGAAAGAGGATGAACCCACGGTAAGCGTTCACTCAAAATATTCATACTATTCAAGACGTAACACATTACCATGCTCGTCCAGGTAAATGTTTACAGTGAGAAAAATTCACAGGTGGATATTGAGCCCGAAGACAGAAGAACACGGACCTTTAATAGAGACGCTGTTGAAAATTCTTCAGAGGGGTTTAGGTAAACACGAATATTCACTTGGACAAGAGCAGAATGTCAAAGAAAGACAGGTGAATATTCAACAAGTGTCAAGACAAACAAAGAAGAAAATTAACAAGACAAGCATCTATGTATGTTTAACCTCTCACTAACGGATCATAGAAGCAATGTTAATTGTGAAAGAGCAGTGGGGAGAGTACATTCAGTTTAAGATCATTTACACATCACCAACAGTGTAGTAGAACGAATACACTGCGATTAGATGAGAATCCTTAGTGTGAAACCAATAGGTGGCACCATCTTACCATTCCACTGTGCATCAGAGACATTGCGTGTGTCAAGTCTAGCTGCTCCTGACACCTGTTGAGACACTTGAGAA
Organism: Phoronis australis; assembly: GCA_002633005.1. Classification (NCBI taxonomy): domain Eukaryota; kingdom Metazoa; phylum Phoronida; family Phoronidae; genus Phoronis; species Phoronis australis. The sequence goes on along the minus strand of NMRA01000414.1, from coordinate 244,597 downwards.
CCCTATCATCCTCAGTCGACCCCTTAAGAAGGCTTGTGCCCGCCAAGTAACCTTGGAAATGCTGATTCATCTTACTAGTGCCACCTGAGAAGAATGAGAGAACATGTTTACATGTTAAAGTTGGAACAACCAGGAGGTAGAATTATGGAAAGCAGGCATAACACATTTTGTTAACAGATTTCATACAAACAAAACTTTCTACGAAATATGTCTAAAGTCAATACCCTCTGATCTACGATATTCCTTAAAAGTTGAAATATACATTACAAATCAATGCAGTAAAACTCTGCTTACCTAACCAGCAAGCACCAACTACAAGCTTGGTACCGTGAACCTTCCTGGACTTGTGTAATGCCCAGTCATCCAGTATCTCTGGGTTGTTAGCCTTGTCATCATACTTCACACCGTCTATGTACAGCCTCACCTGAAAACAGCACCACATAGGCATCACCAAAGCGGGAAAAAACGCAATAATGGCATAGGCACAGAATGTTGGCTACGGAAACACAGTTAGAAACCTAGCGTTAATTCATGATTCAGCATCGATAGTGACTGCTACACATATTAGTCAACTGACACAGGAAAGCGCCACCACAGAGCTGCCCGTACGTATCAAGTAGAGAGAAAACGAGAAAAGAAGTTGGAAACCCACCTTGGGAAAGTCGAAGCTGATGGCGTAGTGATGCCACCGCCCGTCGCACACCTGCGCCAGCTTCCAGCGCCACTCAGCGTGTTTGTACGTTTCAGGGTCAATGGCGCCCGGCTCCTGACGCACCAGCAAGACGAGGCGACAGTTGTGGACGAACCAGGAGTAGTGGTGACGGTTCATGGCTGTAAGGGGAGTAGGATATCGTCAAGTGTGTGTGCTAACGCAATGTCAATTGTTCAAATTGATCAACTCTTTTACCTTCCATTAACTAACCTGCCACTCATTGATAAAGCTTATCAAATTATTATATAACTAATTCAGATACTAACTTATTATTTTAGCTTATTCCGCGAAATACAAGACTGATAAAAACTGATCAAAATCTTTAACTGACTCCAGCATAGCACTAGACAAAATAATTGACTCACCAGCACGCTAGCAGGAAAGTCAATAGAATTGTAATTCTTTGTCATAATCCATGCCACCGATCCAACATTTTCCCACTTCCGATAACATCACGGTGCCAAACCTATCAGCTGATTACAAGTACCCTAATATCCCAACACACCTCCAGGTGATCAATAGTCCTAAAGCTGTGTCCACCAAGTGTATACAAGTCCATCTCAGTATAGTGCTCAACCGCTATAGTGAGGTGCACCGTTCCCACATTATTGCCACCACTCCTACACAACCATGGCCACTCCCACATAATCGCGACCACTCCCACATAATCGCGGCCACTCCCACATAATTGCGACCACTCCCACATTATCGCGACCACTCCCCCACATTATCGAGACCACTCCGACATGATCGCGACCACTCCCACATTATCGTAACCACTCCCACATAATCGCGGCCACTCCCACATAATCGCGGCCACTCCTGCATTAACATAACTACTACTCACTGTCGGCGTCAGAGCTGCACAGTATCTGCTCCTTCTTGCCATGCTGGCTGTCGTCGTTTACATCCTGCTCGTGTTTCATCCACGTGGTCAGAGTGAAGTGCTGGCCCAGCGTGTGGTTCACCCGCTTCTCATCAACAACCACTGCAGTAGTCTTGCCATCAAAGGCAAAGATTTGGTCACTCATCTTTCCATCATCAGTCGGGACGTTCTTTGTCCACGATGAGGGTTTGTCAGGTGACGGCAGCAAGTCGTAACTATGTTTGGTGGCACCTAGAGGCAGGAACATTTATGAATACAAACGAAAGGGACAGTTTCAGTGTATTCTAAACTAGCCAATGGTTACTAGTAATGGCCATTGTCCAAGAGAACAACGGAGCTAGTGGAATTCTTAATGAAAACGGCAAAAAATATTCATAATAATCTGCTGTATGACAACAAAACTTTGAGTGCCACTAGAAACACGGCAATATTACTACATCAAACCAACTTATCAGCCAACGTGAGTAAAATCCTAAGACCAACTCAGGCATGGTGGACCACTGAACACATTAACAAAACATTTTTGTCAGGACAGAAGCAAGAGACTTGAAGACCCGTCGACAGGCAAGATAATATGTTTTTTGCAGCAATGGCCACATACTTGAATACAAACTTAAACAAATACGATTCCAAGATAATACAATTTCACTGACAGATGAAGTTCAAAATATCTATGGAAATGTTGTGCCTAAATATAACGGTTAATGATTCGCACAAGGGCTTACCACATCTCTTCCTTAGTGTCTCCGTGGAGTAGGTGTCGCGGTCACAGTTCTTGCCAATGTGACTCGTCTGCAGACTGACTTTAGTCTGTATCTTCTCCACCTTGCACACAGCCTGACACGTCTCCAACTTGGCAGGACGGAACATTTTGTAGATGCCAGAGTTGGGCGTGTACTCTAGCCGTTCGTCAATACCTTCAAAAGAAAGGGTACGTTGTAGTGAGTAATCCTGGATGGCGTCGAGTCGGGCAATGTTTTGGTGCAATTTATGGATAACTAACACTGTATGGGGAGGCATGCAACCAATAAAAAACCACCATGGCAGGCATTTAGAAATTCAATGACGTCTCTACTTTGTACAAAGAAACTTGTCAGAAAATTGTGAAAGTTCTACATTGCTGTTGTGGATATTTAGAGAACAACATTTTTTTCTTATAATAAAAAATCATTTAAACCATAATTTTATACATGAACAGAGCAAATCTTCGCATACAATCAATATAAAGTCTAGTCTTTTGTAACTACAGGATCACTCAATAGACAGACACACACACAGAGAGATGTTGTAGGCAACCAATAGAGGTCCTTACCATTCCAGCCTGGCTGACAACTAGGCATCACCTTGATGGTGAGGCTGATTGGCTTGGAGACCTTCCCAGAGCAGTCCTGGGCAACCACTGACAGTTTGTACATCTTTTGGCGGGTATACGCCAGCTTCTCTGTGTTCTTGACATTGCCTGAAGGAGAAACAGCAACACCGGGTGATTGTCTGGCATTCGCCTGACCGTGTACGCATCAATATGGAAAGAGGATTTTGATTCCTTGTTAGTGGTTTTGCGTGTAGTATAACCACTTAACATCAACTTCAATTAGACGCAGGCATGAATGCCAAGGTTATATTACTGCTAAACCAAAATAAACTGCCACCTTGGAAATAATCGCAGTTGCACACAAGTTGACAACATAACGCCAGATAGAAAAGATAACAAGACGAATGTAGACAATACACTTGAATTAAAAACAAAATGTACTGAGCAATGCGACCTTCGTCAGGAGCGTAAGGCAAAATGCTACAGCCTTAATAGTGATATCGGGCATTCATCCGAATTTGGAAAAGCATTAAACACAGTGTCAATCAAAGTTCATTCAATAACATAATTGACAATTTATTTTGTAATTGGTTAACATCAAGAGGCTACCTCTTAGAANTGGAAAGAGGATTTTGATTCCTTGTTAGTGGTTTTGCGTGTAGTATAACCACTTAACATCAACTTCAATTAGACGCAGGCATGAATGCCAAGGTTATATTACTGCTAAACCAAAATAAACTGCCACCTTGGAAATAATCGCAGTTGCACACAAGTTGACAACATAACGCCAGATAGAAAAGATAACAAGACGAATGTAGACAATACACTTGAATTAAAAACAAAATGTACTGAGCAATGCGACCTTCGTCAGGAGCGTAAGGCAAAATGCTACAGCCTTAATAGTGATATCTGGCATTCATCCGAATTTGGAAAAGCATTAAACACAGTGTCAACCAAAGTTCATTCAATAACATAATTGACAATTTATTTTGTAATTGGTTAACATCAAGAGGCTACCTCTTAGAAAAGAAAACTTAAAAGCGAGCATCCTGTTTTCATTAAAAATGGATTAAAAATCTCCAAGAGAAAATTCAGCACAAACGGAAGGCCAGGATTAGCAGCATACACGCTCAAACAGTGCGCAACAAAAGAAACATTTAAACATCATCCGACAAGAGGAAATAGAAAGAACAACAGGGAGACAAGCTTTCTAAGCCCGCCACTCAATTGATTCTAAGCGGAGGGAAAGACCCAACATCAGTTCAAAACAGAGATTATGCGCCTACTATGAATAGGACCGACAAATCAGAGAGCACGTTTTCTACAACACCGACTTCAGTATTGATTCTCGGTATAGCAAGAGATACCCTTCCACTCACTGCAGTTCAAGTGATCATCTATGGTGAAGTCGGTATAAAAACAGAGTCGGGTCAATACACTGGGGATATGCTGTGATAAAAGTGCGTGATCAATAAATGCAGAAGGCAGCACTCGAACAGTGCAGGAATTGAACAGCACTGATTGCCCAACGGATAGTAACATTATGTAACAGAACAGGGAGAGGCGTAGAGGTATTTGGTAATAGACCAGCAGGTGATGCTGTGAAAAGTCAATTTCGCGTAACTTTTACACGCAGAATCGTTAACAAGGTGTAAGAAATCACACAGATAAACACAACATGTACTTGTGTTATCAATTCTCTCCAAGATAGTATGTCTGGATTGACAGCTTATCTCAAAATGCCAATCAAGCAGGTGAATTTCTTCTTGAAAATGATGGTAGAGCAACTATGTTAAGCTACATGTTTTTGGAATCGAAGCGTGACGCAGAAAATGTCTACACGTATTCCCACTACTTTCTAATTTTGTATCCAGACAGACAAGTGTTTTCCTGAACTATATATCAGCCACATAGCAGACTTGTCGGCAGCCATCACTGATGAACAACCAGCGCGCTCACACGATCAAAGAATGCCCTTTGATCGCCATCCACTAATTACTCAGCGCGCCAATAATTGATCATGGTCAGCAATCAATGCGTCATCGTGCTGTGTAGGAAAGCTGCATGAAACAGAACCGAACAGACTGGCAAATGCAATGGAACCGTCAATACCAACAGCAGCAGTAAACCTCTCTCAAGGTCCTAGCTAACCAACCAAGAAAATTCTTTACTTAACGAGAAGGTATATTGCGCAATCTCGAGCAATCTATAAGTAAGATAAAAAAAACTCTAGTTCCTTTCTCACTAGCATCAATTTTGAGAATACGTTTACCAGCTGCAAAGCTCGACTCCTCTTTTGAATTGAGGAAAAATCGCGTTCTTATCAGCTGAAGCAATAAGAGAACACTAAAGTTGAATATGATCAAAGCAACACAGATAAAACTGTGGGCTAGTGTTGCGTTTATTCTTAAACAAGCAACGCATAGTTGCCCACGGACAGACCTAACATCACAGGTAGCCCTGCAACATGCATAACAATTTCTAACATTTTCCAGGTGAACAGAGCTCTCACATTCCTCAACAACACCCGCAGTAATAAAATATATATTAACTGGACCTCCCACAGGGCAACGACGTACAATTAATCATGATTGTTACTTCTAGTGTGGCACTGTTTTGCTAGAAACATCCCAAGGGAACACCTGAGCCTGTCAAATGAACTTTGAACTCGCACAGAATGGCTATTCCACCCAATTCATTTACATGGGTATGGGGACAGACTCCAACTAGTGTGCAATTTCAAAGGTCGCTGGGAAAACAGCCAGCTTTCAAATACCACAAAGTCACAATTGTGACAATAAAGGACACAAAGAATAGTGGTATTCAAAACAGGCAGCTGGATCGTGAGAGAGACGCTGATCAAGTGACAAGCCCGATGAACACAACTAGATATGACAAGCTACTATGATGGAAAATTGATATAAACGAAAAAACTGCTACTTCACTTCTGCTGGGGATGTGCTGCGCATTTACAAATAGTTTTAAATAACAGAGCAAAGCATTCTTGACAGTGATTTGGCTATGATGAAGATAACAGTATTATCAACCCAGCTTTGAGAGGGGGTTTTGTTGACATAATGCCAGCTGATCACAAGATAGAGGAGCAAGAGGTTATCAGTAGGTGGACTTTGTGCCTACTGGCCTCACCACAATGCTTGCTGACAGGCAACTCTAAATAACAAGACAGGTGACCTTCACATGATATTTAAAATCAGTATTCAAACACAAACCAAAAAGTGCATGATGTTGACAATGATCAGCCTGGTCAACAAAGAGGTGTAAAAATACATTTTACGATGAATCTTTAATGAAGATGACGGAAGAATATCGAAACAAAGCAACAGAATCATATTGGATTCTACTAACCGTAGCAAACTAATCGCCCAACACTCCAATACAAAAGTGTATTAAAGAAGAAAAGCAAACTATGGCATGCAACAAACACTAAAAGTTTCAACATCATTTGAATCACCAAAACTACTTTCAATTGGTACATGTTTCGACCTACCTTCTTCGTCCACCACAAATGGCACGTCACGTGTCAGGATCTTGTAGCGACAGATGTCGTGGTCTCGAGGTGACAGATCTTGGTCGCGTGCCTTCACTTGCAGGATCTTGTCAAAAACCTGTCCCTCCTGTACGCTCACAGTGTACGACTGTTGCTCAAACACAGGCGGGTGCTGGACACCTTCCACAATGTTGACACGCACATGAGCACTGAAAAAAGCGAGAACAGCTGTATGCAGCTGGATGAAAGACGAACTATTCTCTACAGCAAAATGTAGAACTACACCAGGAATTTCTGATAGGGGGCTCCAAGATGAATATTGGAGAAATTGGCATTTGTTTGTCTATATGTGTACGTTCAGAAAATGGACAAGGGGTACCAGTGAAAAGTACACCATAAAACATATTGTGCTAAATCAAATGGGTTCTGCTTGTCATAAAGCCTTTACTGACAGACACTAGTCATTTTTGAAACCTTTCAAGAGATTTCTAAGATTTATCTTAGAAAATTATACTTGTGCCTCGAACAGGGCTAGATTTCGAAACTTTTCTGAACGAAGGTTCATGTTCGTAGAACTGGTTTAGGCACGTTTGTGAATATTTCCAGTGAAGCCAGAAAAACTATCAACCTGCCACTCCTCAGTTTGTTCAAAGTTAAAAGTATATGGTCACACTTTTTTCCTGGACTTGTTGAACATAGTAATTATATGACAAAATGCCTCAAACTAAAACCCTTTGATGTACACAAAATGACGTAATTTCTCAAGCATGAACTTGATCCAAGAAATGCCTACATTTTCCCGAAACGACATGAAACTGAAATACCAGGAAACTTAAACAACAAAGACAGCTTTCATACACTCCCACCATACATCAAACTGTTCAACGTTACACAAAGGGTTAAACCTTACTTCCGAGCTGACAAAAAATGCGTTCCGCTGCCAGTGACAATGTTCTAAAGGATAACCCCCGCACAGTGAACTTGTGTCAAAACACCGTGACACATCAAGTACAGAAACTGATGACCCTCGTTCAATTAATGGCTGACAACATGCCAGCACAGGGGAAACTTGGGCAGGTATGAAACTTATATATCCATTAACAAAAATCAATAGACGAAAATGACTAGACTATTTGTTAGGCTGTGGATTGATAAGCCAGCTGAACTGGGCATAATGACTTTCTAAAACCGCTCTGAGGTGATGGCGTGTTACAACAATTATTAAAATTTCTTGGTCTCTTTACACCGACCTCTGTAAATAGACAAGAGGTCAGTGTAAATAGACCAAGAGATTTTAATAATAGTTGGAACTGGGCATAGTTTAATTCACCTGTCTTGCCACTAAATAAAGAAGTGCTATATGTATCTGAGTCTTCAGAAAAATACTGTTTGAGATCGAAAAACATGTACTAATATAAAGTACATCCTCCAGATAAATGCTATAGAGGTTTGAGAAAACAAAGCAAAACGGGTTCCACAGTAGATAATTTTAACGTAGTTAGAACCCTACATAATTCATCAGATAAGGGTGACGATAAACTTAGTAATCAAAAAAGGCAATGCACACTAATAGTTCACCTCCACTGACATCAGCATTAGGCACACTATACTCCCAAAGGTGCAGGTGGTGCGAAAACAATCCCTGTGACAACCATGGTAAGACTAATTAAAACAACAACCATTGGAGCCATGGGAATTTCAGCAGCATGTCACTGACACAAGAAAAACCTCGGTTAGCAGGTTTATTGATACGACCAGTGTCAGAATTCTACATTATTGCGCGAGCACAAAGGAAGAACACACATCGACAATTGGCAAATCAACTTTTCGCAGGGTTGACATTTGCAGAGCATTATCAGGTTTCACGCCAATCGTATGTGTTGCTATGTGCGTAGATAGGGCACGTAAGTAACTAAAAATAATTTAGCAGCAAACTCTCCTGATGGATTTGAAGCAGATGACAGCCTTGGTCAGAAAAATGTCGCCAAATCAAGAAAATAGCACGGAACAGCCACAATTATGTATAAACAGTGAAACTTACATGATTATTATACCTCAGTTGGTACATAAACCTATTGCAAGAACAACTGACTCAGCGGAAACAAAACTACTGTACCCACCTCTCTGAATACCTCCTAGGGGAGCCACAGTCATAAGCAGACACCCAGAACTTGTAAAAGGGCTTGGCCCTTACGTCCAGCTTGACGTCTCGGGCCAGCACGATCTCCGCCTCTCCCGTCTTGTGGTCACGTAGCTCCACCTTGAAGGGGAAGGTCACTTGGTGAACCTTGTCCTTGTGAGTCTGTTCGACTGTGTAACCACAGATGTACTCTGAAAAAGGGGCACACAGGTGTATAGGGAAGAAACACACCTTAAACCAGAATAAGGAAATCTCATAAATCTATGGATTCTTTGACCTGGCTACTGAAGTTATGTCACTGTTTATTCCGGTGAATTTATAAACCTCCATTTAAGAATTCTAAGCTTTTTATTGTCTACTTCACAATTGTGGACACGGTGATAAGTCACTTACAGAGGTTTAGCATTTTGAGAATCAGTTTTCTCCAAGTGTTGAAAAACAAACATCAAACTGGTTTACAAAATACTGGACCCCCATAAGTGACTATTGCAATGGACACAATCAGTTCTGACAAAATATTAACTTTCAGCATTAAGCCTATGTTATCTTAACTTTTATCAGTTTTCTACATAAAAACTTTTTTGTAGTAATTACAAAACAAGACTTACTTGATTCACCCTCATCCTTATCTGTGGCGCGCAGCGGAGGGTCTAACTCCACCACCGTGTCACCTGCCCGCAGTTCACCATGGTAACGCTCTACGCTCTTGCCGGCTTTGTTGATCAACACCAACTCAGGATCGTGGTGGTTCCCCCGCGTCACTAAAAGTCAAAATAAAAGTCCGCAATTTAACACAATGCAGTTTGCTCAGTTTAGACACAACATGGTGGACAAGTGAATTTTTATTTTTTCATTTTTTCATAAAAGATATGGTGCATGGTTAACCATTTTTGTACCATAGCTACCATAAAAAATATCTTGAGAAATTGTGGACATTCACAACTACAAAAGACATTGAAAAATGAAGGAAAGGGTAATTTTTGCAAATTATTTTCGTCCAAACAAGACACAACCGTAATCAGCCTTTCAGAAACAGGGAAATAACATTATTGGCAATCCTTTTCGTGCGAAATAAGTGAAGAGCTACCATTAATGATTATTAAAAGACGCACTTCACACGTGATTAATTTGTTCACTTCTGTGAAACGGACTTAGAGGTTTTGTGACGTCAGACACCGAGCAGACAAAAACAACTGAAAGACCTCTATCTAAAACCATATAAATTCCTAACTCACAGAGGAAATAAAATGAGAAGTCATATTGATTCCATAGCCTACTCATTCTCTAACAGCTGAACTGAGGCAAAAATTAAAGCCATTTTGGCGATCACTTTTTAAATGCTGAGGAAACACGTTTTGTGAATAGCAGAATCGGTCATCGCGACAATCACTAGGTAAACTGGAGACTTTATATTGATCAATATTTACATTGATCCAATAATCATGTTCATTTCATTAGTGATCCTTAAAATGTATGTGCAAAGTGTTTCTAATCTACTTAGTCTTATTATCCCACTGCACTGGTACTTATTACAAACACGATCCATAAATCACCAGTTTTAGACCCCAACAATAGTCTACTATTACTCAACAGAAAATGATACATAGCTTACTGTTGCTGAATTTAGATGATTTGCTGTCATAAAGTGAATGTTTTCTAACCAAACTTGAATAACTAGGTTCACATCTCAGAAGCCATCAAACAACGACAAAAAAAAACAAATTCCAATCAAACTCTTGGTCACTGATGCAGAACACGACTACGTCATTACTACGAGACAACTACAAAAAAGATCACCGTAGTTACTAACAAGCTTTGGTTGCTACTGTATCAGGAATGAACAGAGATGTAGCCATTGAAAAGGTTGCAGAAAGCTGATAGCCTGACGATGACCGTTCTGTGCAGTTATAAGTCATCATTAGCCTGAAGGTGAGATTATGAAGCAGAGTTGTGAGTGGTGCGAGCAAATGAAAAGAAAAAGTTCGCTGTGGGGAAAACGGAATGAGACATTCTAACTGGTACCGCTGGACATTCATATCACTTGATCACATATCACTTTGAGAGGTGTTTTGATTTGATAAGAAAATAAGTTGACAGAAACAAATAAACAACGTTCCAAGATACTGATACCTCACTAGGTCAACTAGGGATACTATTTGTGTTTCTTATTTATAAAAATAAAAAAATAACTTATTGAAGTCCTTTGCTACATTCTTTGAATTTTTTGAAAATTTTGAGAGTATCAATTCCAGTCATTTCGTTTGCGTAAGATTTTGTAATTCATGGAAATCGTTTAAAACATGACAGGTGAGTGAGGTCTCCCTCACCGCTGTCACGGCGCAACTAACACAGAGCAGCTGATGGACGCAAGTGCGTGTGTAAACACGACTATGACGTAGCAAATTGACACTAGCGGTCATTTCTGACACCGGTTTGAGAGGAAGAGCGAATTGCACTTGATAAGTTGCTCTAGCGTCAACTACACATCTAAATACATCTGCGGCAGGGTGGAAAGGCATCGTTCAATGCGCTTGTGTAATAGCGTATATACAGCTGATCCGCTGGCATTCTACAAGGTTTGGACGTTCGCTATTGTTTATGCGAGCAACACAGAAAGTCTTACTGTGCCAAATGCTGATCCAGTTTGTGATCTAATGCTGTGTACATGAGACTTAAGTGGAGCAAGTTGCACGGTGACAACTCGCACGATGACAACAGCTCTGGGCCGCACAAGGACACCACTTTTAACTTGGCTCCAGAAAATTAAGTTCTGTGAACAGTGTTTTATTAAGTTCTGAATTACCATATCCAGACAAATTAACCCTAAAGGTATTTTGATTGAAAAATTCAAAATTTAACCCATTACAAACAAGAGCATCTAAAATCCTGGACTAGGTTCAACACCATGTTGGCGTTAAGCCAAACAGGTATAAAAGATACTTCCAAGGAATGAATGTAATTTCCATTAGTGGTAAAACATGTATGCTTCTCAGGGGTGTTTCAAAGGTTTTCCAATAAGGTCATTATTAAACAAACTTAACTAAAGGCATTTTCCCATTGAGTTGTGCTGCGTTAATGTAAACAGCAAAATTAACTTAGGCTTTCTCATTGGTTTCCGTATGGAACCTACATCGAACTACGAGACAATAATTTGAAAAACAGAGGCATTAACAATCACAGCAAATAAGAAGACCTTGTCAAATGAAAAAATGCAACTTTAGCCTTTGTAAAACGGAAAATTGCAATTTTTAGAACTATTTTTGCTTGAAATTGGTTAGATTCTACTGTACTCAAATATTTAAAGTGTGTGTATTTTTTTACATGAAGAGTTAAGCATATATTGGGAAAACTGAATTAAAATTGCTATAGAAGTAGGCTAGTCAATAATTGAAGTGTATTAATGCAACACATGCCATTGTTGACAACAACAGCTTCCAATAACTTCAAAGAGTTCAAAGTTCCCAATGTAGCCAGATGTAAATGCACTAATTTCCCACAAAAATAACAACCAAGAGCGCTCCCTTTTCATGTATCAATGGTTGACCACCCTTTTCCAAATAACGGAATTTTAGCACATGTTGACATCTACTGATCTACACACTTCAAACCATGCTTACAATTAATTTTTTGTTCTTAATCTTTAACTTTGTACGCGGGGGGAGGGGGGGGTCCTATTTGCTTGAATAAGCACCTCAGAGAAAGTGTGATAATTAATAAAGCTTCTGAAAACCATTGAATACTAATATCATCCAGCATCGGAAGAAAATTAAAAAAGCTGACGGACAGTAATTTTACAGAATGCGATCGGGAAGTAATTACGTGTCTGAAATCCAGCGCGTTTATGAAAAACTCATTACTGAAATGTCAAAATTGCAACGAGAGAGCGAAATGACACTAATTGGATTGAGAGATGAGTTGCACAATTAACACCACTGTGTACTACACATTGTTAGGTCCTGTCCAGTACTTCAGAACCACTGGATCAAATGTAGATCCGTACTTCCTACTAGATACTTTATGATGCTTTTCAGCCAATAAACTACTCGTCTCCACTTAACAAAAATTTATAGACACAGCGAATTAGCGCTTAATATGACAATGAGCTAAAATGACATCTACGTGTGTGACAAGACAATACACGCAAATAAAGACTGATCGGTGACAGATTCGAGAAGACATAAATATCATGCACGCACAAGACGTCTTTGACCTTTTCCGTGACATGGATGAGGGAGCATCAAGGTGAGGCGATCGACCAAAAGTAGGGAGAGCTCATTGATGAAGTGCACCTTTCTATTGATCGCGCATGTCAAAAGGATATGCAGAATGTATAATTCAACATGAACAATGAAATGAGTTTGTTCTAGGAAACACAATGGATGAGGCTAATTAGCTGTTAATTAAACTGTTAATTAGGTTTAGTGAACGTAATGATTAACAACACAAGTCGTATAACAAGGACAATACTTAAGAACAGAAATGAAAACAAGATTTTACCACCGACTGAGCATATAGGTGAATGAGTGATAATGATGCACTTGTAAGATTCATATTTTGCATTGTATACATGTAGGAAATTTGCAGAGCTTGGATTAACAAACAACCTTTCTATGTTGATAAAATCTTGGAACAGTTTCTTTAATTTTTATGAGAAACAAAAAATTATGAGAACATCTGTCTATTCTGTAACAGTCATCAGAAGCTCATTTTTCACTCAAGATGTCTGCTCGCACATTGAGCGGCAATAAATTTGGAGCAGAGATTTTCAGAAATCAACACATCAGGCCGAAATAAAGGGCCAGGTGCACCCAGGTACTTAGTGGTAATGACTCACTGATGCGACACCTGAATAGGTTAAAGTCCAGGTACTTGGCACTTAGCTAACCATTCAAAAGCTCAACACATGATATGTTTACGCTTAGCAGTAGAGGTGTTTACAGGGTATGTAAAATCTTGCTGAATCAGCGATCACAAAGCAGCTTTGATGCAAATCCGATACACAGTCATATCCTACAGACTTATTGAACGTTAAAAAGTAAGATACTGAGGTTAGGATGTTCAGCAAGTTAAGTCTCATGTTACCTCCAAACATTCTATTTTAGTACCATATCTGCCAGCATCAAGCAGGTGTTAATTGCAAATATGTTATGCTGCTAAGTCAGTCTACTATCATAATTTGTTCGCTTATTAAGCACACAATATGGCGGACGAGAGAAATTTTACTTCCTAAAACTCTCCACAAAGTAAAGATTAAGACCAACTAGTCTATTACAAACATGGCTTGTAGTGAGTAGATCTTATAAAACAACTTTTGGTAAATTTTCTCTTACTAGCAGCAAAGTAATCAGCCTTTGAAAAATGGAAAATGGTAATTTTTAAGATTATTTTTGTGTAAAATAATGGGAAAATTACAATAATAGCCCTCAATGCAGGCACTCTGGTTTCAATACCAATAAGAAGGGAACCGAACAAACATCTTTATATAATACTATAATACTGCTAACCTGTATTGGCTGCAGTTTCCAGTTTCACTAAGTCTCTAAGAAACAAGGTGGTCAAAATATCTTAAAAACTGCCACACCACGCCATTGTCACAAGAGTAACAGAAGGGTGTCAATCGTATATCGTTGAAATGTGCACCCAACCTGCAAATGAACTCAAACAAAGAGGCTCTACGAAAACAACCAAACCAAAACCAGACAAAACAGTGTTTTTTCACACTGGTCAACAAAAGAACTCTTATAGGAAGACCCGAAGGTGTTTCCGAGGCTGACCACAACATAGGTCCCAAAGCCACATCATGTTAGCAGGTAAAACAAAGTGTGGTACAGCTTCCGGATTTAATTGAAGATTTCTTTAGTTTGCTAAGTGAAATAACGTAACAGTCCTAATAACATTACGACCTATTCAACTATAATTGTTGCTTATGGAGACAAAATACATCACATGCAAATGAAAAAACAATCCATGCAACTGTGAAAAAGTGACCCTAAGGCATGTATGAACCAATGCTTCCTGGTAAGATCTCACTAATTTCTGACAAAAATAATTCCCAAAATTCCCATTTATTCATTTCTGAAAGACTAGTGATATTGAGATCGTTGTGAATGTCCATGCTATCTCAAAACAAAACAAAAATTGTCTGGCGGTACCTATCGTATCTCATGAAAGTAAAACTAAAGCATTTGTTAAGTGTTACTTAGGATTAATTTCCCTGTTGAGCCATTAAGTGTTCTTAACTAGAGATTTTACCATTGTGTCGGCTAATAATTACTACAATCACAATCAGGGATGTTCCTGACCAGCTTTGAACCTTTGCTGTATGTGCGCACCTTTGATGATAAAAAGGGTGCCTTCTTTCAAAAGGTTGTGCCCAGCAGACTTAGTGTAATTGAAGTGGTAGCATATGAAACAGAAACCCCAAGGACAATAAAAAAAACAACAGTCATGTTTTATCCGACTAGCTGTAAGTTGACTACAATTCTGCATTTTTGGAAGTGTTACGTTTTAAAAGATGTTCCAGGCGAGCCCACAGCTGCAATGTACTTGCGTCTTTTTATATTTTATGTGCTAACAGCGCAGTCCAGAAATATACCCGCACAATCATCATTCAGGGCTTAAAATACAGAAAGAGTACCCACTTTTGATTTGCACCACATTTTGAGAACGGAAGTTTTTCAGCGGCTCAACCTGAATCTTAAAACCAGGGACCATCAAAAGTGACTACTGCCGAAAACACACTGACATTTTATTTCATTCATAAACAGTACCATTCAGACTTGATTTTGGCTCATAACAGAAAATCACCACTCAACATAAAACAATGCAGGTAATGACCGTGGGTACTTCTTCATGGTAAGGAACATCAGTGTAAAATGCACAGTTTTGTATCATTACGGAGTTTAAACTGGTGCATCTACCGGTACTGTACTAGAACAGATTATGGGTAACACCCACATTGGGTTCAATTCCCACCCTCATCAACAATAAAAAATTCTTCTAAGTGCTCATGGTCAGTTATGTTCATTTTATCACCGACAGGACGGTTTTTAGAATCTCAATTTTAATAACACCGTTTGTTGTTTACATTTGATGCTGTAATTATAAGGCGATGAAATAGGATTCTGACTTTATAGATTTCTGATATTGACAGCTTTTCTTAGTAACTTTTCTGATGGTGAAAACGATAATTAGTTCTTCTGTACATTACATAACTCCTCCATGTGTCCATGTCGTACTTTAAGAACCACGAGTAGAGCAAATAAGTGCAAGGCAAGTGAAAACTTGAGAGGTGAGACAGAAACACTCCACAACATGAGCCATCCAAAGTGAAACTCTCCTCTCCTAACATAGGAGCAGTAGAGAATCAATACTGATTGCTGAACAAGTTCTCAGAGATTCACAGCTGATCAGTAGGAACATGGTGAATCATAATCCACTGACTAAATTCCTCCATGTTGCCGGTGGAATAGACTAATTTATTCCAATGTTTCAGAAAAACGAAACTCCAGGTGGTTTATACGTGGCCATTTGAAATATGATGAAGAATTTTAAACATTTTAAGGATGTCACAAGCGAAGTCTAAGTAAACACATTTAGAATTTTCAAAAAGTGGCAACACTCTTCATGTGCTTTGGGAATTATGTGAAAGAAATTTGAATCCTAGTGTTATGAAACCTAAATTGGCATTGAGTAATCAGACTTGAAGAACTTTATATTTCAATCAGGTAAACAAAGCATGTCAGGCAATTGCTTAACCTTGAGGGGAGAGGTGTCCATGTCTTCCAATCTTTTCAGGTGAGGGGAAAATCCCCTTGCCCCAGTTCACCACCAATTTGAGGAGCTGCGTGAGTTGGAAGTGATTCTGAACTTGGAGGTTTTATAAACATTGGACAGGAAGTTTTGGTCCTGATGAAGGTAATTTAGAGGGGAATAGTGTCGATAATCGACACCAAAATCGAAGAAGGGTCCCCAGCATGAACTTGAAAAACAAGCAATAAAAATATTATCCACAGCTCAAAAATATTATTTACATACATAACAGACCAGAATATCATATAAGTAATTTGCTTTATTTTGAAACTCTGGAATTTATTCGTAGTGCAGTTGCACTTCCACTGTTGCGAAGGGGATCAAATTTTTTCATAAAAAATGATTTCCAAAAGATTTTAAACAGCTTTAACTTTAAGCACCACAGGCCACCGATTACAACACTATATTTGGAAGAACTATGTCGTTTGGTTTTGTAAACCTAATGAATGATATCAGGCCGCTGTTTTGGAACAGAGGAGAGGACATGGATTTCTGTCAGCCTGTCGTGTCTCCCTCGTTCAATGTTTCGCTTCTTTCCGTCAAAACATAAATCACTAACAGGATACTTACCCGATTTTGCGACAGCTAGGGTTAATGTGAGGGAGCTAACCACCCACAAAAGTCGGCAGAAGTTTTTCATAGTACTCCACATTTACATAAACAGTCCGTATTAAATTTATCACAAAACTACAAAATATAATCCTCTCAAGACGAACTCATATCTGAAAATGGCCGACCTCGCCGAGGGCTAAGTGACGTCAGATCATATTGTCACGTGACAAATAAGCTGTTCCGTTATTTTTCTGTTTACCACAGAATGTTGAAAATCAATCTGCTATAATCGTTGCAAACTCTATTTCATACTTGACACGAACATTGCAACTATAAAATAATATATTAAAAGTCAAATTTTCCCCTTTTATGGTAACACCAGCACAGTTCACCCTCATTCATCGACTTTCAAAGGTGAGATGGGGGAGGTGAACAGGACAACCAATTCCGGAAACTACTAAAAAGTTCTTCAGGTACGTTTTTCGGGGTTTTGTAAGCTCTAGCTTACTAGATTCTAGTTTTTCTTTTTTCTTGAAAGTGGTTGTGCTCTGAACTCATTCGCTCTTCGTTATTTAGGTAACCCACATGTCACCTGTTTTAGTGGAATTTTAGACTGCAGTCTCAGTCAGAAATGCAATTCCAAAGCGATGTTGACCTAGTTCCCTTGTCGGATGTCTGGAGGAGTGGAGGTTGTTGTTCATTCCGCGCCTTTGATCATTCCAGCTGACTCACTGTTTGGTGTGGGATGTTTTCAATAGGGGTGACATCTTCCGCTCAGGTACTGAGTTTTGTCAATCACGTTGACAAAGACTTCTTCTTCCCGTATACAACAAACGATCGTGGTATCGACCTTTACTTGTTGGCGCATGTTAGTAAACTAAGGTGTACGTCGTAGTCGTAGGCCTAACTGAAAAATAACGATAAAACAAAGTGCTGGTTAGTGCCAAGATAAAACAGGTTTGGTAATTGTTTACAATATGATGACATTGACTTATATATATTATTTTGGCATCGTTCGATTCCTTGCAACATTATCTTTCCAGAAATAAACTGAAATTTCTCCTACCCCGTTCCCTTAGTATTTTATAGTGAAATTTCTGCTCGCACTATTTCCCGGTATTTGGTAGTAATTCCGCCATATTGAATGGAAGGAGTCACCTGGCGGTCAAAAACTGAACTAATCTACCGACTTCTGCAGATTGTCGTTTTCCATAAGGCAAATTGACGGAGAACCGTCTGCCCCTGCCCAGGTTACGGTTTCAAGGATTCAAATTCGATCCTATGGTAACTCTGGTACGCAAGAATCCATGAAAAAAGCGGAGGTTGTTTTGAGGTCCAAATTGGTGAAAAGGGTATCACTTCAGACAATTTCATGAAAAAATGGTCAAATGGTCACAATTCTAAAAAAATGAAAAAGGTGAAATGCTGTTAATTGTTCCTCCATATTATGTCAATAATGTCAGAAAAACTTTAGCAGGAATCTCGCCATTCAGAATCGATGATGCTGTTTCATTCATTAACAACAGGTTTCACTGCAATCTTGAATTAACATGGCGGTGTCAACTGGGAAATAGTGCGAACCGAAATTCAACAATGTAATACAGAGGAAACGCGGTAGGGGATACATTCATTTATTTGTGGAAAGATAACGTTGCGAGGAATCGAACGATACCAAAATCATGTGTGTGGGTCAATGTCGTCATATTGTAAACAATTGCCACAGGTTTTATTGATTGCCGTGTAAGTTTGATGTTCAGGATGTGACCTGTGAATATTTCTGTTGTTTCTGATGAGGTGACGAATTGTGGGAGTCTATTCCAGAGTAAAATGGTAGATGGAAAGAGTTTGCGTAGTGTGCGGTGCGGATGTATGATCTCTCGAAGGTATGGGAGTGGGAGTTAGTGGTCTGGAGGTTTGTAGGAGTGGAAGGCATGAGTGAGGAATAGCAACCAGGTTATGTATGGTCTTATACAGAAGGGACAGTTTGTTTTGACTATGAACTAGTCAGCAGTGAAAACTAAAGAATACAACCTTAGGCATTTTTAGTCCAGCTGAACTCTCACGTATTGAATATTAGGAACTGTTCAACTAGAGAATGACCATGGAGCTCCTATAGGCGCTTCATATGCCGGAGGCTTTTCGGCAAATTATGCCTCGCAGTAACTCAAACATCAAAGTCACATTTTGCGCATAGAGGGATACCTTTAGGAGGTTGTCTATGTATTTAATTCCTTTGAACTCAAACAAAAACTCACGTTATCAAACTTTTTCTTGGAGCATTCCCTCGTTTAGTTCTCAAAATCGGTAACACGCCATTTTTAACACTGTGCCCGGCAGGTGCCGTGACGTATGTATCTTCTAGTGTGTGCAGTAGGATGGTGGTCACTGTCTACTATTCCACGACACCTTGTCCTTGTACTTCATCAAAGAAGTCCTGCTGTCATCAAGAGCCCTGTTTATCGGGAAATACTTCCTAAGGTCCTATTGTGTGGATACCTGTAATACCTGTAATACCTGTCATGGACAGGATCATTGGGGATATGCTGGTGCATTAATCCCCTCCCCAGACCATCCCCATGACAGCATAAGGCGCAGAACTCCAGGGCTGACGTTGCCTGTAAGCATTTGATTAGACTGCACTCGTGCACGGCTCTTTTTGTGACTCTTCGCAGCATGGCCATAAATGATACCGGCTTCGAGCAGTCGGCTGCCATCATTGAACTCAGCCAGTTGGGATGCAGTCTGCTCGAGGTTGCATTTGCGGGTCAGCAGCTTAACGTCAGCCGAATATACGTAAGTAGAGGGGTTGGTTGGTGGTGCATGAGCCAGCGAGGTAATCTGCACGCTCATTAATGAAGACACCGGCGTGGCCAGGTACGAAAGACCAGATCACTATATGATGAGGGTGGCGTGATCGGAAGACCCCCCCAGGTGGCTGGTGTGGAATAGAGCAGTTACTGTATTAACGAAGACTTCACGTCCATAAAACTGGCTAAAATTAAATAAACAGAAATGTATATTAGACATATCGTGCAGACTAGAAGTATAACTGGTGGGCACTGCTCGCATATAGCTATCTCTGATTTTGAGAACCAGGCAATCACTGAATAACAGTGGATGAAACTGGTTCTCAAAATCGGGGACTGCTCCATTCCACCAATGCCAAACTGGTGATTATTCGAAGTGTTAGATGAATGGTTTTAGTTACTTTTAGAACTGTGGTNCCCCCCCAGTTGGCTGGTGTGGAATAGAGCAGTTATTGTATTAACGAAGACTTCACGTCCATAAAACTCTGGCTAAAATTAAATAAACGGAAATGTATATCAGACATATCGTGCAGACTAGAAGTAAAACTGGTGGGCACTGGTCGGATATAGCGATCTCTGATTTTGAGAACCAGGCAATCACTGAATAACAGTGGATGAAACTGGTTCTCAAAATCGGGGACTGCTCCATTCCACCAATGCCAAACTGGTGATTATTCGAAGTGTTAGATGAA
The DNA here is from genome assembly GCA_002633005.1 of Phoronis australis. Classification (NCBI taxonomy): domain Eukaryota; kingdom Metazoa; phylum Phoronida; family Phoronidae; genus Phoronis; species Phoronis australis. Next base: position 224,176 of record NMRA01000414.1, on the reverse strand, counting down.
TGGTTTTAGTTACTTTTAGAACTGTGGTAGATAATTGGCCTGCGAATTGTGTTGGCGGACAGAAAAGCACGGGACCGCTTAAAAACAGACTGGATCGATATAGAATCACTGTCACCAGGAGTTGAAACCAAATGGGAGGTTATTGTATGACATTATCATAAAGAAAGCTATTCTGTAGTGTAGGCGCGTGTGGGTAATAAAATGTACTCTATTAAATATTAAAAGTGGTTCATTTTAAGGCAATTAGCAACCTGCGTCCATCAAAAAAGCAGTTTTACCTGCTGCCTGTCTCTTTTTCTGCCAATCCGCTCAAAGGGTCGTTCCTGGAAATTGGCAGATGTGTACCCGCTAAGAAGACGATGAATGACGTTGATTTTTGAACAGGTCCAAGTTATGTGATGCGCTGTAGTGGCAACTGTGTATTTTTGCATCCCCGGTTGTATCTCCTACATCGCTTATAAGATCTTTGTTAACTTTTGACAAATGTATTCGTGTGAATGTGACAACAGATGGCAACTTCTTTTGGGTCAATCCAACTACTGCGGTGCCTTCTGGTGTCAATATTGCCTCTGTCTCTTCCAAGTTCCTTGACGGATTTTCATTAAGTTAGGCAAATAGGTTATTATTAAGGTGCCAATGATGCCTTTCCATTTTCAGATGGGTTCGCTCTATTTTACGCCATGTAGTGGACACTTTTTGACAGGATCGGCTTAGAAGCTTGCCAGTTGTGGTGCAGTCATGGGTGCATTTCAACACTTTACATTGCTCTTGTTATGGCAGCAGATAGTTTGTTAAAATATTAACTGTTCTATTAAAATAGTTTAAAATTAAGTCAAAGTTAATTGATTAATTAATTTTTATTGAGTGCACAACTTAATTTATTTTAAAAACTTGCATTTGGTTAGAAAAGGTAGGTCATGCCCAAAGGTAAGCAGTTTGACTCAGACTAAGATTTGAGCTAGTTAGTACTGTTTTAAATGAAATGTGTAAAAACGTTTACACCCTAAAGCAACAGCTGAATAGTGGCAGTAATATTTATGCACTGAATTGCAATAATTTTTTAACAGCTCAACATAGTAATGTTCTTAATTGTACCATTTTTAAAGCCTTGTTTAAATTAGACAATCTTCTGATGTTAATTTTGTTGCTACATTATTGAATTTTATATTTTGTCAAATCTCTAAAGCAATGATTACTAACTGATTAAGCGAATGATTTACATGGACAAGAAACATAACGTGGTCTTGTAATATCAGTGCTCGACCTCAAATTGTGTTTTGCGACCTGGAAAAAATCAAGGTTAGATAATAATGCCCCTGAAATTCATTTCAAAGTTTGTGTTGACTTCCAAACTTTAAATTATTTCAGTCTTCCTAGATTTAATACCTTTGGTTCACAATTGTCCCATGTATTTTGTGAAATCAGTGCATTTGTCACCACAGCATTTTTTGGCAAGTCACCAATACAACTTGTCATCAAGCTTGGTGTGGAATTATTTCTTGTTCCTAACTTTTGATTATTTCCTGTTCAAAGTACTCCACGAATAGCCTGTAATGAGTATTGTTTCACTACAGTTGGCAGTCAAGTCTGTTACTTCTCGGTTGAATAACAAGTGTCAGTGAGAATTGACATCAGACGAATTCCTTCAGGGCTTGAAACTTTCCTCTTTTAATATGATTTCCTCTGTTTGGTTTCGATTTCCTCTCATTTGATTTCCAGTTTTCTCTTTTTTCATCTCTTTCAGATCATTATGTTGACGTTATTCATGCAAAAATATTTATTTCAGTTAAATTTTCAACACCAAAATATTTCTACCACGCTAGCCACTTTATTTGTGAAACTATAAATCATTTGAAAAACGTTCTTCGTCTTCGTCGTTGGTCATTGTAAGCCCTGTTACTTCAAAGCCTAGTCTCCTTTCACTCGCACAGTTGCACAGTTGTTGTCACACTTGCCACTAGTCTTGTTTGATCTGACATAGTACGCTGTACGCCTCCTCATCAAAGCAAATGAAAGTGTTAAAATTCAAATTACTTTTTTCTGTTGGTGTGTGCCAGCAGAAAAGGCTTGCTGACGCTTTCATAACCACTTGTTGAATATTTCAGATATCACTATGACCTGACATGTGCCTTGGAGAGCAAACTTGAAGAGTGAAAATGCGCGTAATACTGGTTCTCTTGATGGCCATTTCTAGTCAGTGCGCACTGCTGCCGGGTTATTGCAAGTATGACTACAAGCTCATGGCTTTGCAGTGCACCAGGGGTTACATGATGGATCTTGAGCAAGTAGTGGAATCTCTACCCAACGATGTCTTGCATATTAACATACAGAGAGTGATTGTTCGAACAATACCTCGTGCTCTACACAAGCTGCAAGGTTTAAAGACATTAAGATGCTCCGAGTGTCGTATTCATGAGATTATGTCTGGTGCTTTAATGTTCCTTAAAGATCTGGAGGTTTTGTCATTGGATCATAATCGCATTCACAAGTTGAGTGCTGGATTATTCTCAACAGCGCAGTATTTGAAAACGTTAAGCTTGGCATTTAACCATATTGATGCTTTACCAAAAAACGTGTTTGCAGATTTACCTAATCTCAAACAGCTTGACCTGAGTCACAACAGGCTAAGATATCTCGATGCCAGCATTTTTCAAGGTCTTCATCAGTTGGAGTTTCTGGATCTTGGCTTCAATGAAGTTGAGCATCTCAATCCGCAAATATTCAACTCCTTGTCATCTGTGCAGAATATCGTTGTACATTCCAATTTGTTGAGGACTCTGTCAGATGACATGTTTGACAACTTGAAGTCTTTAAGTCATGTGTCGTTGGAAGAGAACCCCTGGGAGTGTAACTGTGGCCTCAAGTGGCTTTGGCACATTTTGAATGGAACCAAGAATTCCTATTCGTTAAAACACCAGAATATGATCAAGTGCTCGTCTCCAAGTGAATTACACTCATTGCCTCTGAGGGATATCGGCTTGGAGAGATTGGAGTGTACAAGTCCGGGCATAGTTTCTAATAATTATTCGGTCAATGTTCTATTTCATAGCGATATAACTCTAAGGTGCGTTGCATATGGCAACCCTCCGCCAACCATTATTTGGTCGACACCGCGATGCGAGTACTTGACTACAAAAAACAACCCATGGTGGATTAATGGTCAGTATGCTAATTACTCCTACAATGACGTTCGATACATCCTGCCGTATTATTCGTTAACAAACATGACCGTTCTTAAAAATGGCGACCTATACCTACAAAACATGCATGGTGTGTGGACTGGTGAATACAGATGTATAGCTATTAATCCTGCTGGCATTGATGAAATCTCATTTAATGTTTCCATGGTGAACCCTCTTAGAGGTGTTTTCCTGTTCAACAATGTTGTTGCTGCAATGTCTGTAGGGGTCACTTTGTTCTTCGGCATTGCTATTTGCATTGCACATCACATAACGCGTCCCAAATGTCTGATGACTGATACCAAATCAATATCTGTCAAATCAGGCTCGCCTCACTTGTCACTTACAAGCTACATAACTCCAAAGGTTTCCCCATTCTTGAACCGGTTCAAAAGCAGTTCTGGTCCAAGCGAAGAAGACATAGATTTGATGTCTGCTGACGACGAGGATGAAATCACTGACACAGACGACACGTGCAAGGGAGAAAAGTCTAGTCATGGTATACGTGAAACATTTGAGGACGTCAAAGTTCGTCTGCGTCAAGGCAAGGCCCAACTTGATGAGAGACTCCGTGAAAGACGTCTGATTATGCGTAGTCAACTGCAGTCCATTAAAGAGTCTGGCAGCCAGTATCTGCAGACTATTAGAGACTCGAGTAGCAAGACGGCAAGCCAGATTAGGATTGGCGTAGCGACTGGTGTAGAACACATGAAGTATCACGTGCGTTCACTGAAGGAGTTCTGCGGTACAGGAGATATCGGACAGACGATATCTACGGTGACCATCTCAACCAATGTGGACACAGCTGAGCAAGTGGAGATTGTGAAAAGTGTGACATTGGTTTGACACATTGTTGCTTGTTACTGCTCCTGTTGGATGAGATTACCGGGGGTTAAGAAAGTAGGATTATCTGAGCGAATAATTATGTGATAGTTTATTTGGGGTAGTACTTTAATGTTTAGCTGTCATGCGTTTGGAATGAGGGGAGTATGTGAGGCGTAGGTAATTGCTGTCTGGTTCACAAACCTGTTGAAAATGATTTAATTGGAGTGGCAGGTGTGTAGTGGAAACGGAAATTGATTATTGGACACAATTGTATGTCATGTGAGAACTTGCTTGCACATAAATGTTATGTAATCAACATTGTCAAGTGAAGTCATCCCTTATATTCCATTATCTGTATCATCAGTTTGGTTTTGTACCAAGAGAATGTTTACTAATGGAATACCTTGATAAATATGAATATTTTTGAAGTGGTGACCAATAGGGCCGTCCTGGATTTGATAGCGACACTCAAATGTCAGTGTATTTACCCACAATGCTGTGAACATTCGTTGGGCACATTTGCTGCCTCGTTTTCATGCCACTGGAGTTTCACTTGTTGTTGTTCGATTTTTTTTACAACAACGTTTTAGTGCTGGGCTATGGGGCTGCAACCCCCGATGCGAAAAGATGTAATAATCTAGGTCAAATGCCCGCGGATGTGTGATCTGAAAGCCACCGCCTTCTTGACATCATTGAGAGACATGAAAATGTGCCTGATTTTCAAAACTAGGTCACACGCTTTCTTATCTCCGGCACAAAAGAGTTTTATCGCCGTGTAATCCGGGACGACCCTGTTAAAGTGAATTTGTGATATTATGAAGTATGGTAATTGTTCACGTCAGTTCATAATACGGTTGTCAAGGGAAATTCTGTTTTGTAAAATTTCTCCACAAATGTAAGGGTCAAGGACATTTTAGTCCATTACAAACATGCTTTGCATTTTGTAGATATCATAAAATGACATTTTCCAAGGTACCGTTTGTCGGAAAATGATATTCAGCTATTGAAAAAAGGAAACTGGCCATTTTGGCAATTATTTTTGTACGAAATAACTGGAGAGTTACCATACACAATGACTTGCAGGCGTGAAGCAAGATTTTCTGAAGTTTAACCTATAGATTATACTCTCAGGCCAGATACTCTGAATGTTTGGTTTGGTACTTACTGAATCCTGTCTGCTGACATGCAATGTTTGAAAAATGTACATTTGCACTGATACAAACATTCTTCTTTCAATTAATACAACATTCTAATTACTTGTATTTCTTGCTGTTGGGGCTATATTTTGTGATGAAAATTCTTTCTCGAAAGCATCGTAATCTTTCGCCATGGTAGCGATGCCAGCTTTCAGTAAAATGTTCACGACATGGCCTTGATAGGTCAGTAATTAGAGATCCTGGGTTTGATTTGAAGTTTGGGACTGGCAATTTTTTCGGACTGGCATGTGAAGGCAAAAACCGACAATGGCCTGATAAAGAATTTTTGATCATCAAATACTTATGAACGTAGTTCTTTTCGGGTGATATCTATTAATATTTTCCCCAATTTGTGTTAAGGTTCTGAAGTTGTGCTACCATAAGAATCTCTTAGTAGTTTGCTCATGTCTTTAAAAATAATAACTTAAAATGTGCTTAGGGCTGTTCCAGTAAAATCCGTGTGGGAGGGGGGGGGACGGCAGTAGAAATAAAAATTCATGGGTGGTGGTCTTCAGAAAAAAACTCAAATTATGGGTGGTCGTTCCTGTAGGAAGTGATGCATTAAAAATAGGTGGTATTTTTTGACCTGTTAATGCTGACAGGTTGGTTACTTCAGCCCAACACATCTTCAAAGAAATCAAAACTCAAAAAAATGCAATTGGCATATATCCTAACTTATCCCAATACAAAAAAGCCCATATTGCCAGTGAACAGAGTGCAATATGTTCACTAAGCCATTAATCAAGTCATGGGCAACTTGATTTGAGCCAACTGTTTGTCTGCAGTCCTATTGAATTGAAAAGTTATGCAACACTAAACTGGTGTTAACACATATAAGAAAATTGATGATTTTTAAATAAAAAGTATGAGGAGTAAGATAAACAAGTTCCAATATTCACTTGACATAGAAGTATAAAAGAGTTCGTGGAGACAGTTTGAGATTCATAGATCCTTATAATTGAAAAAAATGTTCATTGAAATTATAGACACATGGTGAACAGAGACACCTGGTGGCTGCCAACAGTATTGCTCACAGCTACTTTAGTTTTTGACAATATTGGACAAAACAACTAGTTCTTGTCTGTCAATCATCTAAGTTGTTAACAGGTCCTCCTGGAGGCAATTTGTTTGCAAGTGTTGGATTTTATATTTTATCCTATCAAAAATAATTAAAAAATTGTGGGTCATGGGTTGGAGAAATAAATGAAAAATATGGGCGGTGGGTACGAAATATAAGTGCCTTCCCCCCCCCCTCCCATACAGATTTTGCTGGAACAGCCCTTATAGAATAGTATTACCGCAGAGTTGTGTTTGTATTGATAACACACTTTGAGAGGCTGCTGTGATGCTAGTTCAGTGTTAACATTACACGATCTCTTAACAGAATTTTTGTACTTTGTAGTTTAGAATATTTTGATAAAAATATTGATTGAAGTAAAGGTTCTTCCCAGTTTGAAATATTGAGCCAAATTTTGTACATTTACTGGGCCCATCATAAATCATTCCATGTTATTCTCTGTGTTTATGGAGTCTTTTTATATTGTGTTTAATAAATGCCAATTAAGGTGCTCGTGATCTCGTTTCCACTTCGATAAATACTGTAACGATCGAGTGACGAAGACTCTGGCTTTCAAAACTAGGTTTTCCAATATTTGAATCGTTTATAATATGTATTTTTACATTCTTCAGTTGTTGCTGGTACCGATGCACAATGTCATAATTGAGAAGCAAATGTAATTCATAGCATCTTGTTACACTGTTATAATGTTGGTCTGTGAACAATAAATATTTTTAATATGTGTCTGTCTTGCTTTTTAACAAAAAATGTGCACGAGTATTTTAAAAGGAAAATGTGATAAAAATTGTATTTAGTTGTCTAAAATGAATCTGGTTTTCATAACATTCATTTGCTTACAATGTTCTATTCCACAAGTCTCTACACACATCCATTTTGTAGAAGTTGTGTAGAGCCTTGTAGACGAGGCAGTGTGGTCACGTGCTTCGCTTGTAATACGTACCGATATCTTGCATTTTCGCGAGATTCGAACCTCTACAGAATGCACGCCTTACTTAGGTGCGGCAAACCTTGGGTGCAATGAATGTTGCAAGAAGCATACTATAAGGGAACACTGTAACACTGTGCGACTCTATTCAAATTGCAGTAATATAACTCGCAACTTAACCAACAGTAACAAGGAGAGGTTGTAACAATGGGTATAACGCAAACAATAAAAACTGGTGTTTAATCTTTATTACATTTGCAACTAACAACAAATGACCACAAGAAAAAATTTATTCTTGGATTTGGATTTGTATTGGACAACAGAAGACCTGTGCTCTGGTGTAATGTCCGGAATTGGTTTACAGATGAACATAATGAAAACGGTTCTGAATTCATAAATCCAGGTGATGCGCAACAGCTGTTGTTAAAACGACACCTGTACTCAAGACTTTCAAATGCAGGAAAAATCCACCTTTAGACTCCAAATTGTGAAGACGGTACAAATAATTTGCTTGGACATGGTACTGCATGTAAAAAACGGCCAACATATTGTAAATTTCACATTTGATAAACTTCCATTTTCAGGCCATTCATAATATTGGCCATGTGTACTCCACAGGTCAGTTCAATCAATTTACAGTTTCCAGTTGATGCCTTCGGGTATCGTGATAACCTCTAGAAAAAACAAAAACGCCCTTCACCTCTCTTTTTCTTGGGTTCAAATCAAGGATGCATATTCCTCTGAACAAAATGCTACCAGGGGAATGCTATGGTACACATGCTGGCTTTGTGATCTTGGTATACTTGAGATATCTCGCCCACTCATTTCGGGTCAAATTTGAGATAACATTTTCTCATTGCAGAGAATTACCACTTCAAAATAACAATTCAGATATTAGCTTTTATATTGTTCGGGATATCACAGTTATATTGCCTATTGCCATCTCATGAATGTGATGTCCATTACTTTCCGAGCAGTTTGTGGGTTAAATCCAACAGAACATATTTCGTTCACACAAACACCCAGTGGATAACACCACAGAACAGATACTGGCTGTGTGACCTTGGATTATCCAGATCAACATGTGAACACAGCACCAATCACTTGTCTCTAGACTCCCTATCTTCAGTGGTAATCAGATCCAAGATGGCCGTCATCAGTGCACCTTCCTTTGTTCTGGGGTTCCAATCTGTCACACCAGTGTGTGTTATCTTAAATTCCAGGAGTTTGTCTAATTCCAGTCCTAGTTCCTGAAACCATCAGAGAGGAACACTTATACGCAAGGCAGAAAGGACAGCAAAGGGCAACATCAATCAAGCTTTAGGAGATCTGTTAAAGGAGAACGCAATAGGGTCCACTTATAAAACTGCCTCTAGTAAAAAAATAACTTTCGGTTTAGACCACTTGCTGCAATAAATAAAACTGGCATCAAATTGTCCATATTTTCAGTTATTGTTGGGACCAGAGGCTTGTTTCTCGAAAAGACTTAATTTTAAAAAAAGGAACCATGCTTTAGCCAAGGGCTAATATACAGCATGGTCCTCAACAGGATCTCATTCACTCCCTTGCGCAAATTCACAAGTAAGACCGAGCTCAGAGGAATAGGAGACATCTTAGTGCAATGCTCGATTGGCAGCCAGTGAAGCCAGGATTTGAACCCAGGTCTCCCAAGCGGGAGTCAGGGGCTCTAACCACTGAGCCACACTGTCTCATCAACCATAGGCTTTTGTCTTTTCATTTTACCCAGAAATCTGATTACGAACCGCCAAAAGCTTATTATTTGTCTTTTGCTTTTCTCTGTCTAGTCTCTCAGCCAATGGATTTGTGTCTATATGACATTGACTTACAGACAGATTGCATTAGTTCACATTTTGTGAGGAACCTTTTATTGTTTGTTGCTTAGAAAGCACGGACTGAATGAAGTTTGTTGATTGCTTTCACAGGAACATTCACTGCCACAAACTTGATTTAAAGTCTGAAGTTTCAGCGCTGCGTGGGACTTTAAGAAATGAACAGGTAAATGTTCCACCGGACTGGTAATGGATTAAAGGGCCTTCGTCACGTTTCCTGCTAGAGTGCCAATTTTGTCTCAGATTGTGAGATCGCAATTTAACTTTCAAATGGGAAACAGAACGGAACCCAATGAGGCATTACAACAGTTTTGAAATTCCAACATAATGACAACCTTGTGATCATCAACCTACAGTACAAGACAAAAGTGATCGGACAAAATACCCTTTTCCCGAAATGACACCTAATTTTGTTAAAAACAAAAAAACAAAAATTGCTGGTATTACCTATTAGGGCGACAAAATTTTAATGACAGAATGACTTAGCCACTTAAAAAACTCTCCTGTTATCTCCCCTTCATTCTTGGTCATAAGAGAAGATGGCTCTGATGGTGAATTCTGCTTCCACTCAGCCATCACGACGAGAAACTCAAGGTCATTTTCAGGGGCAGATCCAGGATTAAAAATGGTAAACGGGGTTTATTCAAGGCCTATGCAGTGTGCATATCGCCCCCTGAGTGCGCACATATGTTAGTCAGCAATTCGCACCCCGAACTGTCAAATGGTATCTGGGAGAAATCTAGGGGGGTCATGGCCTCCTTCCCCCCCCCCTCTCCCTATATCGGCCACTGATTTTGTGCTTGTACTGTTCTCAGAGTACACATCATCCTTTATTTATGACCGTGTGTTGCAAAAATTATTGTCTTCTTTGCCTACACTCCATCATGTGTGACTGATGCACACTCACCTTTACCAACCCGGCTATCCTGGGTGAAGCCTTGAACGTGATCCAATCATCGACTGACACCCAGTGACCGTATTCATCCTGCACGGTATAACATGTTAGCTGTCATAAGTAATACCGACTAAATAAACATAACAGTAACTGTTAAGCAATGGCAAGGTATACAAACAAAAGCACACAATACGTATAGTAGGCCTAAGGGGAGAGATTTGAAAGTGAGTGCAGTAATATCTCACCAATTGCGGGCAAAATAATTTACAAAATTGATATTTTTGTTTTTCAAAGGACACTTGCAATGTTGAGAATGCACACAAGTTGAGAAAACATCACCTGATGGCAACTTGAAAATGATAATGCATTTATTTAGTGATAATTATCTCTTATCAAAAAATGAAATTTCACTTGTCTGTCATGGTGTGTCCTGAATAGGTGAGATTATACTGGGTAATGTTTTTAATGTTTTGTAAAAAAGTCTGGGAAAGTCATCTGTTGAGAACAGAAACTTACAGTTTTGGAAGAGCACTCACTATATGAGGGAGAGAGGAGATAAGCTGAAAAGTGTCGGTCTTGTTACGTTATGAAATTATGAATTATTATAGGCAATTCTTGGTGATGCCTACTGAATTGAATCGTACTCGTCCGTGTTACCGCACAGGGCACTTAAATTTTGAATCTAAAAAACAGGGGGTGGGCGGTAAGGCGAGCATGGCGCTTGAAAATGAAAAATTGAAATTTTCGGGGGTGGGTGGTAAGCCGGGCATGGGCCGTAACCCGGACGAGTACTGAAAATTTCCAAATTTCATTTTCATTGAATTATGACTTTAATCAAATATTTAAATAAACGGGTTGCTGATGAGGTCACATTCGGAAGCTCCCAAGCAACTTGAGGGATACGTGTAAGAAGTTTATCCTTGATAAGAGAGATATACAGGCTGAAATGACATGGGTATGAACATTCAGGTGGTTTATTGACAATTACATGCTGCGATCGAGACGCAAATTTAGCTTTTAAGCACATGACGGGCTCAGTGAATCAGAGTGACAACTCACCCTCGATGTAGTTATGTTGCCTCCAAAGAACAAAAGTGGATACGGCGACACCATAGTTGAGTCGTATAGATAAACCTGAAAAAACACAATTATTCACAGTAAGTGATATGTAAAAGTACAGAGTGAATTCATTCAAAGCCATTCGTTATGTCTCAACTCATTTTGTCACCAAATGTTGTACGCAGTTAATTGTGGTCTGTAATGACTGGAAAAATTGGTGCCAGGTGGTGATTGAAGTCATGGTAACCTGCATTTTAAGCAGAACGATTGACACACGAGCTGGAGAGACACCCGTCTCCATGTCAGGTAATAAATTCACCAGGTATGGGGATACACCAACGGTAAAGATTTAAAATATTTCATCATCATGGGATATCAAATATTATATGTAAGTTAATATACGTTAGTTATAAAGTAGGATTCATGTTATGAATTATGACATGCTAAGCCCCAGACAAGTGTTTCCATGGCAACTGTGGCATTGGTTCCTAATAATAATTAGTCGTAGTGACTTCTTTAATTAACCTGTCTACTAATTTTGATTTGTATACAAGAAAGTTTTGAAGGTGACAACATGCTAATTACTAAGTTAACTCGACCATTATTGCTGGAAGCAGATATCATAAGTATACGCATTAAACTTGACATGGACTAATAACACCACTATGAACCCGCCTTCCGCCAATAGGCCACTTAGAGTTACAAAACTGGTCTCAACATGTTCCTAGACACCAAGTGGTTTCTGGGCATCTGAGGAGCAAGCAGTTGCCCATTGCTTGAGGTCATGATCCGCACATACAATGATTCATCTGAGCCGATTCAAAACTTCATCTATCATGCAGCATTATTATAGTGCCCATTTTTAGTAATACGCAAAGCTACCATGCCACTGGTCAATTTTCGAGTTGTGTTTAGGGTACAAAGATCATACCCCAGGCCATGGTCAAGACAACTTGTTGCCGAGCCCAGAATTGAGCAAAAATCAAATGTGAGATGTTTCATTCAAAGACCAAAAAATATCACTTCTTATTTGAGCAAGGAGCAATTCAAGACCAATCTCACAACTGTAGCCTGCCTCAAACACATTTTACTTTTTGACAGAAGCAATATTTAAAACAGATTGAAAATGTGAAATTCTATTGCAATAACCTACTCCTGAGGTTCTCATTTTCAAGTGGTAGACCACCCACTTGGAATCAAACTGTCTCTCACTGGAATTAACAGATTTTGGGTGGAACTCAATCTTCCCGCTGTTCTCCTTAGAGTATAGTTTCACTCTGCAAAATAGACAAGTAAGCAATGAGCAGAAATGACAACCTGAATGAATAATGTAATATTTTGCAAGATCAACCTCACACTATCGAAAGCAGTGACAAATCATTGAGTGAATCACATCCATTAAGAACAAGAAATAATAATTTAGTTACCACACACTCTTCAAAACGATCCCACGGTTCACATAGCGCTCGTTAAAATGGCTGTAAACACGCCTTCCATAATAAAAAACGAATTTTGATTTGGACCACTTACAATGTATGAGGTCTCGAATTGTTCCTTAGTCAAAACGGAGGTGATTTCAAGACTTCGAAAGAACTGACAGTTCATTACTTCTTGAGACTGGACTCTTCAAATAAGCTAGTCATGACGTGTCATTTTATACACTGGGAGTAATAAACCGAGACCAATTTTATAGCGGTAAGTGGCCTAACTCAAATTGGCTTGTTTGATGGAAAGCAGCTCTTTAGCCGCTTTAAAATATGTGCTCCTCTACAATAAGCATTAAAAATCATGGACATGCCAAAATGAACATTTCTTATGTTGTTTGAGACCTCCACCCGATTTAGTGGTTCAATAATATTTTTGACAATGTTGAGATTGGGACAAACTCCCATGAGGAAGGGCACGCACGCTCGGAAAATCAGCAAAATTAAAACATTTCAAGTTTCCTACACAAGAACCGCGAAACGAAACCCAACTTACACTCTGGCCGTCTCCTTCAGATTCGTTTGGATTTTAGCCACGTTTGGGTACAGACCCGCACATATGATGGCTTTCACGAGACTGAGATTATCTGAAAAATAAGTGGTTTACAGGTTTCAAAATAGAGACAACGTAAAATACTCCACACCATGTACCAGAGCATGTTTAAAATATCACCAAGAGCAATACTGGTGCAGAGCTAAGCAATTTAAAATGAAATGCTCAATATTCAAACATTCAACTTTTTCTCTGAGAATAAGAAACAGATTACTTGTTGAAGGCTGCTATGCATTGTAAACCTTGTAATTTCTATCCCACTGGAAAGAAATTTTCACGCTGGAAATGAAAAATTTCATAAATCGATGGATGTTTAGCTCCAGTAATGAGTTTTAGATAACTTTCTTATTTATAATAAAACAGCGAGTAAGAAACTGTTACAGCACTAATGTGACAAACTGCCCTACCAGAGTGTAGATTGGAGTCCCTGCCCTTCACATCACTGTTGGAAAGGAAGCCTAGTTCATGCAGGAGTTCAGCCAGCTGCTTCTTCATCTGAGACAGCAACTGAAACAACAGTGGTGGTAATTTACAGTCAAGGATTCCACTAAACAAGAATTCAGTGGCCTCTTAATTTGTAGCAGCATTTACATTCTTTAGTGGTCATTCTTATCTCTTGAATTTTCTTCTACTTTTTTGATCAGTCCTAAACTGTGCTGCTTCGGGGAATATTTTATAATACCAGATTTGATGTAAGTCAACAAGTGTGGTAATTAAACATAGTATCTATTCATAAAGAAAAGTCAGGCTGGGATAAAAATGACAGCACAACCAAAGAGTAGCAAAACTCAATGATTGTAATAGGCCCATCCTGGATTGAACTCTCCTCTTTCGCGAGGTAGAAATATGCATTGCATGACTGACATACTTTTCAAAATGTCAGGCACTCCAGAATTGATAAACAAGAAAAGAATATAATACTTTGCAGATCCAGCAGTGATCAAATTTCTTGGTGTCGGCCTTGCAACTCAAAAACACTACAAATACAATTTTGCCTGCAATACAATGATGAATTACATACTAACTAGTATACAAGGTAAGGAGTTGTGAATTTGCACATGAAGAGGCAGGACAGGTCCTTCACACGTGTTCTACTGTGGGTAAATACCATAGAATAAGAATGATGCTGCGCTATTTCAGGAAGGGCCTATTACAGTCCATTTTTCACTTCACAGAAACTGAATCAACCATACTGCCCAATTTTCGAGCAGATTCCAGCCTTGCAATAACAACAATTCTTTTAAAGGTGTTATAAACCTGCATTCAGTAACTAACCTTTGATTTCTTTATTCTGCATAGAGATTAGACATGATTTCTAGATTTTGGAAGAAAGGATATATAGATAGCACCTAAAACTAAGTTGGCTTGACTCAGCAAGTCACTTTAAGCGCTAAGAATAGCCACAAGCACTAACAAACTTTTTCCCAAACCCAGATATCACTTTTAGTTTACATTGGGATATACTTTTAAGGACAGTGTATAGTACCTTTAAGAGATGCAAGTGCATGAAATGCTGTGACGTGAAGTATTTACCCTAAGTGTTTCCTCAGACATGAAGTTATCCCAGCAGTATTGCCTACTTGTTCCCCTCCCCCTGGCCCTCTCCCAGCCACTGAATGCATTCACCAGCATGATGTGGTCACTCCTAGAGCCCCGTGACAGATCTCTCTTCCTCATGTCCACAAGCTTCTCCTTACCCTAAAGAATAAAAAGAATGTCTAGCTGCATCAGTTACTAGACCATACAGACGTCAGTTTAGGATAGAACAACAATAGGCATACAATATCATATGTATTCACTTCAGACATGAAAGGTTTCAGTACAGTGCAATACCATGTAATTGATTGGTGTCGGCACTTCCTCAACTCTGTGTAATGTTTCAGCTAAATCAGTCAAGCCATTGTTAACAATTAACGGACAAAAGTCAAAACCAAAAACAGCCAAGTAACAAAAATTAGCAAACCGAAATTCTGACAGTCCAACTCACTGTTTACTTACTAAAGGTACTGTGAATGCGTCCTTGAAGCTGAGACTGGCAGCCACAGTCAGAATGGGATCAAGGCACGAGAACATGGCCCCAAACAGAATCACCTTTCCTACTTGGGGGTCCATCGGCATTTTGGCGAGGTGGAAGCCGAGGGGGGTCAGTTCCTCATCAGCATCCAGTGCACTCTGTAAACAGAGAATATGATTACAATGTGATCTTAGGGATCATCAATGAATAACACTGTACAGCATTTATTAGGTCCTGCGGCAAGTAGTGGGATGGCAATTTGAAAGACGGATAACAAACAGTCGTGGTAATTCATGTATGGTTTCAGAAAATCAAGGCAGAAATTTAGGCAAATTACCCAGTCCAACAAAACTGCAGTATCAATAAAACAAACATGGTATTTCAAGCACTTTGCATTTTGCTTTTAACTCGCCATTTTGGAAAAGGTAAAAGTAGCAAAACCGAATTTTGTCACAGCATACGAGGAAGGAACAAAATCCAAACCAAATAATTTCTTTCAGGTCTATGCAATATGGGCACAAAAGCAGATTGTTTAACTCGGTCAAGCTTACTAAATCCTCAAGCATTCTGATGGCACATTCCAAAGCAGTCATAGATGGGGGTTCCATGGCTTTCTGCACAAAGGGCAAAATACGTCCTAATTTTAGTATCTGAAAGATACAAATGCTTTCAACATTCAAATGACACAGTCCAATGCAATTTAATGCAATTATTCACATGTTTCATAGCACACTAACAAATTCTCATACCACAATGAAAACGCTTGTTAGCTTAATTTTTAAATTATCCCTTTTCCTTAAGAAGCCATAAAATGACATACAGATTGAGTTGTCTAATATTTTGACATTTAATGCAAGCACATTCATGATGAAAATCGTAAATAATTAGGCAGACTAGGGAGATAAACACAACTGCCGCACTTGCTTGATTTTGCCAGCTCTGCCGGGTCAATCAGCTAACACACCTGATTGGTTTGTAAACTGGAAGTTGTCATCAAGAACCAATCAGATCTCTTAGCTGGTTGACCTAGCAGGAAGGGTAAGTCAATCAAGTGGTTCTGGTCCATCTGACAAGCAACACTTGGCAGAGAATTATTCATACAGCAGTCGGCACACTTTTATCAAATTATAATTTCTATGTTATAGCCAAGGGTCTCCTGCCTTTAACTAAACATTATATTTCAAATGACTGTTCTTACCTTTATTTGTAGACACAGTTCTTCCAACCGTGTTCTCAACATCTCTGGAAGTTGATAGTCATCAAGCTGACTGTCTTGAAACCTTGTGTATAAGTGATAACACTGACCTGGTTGTACCCTGAAACGTACAACATGGATATCGTATTACCCATGAAAAACACTGACGTTTAGGAATTCACCAATTAAAATAAAATTAATTATGTGAGTCAAAAACGACCAGAGGGAAATCCAATGTGCTAAAATAAGCATTTTGAATATTTCACACAATATATTTTATTGAATGGACAAGCTTTCTTCAGTAAACTGTCAATTATGCAAACACATCAGTGATGTAACAATACAAACTAATGTCAATCAAGGAACCTCACCTTCCGGCCCGCCCACTCCGTTGCTTGGCATTAGCCTTGCTGACCCACTCGGGCAGCAAAGTACTGATGTTACTACTAGCGTCGAAGTTTTTCAGCTTTATTTTACCACAGTCAATGACGTAGACAACGTCATCAATGGTAATACTGGTCTCGGCTATGTTGGTCGCTATTACAACCTTTCTAACACCAGGGGGAGGACGGTTGAAGATTGCTCGTTGGTTCACGGTAGGCATGAGAGAGTGAAGAGGCAACAAAAGAAATTTGCCTGAAATCATTTTAACTTATTCAGTATCTAGCACAGTGCCCCACGTTTAAAGGCACAAAATACTTCAATCAGATACAGGTACCCCTAAATTTAATGTTGTGGCAGTTTATCTCAACCTCAAAATGATATCAAATCTTGAATAAGAATTCGCTACCACTTTCCACTGGTAGGCTGCCTTATTTCAAGCTGTTTTGCGGCCCTAAGTAAAGAAAATTTCACTTATCAACTACTCATTCATTATGCGCGTGATTTGTGAGCAAACAGGTATTTTAATAACTAGAAAAAAATGTGAATTTCTACGAGAATACGTAAATGGGAGTACAGTCTTCCTAATGTATATGACAACAACAAACTGTGGAAAAACAAACGTAAGAATGTCAAACACTTCTGGGTAGTTCTCAACCAATGCAGTGCTCAGACCCTAGTGCACTTCTACATTTTGAGGATGGGAAGCTTATCTTTTCTCACACTTTTAATGATGATTCACAGTAAGAACTTACTCGAGTTAAACATGGGCAGAGCCATCAACTGCTTGTGTAGCTTGCTGATGAGGTCCCAACCAGGTAGGAACACCAGAATAGCCCCATCCTGAAATGCAAAAGTAACCTTTCATTTCACCCGATGCTCATCCAGACAAAAAGTGCAACGTTCACTGCATCTTATACCGGCTGAAAATTTATACCGGCTGAAAATTTATACAAAATTAAGTCAGAGTAACAACTTTTGAAAGCGATCACTCTTGTAAAATTTCGGTTGTTGTTCATAATAGGAATAAACGGTTCAAAAATCTTGCAGTTTTTTTGTCCGACAGTAGTGAATACAAACTGAGCGTTTCCTTTGACGAGGCCATTAAAATACCCATGGACCAATGCACAATAATTCCAACACTCCAGCACTGTTCAGCCTCACCTCTTTGGTAAGCACGATGTGTTTAATGAGTTCTATGATGAGAGTTATATCTATCTCGTCCAGGTTCATCCTGCTCAGCGTGTCCAGAGTATAGTTGGCGTAGCTGAAGGGAACAACGCACACTAATTACACAAAGATTTTCGCTTTAAAAATTTGTTCAAAGAGTTTGCAACGTGAAGGCTACCCATAAGAATTAACATCCTATTGGTAATGAACCCACTCCAGAATTGCAGTCACTAAACATACAGAGGATGACTGCCTAGAAGTTAAATTGTCGCTTTTACACACTAAAAACATGGGACTGTTATCTCCACTTCTTTGCTGTTAGCATTGTATAAATTCATACAGGGAATGTCCCCGAAAAGATTTTACATCCTCTGGGAGCTGTTTCAGAAAAAAGGGCAGGCTTATTCCGAAACTTAATGTGTTACTGAGCGCAGCGGCCTGAAATACCACCTAGGGTGCAAAGAGGCGTCCAGCGATGAATCTGTTCACAACTTGAACTATTTCATAACCATTTTAAAGGCTCAGAAATTACGAACATCTTGTCAACATTTTCTGTACAATTTGTATCCCGTATAAAATAAATTTCATACATACATAAGCATACACAGTGAATTGTTCACGTAGTACTTCCCCAAATCATAGAATATAAACCTAAACAAGATAACATATAATTTTGGAAGCTCTACGCACTTTGACCTTTGCGACTCTAGCCAATCACTAAAGCTGACTTGATACTCTCTGTACTGGTCCAGCTGTTCTTTTCGACTTAGGCCAAACCGTTTGAACTTTGGCCTGGTGGGCTTGAGGGCATCGCCTTGGGGATGATAACTGTAAATACAGGCAACCATTTCTGAGCTCCAGTAACCAGACAAAAACGTAAGAAATCAACTGAAAAAAGTTTTACATCATGAAAAATGTAACAAAAACAACAGGGCAGGCCCACAATGTTATGAAAGGGGTTGTTTTCTAAACAATCATGGCATTATTCAAGTATTCTTCTCAAATACTTACTCAATCATTTCAACAATGTCCTCCATAAAATATTCCTCCACTGGAAATGTGAAGCCAGGTATGTGAACTATTGGACAGCCACCTGGTGGAACAACAACGAATCGATAATTGTACAATCCACAAACTTACATCATGCATGTCAAATCTTAACCATTACCACTAAGTCTTAATGAGTTTACAGCACTGTAAGTCCTTACAGTCTTTAGGTTATGTAGGGAACTCGAAAAATGCCAAATCTGGCAAACTTCGGAACACTGTATTTAAGAAATAGGTAATCAGATTCAAATGAAACATTCAAATATCGTGTAATGTTCACCAAACAGCTGTTAGGAATAATATTGTTAAGATATATTGCGTTTGCAGTAGATGCCCTCAAAAACATACCTTTTTCATGAAAAAACTCAAAAAAATTAGAAAACTAACGTTTTTGAGTTTTCATCTTATATATTTACATCAAGCCAAATTTGGTCATGTCATTAAAACCATTGTTTTGCTAGGGATGTACCTTAATTTGTTTCGCGAAATTTTACTAAAAAGAAATGGTCACATGGCCCAATTAATAGAAGATAAGTTACTTGCCTACGACAATCATCTTATAAGAGTCTTATTGAAAAATACGCAATTCTTTCAAAATTCTACAGCTAACATTCAAAATGGTTTGACATGTATGTTTACATAATTAAGCGCACGTGCATTGCATTGCAAGCAGTGGTAGTCAAGTTCAAATTAAGCAGATGATAACTAGTTAAGTATTCTACAGAACAGTATCTAATCTTACAAACCCATTGATGTATGAAATGAAGCGGTCTTTTCCTTGCATATCACTAATTTGCTTCCCGTTTTAATGTGTTTCAACTGATTTAAAATACGCCGAATACACACCAATGACTCATGAAAATACTCACCAAAATATTCAGAAAATTTGTCAGCATTCAACGTGGCGCTCATCAACACCAGTTTAAGGTCGGGTCGTCTCGGCAGTAAATCTCGCAGGATAATAATCAAGAAATCCGACAGTAGGTTCCGCTCGTGGATTTCGTCCAAGATAACATGAGATGTCTTGGACAATAGACTGTAAACATAGAGGCTATGTCTTCGAAAGACAAATATGAAGGACAAATGTTAAATTCAATTTTAATATTAATTATTTTAAATGCAATCAACTACAAAATTAAACACTAGCACAAGTTCATCGTCATGGTTTCCTCACACAACAACAAATGTTGGATTTCACGCATACATGTATTGAAATGGTGTACTTGTAAGGTCAATCACAAATCTTTTTGAATTACAAAGTTATGTAGCAAGGCCTTCAGCCAGCCAAGCGTACATACTTGGAGAGACACTTAAATCTCAAGATAAAGATCAATAACACATTCAGAATTCCTTTAATCAAACAAAAACCAATAATAAGTCCTGTGAATATTCCCACTTGTGTTTCATTAAATGGAATTTGTAATTTACATTTCTACACCTACTAATTTACAGGCGACATCCAGATACCCTGGCACTAAGCTGGCAGTGTGTGGACTTCATTTCGGTCAGCGACAATCATTGGGTTGCTTTTACCGATAATTAACATATTACTCTTACAATTGGAATCCATTTGTCTCCAAAATTCCACATTCAACATTCTGAATCCTACTAATGATCTCTGACCTGAACTTGTATTGGTTATTGTTACCACGTGTTGACATGCAGAAATCCAACAACCCTAACCCAAGTAAACACATTTTTATTCGGTGAGTCATCAACAGACTAACTTCAATTGAGCAATCACAAAAACGGAAGCCTGATTACGTAAATTACATTATATATTAATAATTACAATATGCCTTAATGGTCGAAACTTGCACCCTTAATATTTCAGTCATTTACTGGATTTTTCTGCCTGAACTTTGCTGACAGTACTTCAAAACTCAAAAAAAAATATTGTAAGAAGTTATTTTTCACTTTCAAGACAGAATTTTTAAAGATAAATACATGCTCGACTCTGCAACTTTTTAAAACTCACACGTAACTATTTCTATGTCTCATCAATAAATAAAAACATGCTATAACAGCTGTAGCAAAGTATTAGCAAAACTTACGGATCTCCTTGAAGGCATTTGATTAATATTCCAGTTGTACAATACAAGATGGATCCTTGTTGGCGAGGGAGTTTGCTGAAAAGGAGAAAAACAAGGAACGCTGCATGTCTATTTTATACGCGTACACAAATGTAACACTAACACATGAGCACTGTTACACTATTGTCATATTGTATGTAATCCGAAACCATTACCTGCACCAGACTGACCGCGCTACGGAACACAGAAAGCTAAGAACAATGTGATAATAAATACGATTATATGCTGGTGATTTGCATTAGCCTACTTGGCGAGTGATAAAACATCAACTTAATTTTAAAGGTAATTTGTACAAGTAACACTTTATGATTTCAGTCACATGGCACCAACAAGACTTGACCCTCTACCCATTGGTATACTCTCATGAAAGTGATTCCCAAGTTTGTGCAGTCTTTTACGGAAATTTATACAGAAGTATTTTATTGTGAAAAGAGCTTCAGACTGTCCAGTTCATAGTGCTTCATATTGTATAAACAGCTTCATCCTGACACATGTTGTTTTATATTGGTTCGTTATTGGCACATAATTCCTAATATTGGTAATTATGCTGCTTCATATTTGTTCATGGCACCTCATGATTAAGTGGTACATACTGTTTTATATTGGTACATACTACTTTATGTTGATAAATACTGCTTCATATTGGTAAATACTACTTACTTCTCTAGCCTGATTTGATATCCTACAGATCTGCCACAGGGTTCACTTCTCTCATCAGCAACTCTTTCTGCGACCTAAAACGACCACGTGAAACGAATGCTCTGAAGCTATGACACCGACAGCAGAGCACAGTGGTTCAGGCAACTGACTCCTACTTGTCACTGAGGTCAAGGTTCGAATCTTTGTTCGCTGGACGGCTACATGTGTTGCACAAACTGCCTATCTAGTTTCAGTTTTATCATGAGTGCGGGACTGGTAGGGAATATGACATTAATGTATCAAGGGACCTTAAGAAAAGCAGAGTAACAAAAGTCGGTATTAAACATATATTCAATATCAAGCAATTGATTTTGAATTATGCGAAACAAGACAAAAATATTATTTTTAAGCAAGTGAAATCTTAATTAAAGCATGTGAAATCTTAATTAAAGCATGTGAAATCTCAATTAAAAGGTGAAATCTTAAAGCATGTGAAATCTTAAGCATTTGAAATCTTACTTAAAGCATGTGAAATCTTAATTAAAGCATGTGAAATCTTAATTAAGAAATCTCAATTAGCAAAACCTGACACTTTGTAGTACTTCAGCAAGTTTAATTTTCTGGATTGCTTAACATTCCTAGGACATTATATCCAACATTGAAAGGAAAGAATACGAGTAAAATCCATCCCACGGCCCAGAGAAAATAATAAGGTATAATCTCAGCAATTTCAGACAATTATAATTGCTTGAATAGTTACTTTTGTTTATTTACAGCTTCAAACAGTCCGATTTGTGAATGTCGGAATTTTTCCAAAATAATTTTCAATGTTAGCTACAGTTTTAAACTTAACCACTACTTTGATGGTACTCAGCTACTTGTCCACCATTTTGTGTCCTTAAATGCAGAAGTTCTTAATTAGATGGTAATCTAATCTCACTCACAGAAACTGCACTAATTCTTCTTGGTTGAGTACACACTACGTGGCAGAGAGAACCTTTGTTGGCCTGGATGTAGTGATCCAGGATAAACTGGGTGACCTGTAATATTGAGCATCAGTAAATATAACGTGAAGCAAAAGACCAGTTACATCAGGTTTGATAGCGATACCCCATGTAACGTCCGGGCCCATCCTGAAACCTTATGAAACAGGCTGGGAACAGGACCCAGATAAGACCACAACAAAGGGAATGTGATCACTTCACAATCATTTTGTGATGAATGTTATGATGTTTTTATGCAAAAGATCATTCCGAAAATTTTATCCCCAGTCTTTTTGTCCATTTCCAGCTTCTCGTGAAAATTGCTTCAAACTGCGTTAACAAATTTTTGATTAAACCAATGACAGACAAATAAAAACAAAAACATGACCACCCTCCACGAGACAACTGTCTATGCATTGTGTCGTACCTGAGTAGTTTTCCCACATCCAGTCTCTCCACTAATGACAGTGACTTGGTTGGACTCTATCACCTCAACAATTTTATCCCGCATACCATACGAAGGCAGTTTCTTACGGAACACACGCACATCTCTGTAATGAGCATCAGACTTCTTTTGTGTCAACTCGTTGAGATACTCTTCGTTTAGTCTTGGTACGTCTTGTAACAGCGAGTAGTCGGAGTCTGTGACGATAACGGGATCAGTAATTGTGAGGGTAATCTACTAAGTACAGTACAGTATCTAGACAAACATAATCACGTGATGTCTGACTAATAGTAACAGTCAAAGGCTTCATCAGCAGCCTGCTTATTTCATCCTTATTTCACACAATGCTTAAATTTGAAAACTCTTGTCACAGTCTAAGTGCTATAAATGTTTGTATCCATGGATTACTACAAAGTGCGCTAGTCGCAGGACAACAAAAAAAAGAAATTAAAAGGATGTGCGCCAGTTGCAGCTGAGATGTAGCAATATTTTTGTGATTGCAACATCATTGCATGTTTTTTTAAAGAATCTCATTGTAATTATTAGCAATGACGAACAACAGCCATCACCACCATAAGCCTGTTGAATTGTCTGGACGTGAAAAATTATAGATTGCAACTTCACAAACTTACTGTAAAAATTTTCCTGTCGTTTTGGAGCTACATTGCTCATTCAACTAGGGGTTCCACGAAAGTTGTGTCACCCTCTGATGGCGTTTCCAGCAACTGCAGGATAATGGACCATGTGTCAGACAACTTAAAACAGACTTCTCCGTGTCTATTCAAGAGGGATTCCCGGTTTTCAACAATACAGCCTCTCTGACACCCTACTCAAACCAAGAACTTTCTCTGTCCAGCACCCTCACGTCCACTGCCTCAAACGAGTGTCGCGTAAGTTGTCTGGCTAATGAACCAGGACCCTGCAGTTATTGTCTATGAGAACAACACAATTTCTCTCGGAACCAGTCAGTTAGGAAGTTGCAGAAGTGGTGATTTTTCGCACCTAGTAATTCACCTCTCTGAACATTATTGTCCATCATCTTGCTACGACTGCTGTTAATTAAACAGACATCGGGCTGCTTTATTCAAGACAAATCGAAAATGACAATCACTATCACAAATTAATGCATAGTCATTATAACATGTTTGAAATAGTAAAACTTTCTTACTCGTTATGTGACAGCTTCTCTCGATCAGACGCATTCCTCATACCAACTACAGAAACATCCTAGACGTGAAACCATGTGTTAAATAAACACAACTGCATAACATCTAACTACACAACTTATGTTAATAAGTTGCCAATACCGATTTGCTCATACCGTGTGCACTGTGACCCAACTGCCCAAGAGGAATGTAATCTATGGCCACGTCCTGCCTCTCCTCGTTGTAATGATACAAATCTGTCACTTTAGGCACCTCTTCCCCAGAGTCATCATCACCATCATCATCATCACCATCAGCACCATCGATGTCATCATCACTAACGTCCATAGCTGACGCTCCAGCAAAATCACAACTGCCCATCTCAAAACTCCTACAGCCAGTTTTATCTATGCGGAAAAAGTCTCGAGATTCCTTTGGTGGTTGCGCGTCCGCCGAGTTTTGAGCATCTTCCCAGTCATCGTCTATGTTCCGGTAGGATGTAGACGGTTGTGTTTCTACTGCGTCACTGGTTCGGATTTGATGCAACAGTTGGGAAATGTGGCGCTCTCTGTCACCATCCATCTTGACTTCTCCTCTCTACAAGAATTGAAATATGACCGTGAATGCTATAGCAAAACTTCTGACGCAAAACAATCGTCGTGTTAAAATATTGACTTATTTAATGAATAGAGTTAAAGTGAAAAAGTCATGGGTTATCAATGGTAAGCAGTGGGTTAAAGCTATATTTTGTTGCTGCTTAGTCGTGAATGTTGAGTCCTGTACCGAAGCGATTTGACATGTAAAACATTATCATGCACATAAGACCTTGAACTGATTAAGAATGAGTAAGCAACTCGAGTCGCAGGCAATCCATACATAAGCTAGTTTCGGGTTGGTCAACCACAATAAAATTGAAGCGTTTTCTTTTCGTTGGCAGTAGCCATGTTCTTGTAACGGAAATAGAAACCTATAATAATAGGAGACCAATTAGTAAAAAGTAATTCGATTTTCATTTTTAGTCAGCTAAACAAGATAGCAAAAAGTATCAGTAACTTGGTTGGTCATCCGAACATGAAATTGCTAACTGATTTCTTCTGTAAGTGTCATTATGACTACGCAGCATAATTACTGATTTATAATACAGCTGTGACTTAGGTTAAGAAATGTGCAACCTTCAGGAAAAATGTGGAGGATAGCATTTAAACACGGCAAGCCAAGAAATGTAATTATGGAGATGAAAATTTGATTCTTTAGCATAGGCGGATTCAGGGGTTCAAGGGGGTTCGGAACCCCTTTTTTCTTGATTTTAGTGATATCAAATCTAGAATTTTCAAATTGTTGACTTAGACCCCTTTCTAAAAATTCCTTGATCCGATCCCCCTTTTAAAAAATCCTGGATCCACCCCTGTTTAGGTTAAGTTCTGGAAGCCATCAGGAAGACCTTATACATCACTCTAAAATAAATAATACCACAATTTTTGTAAAAATTTAATTCACCTTTGGATTCAGTGTCGAGTTTAAGAAACTAATTTTCACATCTACCTCGAGTCGTTCACTTTCTCTCTTTTTCGCCCCTCCCTGGCGAGCGTACCACAGGCCAATCTCCTTGCCTCGCAGTCCTTCTGGATGGCGACCACCACCACCTCGTCCGCGACCGCCACCACCTCGTCCACGACCGCTACCACCCCGGCCACGTGCCCTCCAGCCACCTCGTCTGTATGTGTTGTAATTCCCATCATTCTGGTCCCCATCCGAACGATCTGTTAAAAGTACGAGTCAAATGAAATAAGGAATTTTGGAAATAGCCACATTCCAATTCAACAGTCAGTCTCATACATCCGACACATTCTTTCATTGACATGAGCCATCTGTACACACCATAATACTCCTTCACTTTAATCATTTCCTTAAAAACTGAGCACTCATTTCTCAAATCTGCTTTTAATTCGAATACTGATACTTAATTTTTTGAAGTTTCCTTGTTCGAAAGAGACCAAAATTTCACTGTATTTAAATTAAAGACTTGAAATTATTTTTTGACATACAGTACAGGCTAAAGTGTTCTGACAGAGAAAAATGACCCAAATTTAACTATTAAGACAGCTTGGCGGGAAGCCAAATTCATAACCAGAATTGTAGCCCCATATGATCGAGAATCAACATTAACTAAAAGGGAAGTTATTAAGGTTGCTAAGCCATTTTGCAATTAGAATTTTGCCACCCATATAGTTATTACAAGTCATTTTTGCTGTAAATTAATCGCCATTTAGTCAGATAAATTTTGTATTGTACTGTAAATGTTTGTTTACTTTATTTTGACAACACCTCTTCTTCCCATTAAACACCAATGCTGATGACATGTTTTTGGATATGAACAAGTAAATTATTTTAGTTATAGTAATACTGCCACATCAGTGGATTAAATTTCATCGTATGGGCGAAGCATCAAATAACCGGGAGTTACTCCCATACAAAACATGTTATGGGACGTGCAGTACAGATGTGTGACTTTTTCACCGCCGATTTCCATACTGAAGGATGCCTTTTTCAAGAAATTTCCGTAAAAAGAGCGGCTTTTCTGAAAAAACGTCATACAAAAGAGTACTCTTTGATAGTTGAAAACTCTGAAAAAGCTCTTTTTCATCGCAAGAGTTATCTATTATTAAAACTTATGTAGCAAAAGATGAACTTGTTTTGCCCAACATCTTTTTGTTTACTGCTTCAGGGAACTGTCAAAAAATCTCAACAGCACAGTTAGGATTATGTTATGGGTCGCTATAAAATGATGGTATTTCTGACCGAAACATGAAAGGGTTACTTTTCCGTTTATGCTCCCTATAAATGAGACTCCTTTTTCAAGCATACTCTTCAGAGTGACGAGCTTCCTAATTTTCCAACTCTAACCCTGCCCCCCCCCTCCAAAAATATGGTCAAGTGCAGTACACTGGTACTTGACTCAGTATATAACTGTTTCCCACATCTACCAGTCATCTCACTATTTTTTTTGGAAACATATAGGACGGACCGAAAACATCAGTCTCCTTAGAATTTCCTTCTCAAATATGCCTTGACCGCTCTGAAATTGATATCCGACCAACTTGTGGGGATGTTTCTCTCCATGTATCATACCGAATTGCTTTTTAGTGGTGAGTAGGCACCAATTGTCTCAACAAAACAAAACTCAGAATTCAAGGAGGCCGTTTGGTTTTGTCATGGCAGACAACATTGCGCACATCCGGGATTTTGTGACTTGTCGGAACTATTTCGAAATGTTTGTTGTTCTACTGTTAGTGAAAGAGATGTTCAAGTATATGTCAATATTAAACACACCATGTTTTAACTTTCATAACTGACCGCCGTCATGCGAAATGTCAACAAACAATAAGTTTTACCCGGCAACGTGTTGTTTGTCACGTAAAATGATGGCTTAGAAACGAAGGTGAGTCAAGAATACAAAGTTCTGATTGGTCGGTTAAGCCGTCAATCAAAATCCTGGCGATAGGTCAATTGACCTTGCTGTAGACTAAACATGTCACATGCGGCAAGGCAAGAGAAAATGACTTCTAGTTCTAGAAATAGATTTTGTGTCAGGTTTTGAAATCACCACTCAAGAGCAATGGGAGACTTGTACATTTACCAGCTAGGATAGCCAGTAGCATGGGTCAATCCAGTCACCACATTCCCACAGCTCGTGTTATGTAGAGGCAATATTGCAAACCTCACCAGAGCAGCAGGTAATCACATACGCACCACTCCTTTCTTTACTTGGTATACGAGAGGCATTATTTTGTTTTCACACATCGAAATAAGCTCCCGACCATGTGCCTGACCCTGTTAACATGGTTAATAGACAGGTCCCTCGTCTTTGCTGCCACCGCTCAGCGCTAGCAGACGGCTTGCCTCCCACAACTCCCTGTACATATCTGTTTGACCTCAAGTATTGCCTGCAATTTGCAATGGCGTTTGGTCTTCAATTTCCACTAACCGTTGACTAACGAAATGAAGGACTGAGTGGAATCAATTTTGTTGTTGATAATTGCGGGAGTATTTGTTTAATTTTGAAGGATTTAAAGACTCAAACTGTCTCCAACGATGTCAATCTACACGAGAAAGATATATAATATAGTAGTAACTTTCATAATTTAGGAACCTAGGAACCTAGGTCAGACTCAGCGTTAAGTGTAATGTGCAGAAAATCGTCCGGCGGCAGGATGTTCCATCATTGTCTACATTGTAAAAGTTAAGAGACCTAAATGTCGCAATAACCCGATAACTTCGGTAACAAAAATTCTATAACTATGTCGTGTCTCCCTGTGTTTATGTGACGCAGCATGTTGTATTTGGTGAGTACCTGAAAACCGTTTATGACGACCGAAGCGATGTTCCATATTTCCAGGTTTACAGACGAGAAAGGATACCTACTTATTTACCTCTAATCACAGAAGAGGTCACAGTTTTCGTTTTTGACAAAAGATGACTCTCACTACCCAATTACAATTAGTATGTGAACGAGACAACAGCTGATTCTTGAGTAACCGCAGAATCATGTTATTGCAAAATCGAAATAGACCTCTGGCGCATGTCTGCAAAAACATGTTTAAATTTTTACTGCATATTTGTTAATACTTCCATCAAGTAAATTTTCTGATCGATTTCTTCTTTATTCATCTTCACATGTTTGTCTGTTTAGGTCTCAGATTAAGATCTATAAAAATCTGGAGAACACAGATGTGTAAAATGTTGCATTCTGTTTTTAAAAGATTTGTTAGTTGTACGCCTAATGGTGTTTTGATAAAGTGCGACACAATGTCGGTTCTGGGTCAGACAAGACCTCAGTTGGTTGATACCTCCTGATATCATCTTTTGCTATGACTTTGACCTCAGTGGAGAATGATTTGATATAATCGACACAGAATTTTACAATCAAGTGTCACAGTGAATTATCTTCTAAAGATAACGCGAAGTCTATACGGGTAAACAGCCAACTTCAGTGTGGTTAGGATTACTAGATAACCTTTGCATACTGCGGTAGATAATGTTCTGAAGATATCTTAGAGCGTAGATAGGACGATGTACCTGGCAACATAAAATGTGATAACGAGTGACAACTCGGACGAGGGTTGTAAATTGTGATATTAGTTAAACTAACATCCCATTTATAGATTAATACTTAAATTTAGTTTTCCGTCACGTAGAAATTAATAATAACCGGTATTAAAGGACGGGGTATATTCTTCCGAAATTTCATCAAAACACATTTTTGTCTGAAAACATTTACTTCATTTGGGGAATGTTGGTATTAGTTTAAGAGTCAAATGTGAGTCATAGTTATACTAGCAATTGAAGAACTATTGAGGAATTCTTTTTTAATAAATAATAATGAATAAATTGTGCCATTGCGATCTGGTAACAACTGAGACATTGTAATAATTGCACCAGCGGTTGTTACCACTGATTTTATAAGCGCTGTGCAAACCGAAAAATAAAAATGGTCCGGAAATTATCTCATTCACCAACTTTCAATAAATTAAACGTAATGTGTCAAGTGTTGTGATTGATGTCTAAACGGGCGTACTGTTTTACGAGTAATTTTCATGTCACGTAACTGTAACATGATACAAATGCAGGTATCGTTTGACCGCTTACGGACAGGGTTTTTTTTTCGTTGTAGCTGTAACATAATAGAAATGAGGGTATCGTTGGCCGCTTAAGTAAAGAACTGTTTTTTCTTTTTACTTTGCTCAATATCGAGAAAACTTTGATTTAACCCATGCTCAAGCTCGACGTGCAAACTACTCAACTAAACGGGCTTAGTCCAATAACTCTGGTCAACATTACAATAAACTACGGCCACCCTATCACTAATAAACGACAATGAACTCTTTTATGAACACCGTCGGTGGCGCTTGTGACTTCGAATATAAATCAAAGCATCTATAAACTTTCGAGATCATACGAACATAAAACGCGGATCATTGGACAGGCTAAATGGAACGATTACTATGAGATAAGTTTGACGATCCTGGACGACAGTTTGGCGATGAAGACGGCTAAAATTTAAACTGAAACTTTCGTATGCTATACATCGAAACTAGTTATGATCTTTGAGACGGGTACACAAATCTCTAAGTCCTTGCATTCTTCAAAAATTACGACGAAAAATTTAATCGGTCTGAACAACGGGGATCAAATGTCAATAACTTGCTTGTGGAAGAAGTCAAAACTTTGTGAAATCTTGTAAAATTTTGTCTAGTTTCATTATGAAACAATTCAGAACTAATCGGAAATTCTAAAACAAAAATTCAGTATCTTTAAAGGACAAAATTCGCCTGTCAACTGTTTTTGTATGGGTATTAAAGGGACATTTCGTCGCTGTTAGGCTGTCGGTGTTGAACGTCTTAACCAAACTCCTTGAGCATGACCACATACACCCAATCTTGAAATGTTCCCGATCGAATGAGCAACTGAAGCCACAGGCACTGAGTAAGCACGGCAAGAAATACTACGAAACTGATTTCTGTCATACACTTAAGTCAGTTTTCAGTTTCATGAGTTCAACGCTGAGGTAACACTCGACGACTTAGAAAGCCAAGAAGCACGGGAATTTCGACACACCAGCGAACTCAGTACACGATAACACCTGTATTAACTAATAAAACCGCTAAACCTAAATTTTTGCTAATCTCACCCTGGTAACTCTGTCGCTTCAGTCAGTCATTTCTGAGCTCAAGCGCTTTCCGACGATACAAAGTTGTTTAAATACTAATTTCTTCGATAAGCAGTTTATAATACAACTAAGCTCATGATTGGGATTCTAGGCGCGCGGTAACCCAAATAGTATAAATAATGGATACGTGGCTCGATTTAGAACCCCATAACCATTTTCGTATACTTATTCGATAACTACATTTCTGGTCATAGCGTTCTTGTCAGATCTCCATGTGTTGCAAAGTAGGAGGTTTTAAAGTAATGTATAATGGAAATGTTTAATTTTACTTCTAACACAACCCTAACAATCACAAATGCAAAATAAACCAGGCTTTTTATCTGCTCGGATATTAGTAAGCAGTCACTGCCTAAGTGCTGCTTAATGTGGTATCTAACACAAAGATTCCACGCCTTTCTGTCTTTATAAATTTAAAAATTGAATTATTATATCCTTGGGTAAAAGTACCGGTTATGTAATTCGTAATACAATCCATCGTTTGAGTTCCTATTCTCATATCAACCAGCCGTGCGAGTCAAATGTTATTTTCAATAAGAAATAACAACGACTTGAATAGCGCAGTAATTATGGTGTTACTTTCCTTAAACGCGGCTTTCACTGGCGACCTGCGTCCAATAGCCCTCATTACAGTGCTTTTATCGCTAAATACCTCAACTTCTGAGTTCTTGGCATTCACAAAAGTGCGAACAATGGCCCTAGTCAAGGGACGTTTTCTCTTTCAAACCTAACTATTGGAGCGTGTAATAGCCGGGACTTATGCAAACCGTTTAAGAGCCTAGCCCAGTGCCGGGTACATTGTGTTTTAAGAAGGCTTAACAGGCGCTTGAGGCTTTCAGAAGGCCGAGAACCATGAGACACAGCTTGGTTGTTGTCTCTCCAATTATCTTGACTTGCGAGTCGGTAAATTGACAGAAATATCAAATACTGGGCTCTGTTGTGCGCTGCAGTCTGAGAGAGTACATTCCCGCTTAAATCGTGCGTTCGGTATAAGTTCAGTCAATGGATGTTGTGTTTAACCAGGGAGATTGACAGCTCGTCTATCATTAAACAAATCCATCAGAGCGCAGTGGGTGGAACGTCGGGGCTATTCTCGTTCGCTGATTGGCTATCGCAGACAGCGACCATACATGTTTGTTTAGCGGAACAACTATTCCTAAAGCCATTTAACATATAGTGACTGCATGGGTCATTTTAGTTTTTACGTCTCGAGTGCTCGGGAGAGGCACGCCAACCAAGTCATGTTTTGACCCGGTGGTTAGCTCAAATGTTTTCAAACGTGCGTCACTTATGTGTGGTTATGGTTGAAGAACCCGCGTCAGAGTCATAAAACAATTGGGACGTATTAGACATTTTATGGACTATATACGTTTTACAATCAACATAATGTTCCGGAACAAGCCACGATTAGTGTTTTTATTATTCGCCTGTGCTCTCCTCTTCACCATAGTCGACGACGTGCGAGCTACGGAGGAAGTCGTGCGAACGTGCGAAGCCATCGAGATAGACATGTGCAAAGGACTGGGGTATAACATGACTGGCATGCCCACTCCCCTCGGGCAGGACAGTCAAGGGGAAGCGCTGTTGCTTTTACAGTCATTTACCCCGTTGTTACAGTATGGGTGTGCCAGCCAGTTAAAGTTCTTCCTGTGTTCTGTTTATCTTCCTATGTGCACGGTCAAAGTGAAAGAACTGATCGGACCCTGTCGACCCATGTGCGACAACGTTCGCGGTCAGTGCGAACCGGTGTTACGGGAATTTGGCTTTACATGGCCCGCACGACTCAACTGCACGAGATTCCCTCTGCGAAACCAACCAGGACACATGTGTATGGACGGCCCAGCACCGGAACCCGACCCCAAAATACCTCAGAAACCTGAGGTAAAAAGTCCCCCACCAATTCCCGCCACAGTCGTCTGGCCAGAGGACAAGAAGACCTATGATCCGAAGGTAGATATACCAATGCCACAAGCTGGCAACAAAGATTGTGGTTCGGTACGGAATTCGGAAAACTATATTTACATAAACAGAACCAATCGGTGTGTTCTGAAATGCGGGCACAACGATATCTTTACTCAAGCGGACAAGTACTTCGCTGATATTTGGATGTGTCTGTGGGCTAGCGTCTGCTTCGCTTCTACGTTGTTCACCGTACTTACATTTCTCATTGACGCTGGCAGATTCAAATATCCCGAGCGACCCATCATCTTCTTGGCCATGTGCTATAACATCTGCAGTATTGGTTACATAGTTCGCTTGATTGCTGGACGCAACCACGTTTCGTGTGATACTGACACTCAGAGTGGGCTACGAATCCTTATTATGGAGGGCCTCGAAAACACGGACTGCGCCATCGTGTTCTTGTTACTATACTATTTCAGCACTGCTAGCTCAATGTGGTGGGTAGTACTGACGCTAACATGGCTGTTGGCGGCGGGGCTCAAGTGGGGCCACGACGCCATCCAGCTGTATAGCAGCTATTTTCATCTGGTGGCCTGGGCAATACCCGCCGTGCAAACTATTGTGATATTAGTTATGAGAAACGTTGACGGCGATGAGTTGACCGGACTGTGTTACGTTGGGAACCAAAGTGAAGACTTTCTGATGGGATTTGTCATCGGTCCATTGGGTGCCTATTTCTTAATCGGCACTGCGTTCTTATTAGCGGGGTTTATCGCGTTGTTTCGCGTTAAGAAACAGATGAGCAACGACGGATTAAAGTCCGATAAAATGGAAGTACTCATGGTGAGGATTGGCATATTCTCTGTACTTTATACGGTGCCCGCCACCTGTGTTATCGCGTGCAATTTTTACGAATACGCAAATAGGAAAGCTTGGCATTCGGTTCAAGGGAATGCTTCACCGAATATCGAGATTTTTATGCTAAAAATTTTCATGTCCTTGGTAGTGGGAATAACAAGTTGCATGTGGATATGGTCTACAAAAACTCTAGCCTCCTGGAAAAACTTTTGTGCCAAAATCTTCAGGACACGTACCTCAACTCGGCGGGAACCGGAACCTCGAAAGCAGCATGTGAACCTTCGTTATCAACCCGTTCGTTCTGCTCAAAGTCGAGATAAATCAAAATGCTCTAAACATGGTAGTGAAACTGTAGTTTAATTAGGCATTTTATCAAGATATGCCTGATTTATGGTTCATTTTGTTATCACGCAGTTGACTACGATCGTGTTGTGGCACGAACGTTAAATCTGTTAAATAGTTTGCACAAGGGTTAATGTCGGCTATCCAGTCCAGTTTCTTATTGGGTTCAACCTTTTTCTATAACTAAGCTGTTTATGAGGAGAGTGTGAACGATTACGTGCAGTGTAAAGGATGCCCGTCGTTGCAATCGGGAAAACGGAATGAAAAATACGAGATGGCTGACATTGGTCCTTATGTAAATGAACAAGAGGGTGGTGTCATTTTGTTGTGAAACGGTTATGAATGTTACATTTGTTGATTGCACTGATGAAGTGCTAATTCATTACTTATCCACATCGTCTTTTTGCACTGTTTTTGTAAAACAGTCGGTCAAGTTGAGTACATACAATCTCTCGAAGAAAACAATTATATTTTTGTATCACTCTGCGATAAATATTTATATTTTTAAAGCTCAAGTTGTAAATTATCGTGAAAGTTGAATACAAAAGATTGTTGTAATACGAACTTATTTTTATACTAAACTGGAAGGTAAGCTTGCAAGAGCTGCCTGAGGGCACAAAACGAACATTATCCTGCCGTTTGCGTTTGGGAATTCTTTTCTTACGAGTAAAGTGTGAGTCGAACTCGTTAGCTCTACATTAACCCATGCGAAATCCAACCCTTTCGGCCTTGGGCTCTTGCACTTTAGTGTTGTATTTGGTAAGTGCCGTTAAGGCAATTGACATTCCTAGGTACCTCCCGGGCATGGCGTGTGATTCTTTGACTATAATTATAATTTTGTTCTCCCCTTGTGAGTGGGAAGACCACGATTGTTTGTTGAATATGATAATTGACTTCTGAGAGTAAATTTTTAATCTCGCAGCAGAATCGAACGGTGCTGACAAACACCCGCTGTGTTTTGTATTATGCATGATAACATTAATCCGGACTCGGCTAATTATGTTATCCGAATACACACGTAGCCCATATACTGCTTTGGTATCCTGCAGCGCTTGATGAGACTGATATGTGTTGCGTAATTAGATTATTATAGTATGTCTCATGTTAGACACGTTTTCCCGATTAGAACCTTTTGTCTCCAATGTACTGATCACGAAATCATCGCCAGTTAGCTCTGATATCGATGTCCTTTGTTTTACGTGTCAAAATTCGATGTTGGGACCATTTCTGCTCTTTCAGATATCGACTAAGATATTGAACATCGACCGTGTAGAAATTCCTCCGTTAGAACTGAAAGTGGTGTCAATATTTTTGAACACCTCTCTATTGAATTTTCTGACCAAACAGGCGCTTATGTCCAGCAGCATAACTCTACGTCGGTTTTCTAAAGCCGAGTTTATCACTGTAAACATTCGTGCATAATTCGCCTGTAATGAATAACATCGCAGAAAGGTTTCAATAGTAAGGCTTCTCGGGCACGAAGCCCTTTACACTGCACAGTGCACAATAGTTGGAAGTTCAATCACAAATCCAACTCGTTGTTTACATATGGTGACCACTTTTCAGAATGGCTTCCACTTCGTTCCACTCTGCATAGGAACCATCAAAGCCAATGACGGTTTACAGAGTCCAATTTTCATGTCCGGAAATGAACGAAATCCTTTTCATTGAGCCCCGTTACAGGTGTTTAGTTTCATCATGTTTCACTGCCTTCGGATGCAGAAGAGACGCGTCTCGGGAGCACAGGTGCTAATCAAAACCATGTCTGCAACCAAATAATTATCGAGGGCCAATTAGACCATTTAAACGACTCCGTAAAGATATGGCAAATCGTTTACGGACAACCTATCAAAATAACGTAAAGGTGTTCCTATCTACCAATGTCATGTAGTTTGCTGTTTTGGCCGGCGAATAGTATACCCTATATGTATGCATCGTTGGTTGTGGCAAAACCCAATGTGTCGAAACTGCATTTTACCGTGTGTATTGTATGCACCTATTCGTACAATCGCCTACTGTGTCGTGGTAAATTACCAGACTGCAACATCACGTTCGATGGAGAAACTCGTTATCATCTTGATATTTTCAGTACTCTAACTATATCTCACTCAAGCCGCGATAGCAACTGCGCGTTCTTATATTCCTGATATCCTATCTTGCATGTGGCACGAAGTTATTAAATATCGAACAAGCTAACAAAGTGTGTATTGCGTCAACGAGAACCATGGCGCTGAAGCGATAATATGCGCTCTTTCCCATACGCCCTGGCTATAGCAAAGTTTGTCATCTTGAAAATATCAAGATGCTTCCTGTGATCCGTCATTCCCGAGATGTGTTCAAGCGAACTGATTAAACGAACGTGTCAGGAAGTCACAATGCCGTCACTTAACCTCTATTCAGCAGATGTCGCCTTTTGTATGATATATTGCAATGTAACCGCAAACGTCGTCACGCTTGCGTTCTTGTCAACATCGCCCGAAATAGCATCTACGCGGACGAAATCGCTATTATTAAAATTTACAAGAAGATGGTGAGACTGTGTGGTATGAAAGGAGCACACAACTTGCGATTAGGTGTGTGGCAGTCAATTTGAGTATGATTTAAGAGTGGCGGGGCCAAAAAGGAGAGTGGCGGGCCGCCCAGAAGTTTACACTCGGGGGAACCCTGCTGCAGTTACCATCAAAAGTTTACGTTGATTTAGGCACGTGTACCTACAAGTTAGAATTTTACAACGAAGTTCATTCTGTTTTCAGAAATCCACGTGTTAGTCAATAAACAAAAGTCGGACTTCTCGAATTCAAAATTAACACAAAATTTTAGGTGTTAAATAATTTTCCATTTTTATCTAGTGATCACCAACTTTGCTCCATTCCATCGAAACGCCGTACCAGATTATTTTTGTACCTGTCGCTCTATACTGCCCTAGTTATAACTGCGTCGCTGTTGATGTCTCAAATTGTCAAATGCGTCTTCGTCAGACTTATAACGATGCACATAAATCAAAATAATGACTCTTCGTGTCTTGTGGCGTCAACATAATTCCAGATACACCTTTCCTTTTTTTAAAAAGTCTCGCTCCTCAACAGGAGATGAGACAGGGGAACGACAGGCGCGGGAAGGAATTTAATTTTTTTATTGTGACAGCTGGAAAACCCCATTTAATTACACATGGGACGCATGCGGCATCTATTACCAGGCTGAAGTCCCATTGTAAATATATGAATTGACGAAACACGAATAGCTTCCTACCCTCATAATTTGACTCGAAAGATTTTCACAACCAGTCAGACAGGTGTGGATTCAACCTTTGAACTTTAATTAGTAAATATGTCGTAAGTCATTACTATCATTTTTAAGCAGCAGTGTTATTATTTCATCAGCGAACGATGACTTATGGCCTTCACCATACGACATGAACGGCCATGTGGTTCTTCCTTTGTGTTATAACGGATCCGCTCGTTATGGTCAATTATGGTAATTTTTATCAACGCAAACTGACACGGCTCTATTTGTTCGCCAGTTCCACGCGTAATCTCATTCATCGGAATAAATAAAACTCGCAATGCAAACACCAGCTGAATTTATACCAGATTAAAACCGGAGAAAGACAAGGAAACTACATAACCGTGCCTTTTGACTGCACAGAAATAACGTGAATGGCATCCGGGTAAAAACTAAATAGTGTCTTGATTACCTAACAAGCTTTCATTTTTTCGGTATCGCCATGGTGATTTTCGTAGGATTTAAGCACGTCGTGAAAACAAACCTAAATAACCGTTTTAGACATTCACTGAAGCCTGAGACAATGTTTCACTTAATGATTTACGCTCACAAGTGTGAAACATACGTCTCGATTTAGGAATGGAAACCATATCTTAATATTTCATCACTGCATTGAAATTTTAATAAAAGGGCTGCAGGTGCTAACGTTTTAAGAACAACATATGCTTATTACTGTTGATGAAGAAACAGTGGTCAGTAGTAGGATATTGGTAAATATTGGCGTCGTTGAATCGCATTCAATTTTACAAAGATTCGCTTTTCATCAATATATTCAGGACACGGTCAACAATAAATCACAAATAGAAAAAAGGGATAAAAGTTTTCAATTATCGCTTTTAGAGAATCTAATTGAACTGAAAGAATGTTCAAAGAAGCAATTTTTCGTACATTCACCCCCAGAATGAGCAGGCAAATTTTTACACGACTTAAATACATTATTGATTTTCAATTTATCTATTTATTTTGCCCAGTAGAGATGGTATAAATCTTTGTAAGGCTGTAAATATTTATTTAACAACCTTCCGGACATGTTAAACTTTTATTTAGAAGTCTATTTATCGCTGACAAACAAATTTCGCATTTGTTATAACAAAAAGAGTCCTGGCTATGCTTAATCTGATGTGAAATTGCTCGATCTACACAACAGAGGAGTGCCAATTCAAACTGAAATTCACAACCCGGTAAACTAAATCAGGCAGACAGACGTCTCAGAGGCATACAGCTGAGCTTGAGTAGATATCAATACACGGGAAGAAAACTCGTCTTTATACCCTGGCAATATTTGTGGAACCTTTTCGGCGCTTGTTGTGTTTATCCAAATACCAGCCCCTGCTGCTCCTTTGTCGAGCAAGGGAGCAATAGAAAAGACTATTTATTCACGCCCGAAGCTGGGCTTACGCGACGCAACATTGCTTTCAATATATCTTGCTGTGACACTTTTATGGGTAGAATTTTTTATTCGGAATTATTACTAACTAATGGGTGCAAATAGGGTTTGTAGATTGTAATGTCGTCGACATAATCACATTTAGTGCGTTTTATTAATAAACAGACTATTTCCGCGGTGCATTTACGATATTGAACACGCGCCAATTATTGTAATGTAATTGAGTCTTTGTAGGTGTTGCCTGCAATGTTCTGGGTTTATTAGTCGTGACGGCGGTCGTTTTTGTCTAATTAAAGTAACAATCCATAATTCCGGAAAATGTAATCAGAATCCACTTGAGAATATGACGAAAAGCTTCGCAGGACTGTACTCATAAAATAATATATTCAAGTTTGTCATTAGAAAGGTGGTATGTGATTTCAACTCTTTTTAGAGTGCATATTGACTAGAGACTTTTTATCGAATCACTCTGCAAAAATTTAGATTTGTGTCAGAAAAAAATTTAATTGCCTTTCTGGTGCATCGAATTTACGAGTGCGTCAACGCAGGCATGTTACTGTTATATGTCTGATGTACGATTTGAATGGCAATCGCGGAAACAAAAGATCAAGTAATCCACAGTAAATGAACTAAACGAAAACTGGTCGAGTTTTGATGTAAATGGATTTATCGTGAGGGGCCATGTTTGCTCCTAGATGTTGTTTTGTTTGAGGAATTAAGCTGGTATTGTGGCAAAGTGGGCCAACAATGGGAGTGTTTGGTGCGTCCATTAGTCGAATTGAAAGCGCATTTCAACATTTTCACATTGGATGAAGCCCATGTATGCCCGCAGTTAGCACTATTGACTCATCCACTGTTGAAGCGATAAACACATAATTTCAGAGGACTGCGATTGACACTCGCATTGTGTACACTAAGACGGAATACTTAACAAAACGAGTTCTTGAGTAAACAAACCCAGTTTACAGAGGGAACAAAAACTCCTATTTCATTTTGCCAAGCACGTAAACTGAGCCCCGAACTGAACACACATTCAGGTAATGTGATTTGGGCTGGAGAGGTTGTATATTGGCTATCTCGATGACTTACCCTAATTGGATGGTCTCTTATAAAAAGGTCTGCGGATAGCTTTCACATAAGTGCCTATTACTCACAACGGAACACTATTGAGTATTCATAATGATTGTGGGTTAATTTACATCGCCGCATGCCTGCTATTGTTGTTTCGATTACCTCGTCAGTCTCGATGTTTCAATGATTAGAAATGAGAATAATAGCCCGGGCTGAATAACACTTCAATGAAGACGGGATACACTTGTAAGCAAACAACAAAAGTCTAGGCACTGAGCTACTGTTGATCGGCAATATGATCCCGTTGGTTTCTAAAGAACACTATCGTGTCAAACTGCACTTAAATAGGGAAGTTGTTTTACAATTGTGATCATACGGGACAGTGGAAATCCAATATGTGTTATTCTAGCCGATTTTTGTCACTGAATCATCAGTCGAGGTCTTACAGGTAAAACAGGGAACCCGTGGATCTGTCACGGAAATTAATGGATTGGTTTTTCTCCAACAAGGTTTCACGAAGAATTTCAGATCAATTTCTTTGAGATACACGGTGGATACGCAGTTCCATTTGTCCCTTATTCTAAAAGAGGGAGGGATGATACTTTATAAAATACATTTTAAAAACGTTATCTGTAAAAATACGACCAAGATACAGGGCATGAAAAAGTTTCTACTAAAAACGCTGCAGTATCAACACTAAAAGAGACAATGGCCGGAATTTTGAATTTTTTATTGTCTGAAAATATTAAATCGGTCAGATTTTGGTAATATTTTAGGCTTAAATTTAGTCTGCATTATACCAAGAGTTAAGTGTTAAAAATTTTCTTCAGGGATGTGAACATTGCTGAATCCCAGGTCACGGTTCGTAGCTTGGACACTGACCCCTGGTCTGCACATTCACATAGTCGTACACAAAGTAGTCATGTCCTGTCTGCAGACCTACTCCGATTTTCATGTGCGACTTTGTAGCCTGTTGATTTCGTGTAGCCTACAACTATTTTAGGGTTGGCAGTGGGATAGAAGTCGTACACTACTTCATAACACGATTGTCACTTACGTAGGCTCCTGATTTTGACTGCAAATTTCTCCTTTGAATAATGGGCATCAAACTGTTTCTCAATATCCGGGACCCTTGTAAATGACTATTGACAAATCGGATGCAGTGAGGTATTTTAATCGACGAGCCATAGCGCCGATGCGATTTTTTGCGCGAAAAAAATGAGTCTCAACGCTTTTCTACACACAACACTAGTTTTATACTACAGACGACAGTCCATTACAAACATCGATGTAAGTCTTATAGGACCATCTAATCGGTAGAGTGTGAAGACGGGACTGAATGCGAAAAATCGTGTACGAAGACGGGGCTTAGAGTTGTCTGGTACCCGGGGCCGAAATATATTGTAACAAACCGTGGGTACCAGAGTAAAAAGCAGTAGGTGCGTTTGCGCATAAAAACCGGAAACGTAACAGCGGAAAAGATGGCGGCGCTCAGTAAACTGTTCCAAACTTTGGACTGTTCTTGCTATGAACTGGGTCATACGTGGGACCCGTCGTGTATTAACAGTTCATGCTATGTCGGCAAGCTTATTTTCAAGGCAGCACTAAAACTCTATTTTTCCTTGTACTTTGTAAGTGTTCAGTTTTGTACTGGGAACGAATAACAATCGATCTGCAATTGGAATTGGGCTGCCGCTCTTCCCGGCGACTGTCCTTACAACTGGACACACAGGTCCTCTTATCAGGCGCCTGACAGGACACTATTGTAGAGAAAGGTGTACAGCTGCTATTTAATTTGGTTGTCCAGTAGACACTTCTGGAGCAACTCAAAGCATGTTTATCTGGGCATAAATAGTAATTTACTGGTACGTCACACACTAGTATATATTTGCGACTGCAGCACGTTCACTGATTACATTTGTTCACTGTGTCAGTGATACCAATAAATGCAATAAATATCATTACTTATTATTACATCCAGATTTTCCTAACTCCAATCAGCAACATTCGTGGAAAGCGTCTCGGCCTCCATTCACATCATTCGTCAACCAATGTTTATGCTCGTCAGGCTGCTCACACCATCGCCAGTGACAGCCTCGTCCCCAAGCCTCAAGATGGTACTAATTGGTTTAGCCATTTTAGGCATGGTTATAGGAAATATTTTCTGTGCAATGATTGACCGCTGCCTTGACGTCAAAGGCAGATTTAAATTATTTCCACAGGCGTTGTTGCTGGCATTTATGAAGCAGAAGGCATTGTTTTGGTGATTGTTTGAAATAAAAGTTGTTGGCTTACTTATTTTTTAATTCTTTTTTATCAATAGTATCTTATAAATTAATCTGTTTTCGAATCTTGAATTGCTGCAATATACCATTAGTTTTCATTTTTATATTATACTGCAAAAAATCAAAGTTGGTATGACATTATAATACTCTTGATATTCTGGTGATTTCTGCAAAAATGTGTCAGAATTCTGATACATTTCATTTCCCATAACCAAATAACAAATGGCCAAAGTGATCAGCGCCATCTTGAGGCTTGGGGACAAGGCTGCACGAGTGAATACTTACATCAACTAAAACTACATTACATGCAGAATGCAAATCGACTCAGAGAGGTTCGTGACTGTAGTTTGCGATCATGACAAGCTGAGATCACAAAGACATAGTTATAAAGGGAGTGCAGGTGGTCTGATGCCTTTTGCGGTACATCAGGCGTGTTTAGGCCACAAGGCCGGGCCCATTACATTAATCACCTTATTATGACTCATGGGGACACGACATCATCGGATTCCTCATGGGTAAAATATTCTAATCTGCCTGTTTGACATAGTTTGATCTGGTTTGTAATTTGACTCAATTTGAGACCACCATTTACTTAATTAAATCACATTCATGTGCTTCTGTGGTTATACTTGATGATTAGGAGGAACGGAAGGAAATTTGAAGGCCCCTGAAGAACTTGACCTATTTTGCTTGTACTCAAACATGCTCCTGGAGTAACCTGCTTTTGCTATTTTAGTTGATGTAAGTGGTCTGGTCACTTTGTGAGTGGCGTGACGAGCATGCGCATTGATCGATGTGAATGGAGAAAGTCGGCCAGGACGCTTTGCCGAGAATGCTTCCGATTGAACTAGGAAAATCTGGTGACCTACTAATGGTAATGGTAATGTAACTAGTGAACGTGTTGCAGTCGGACATAAAATGTGTGACGTGACTTACTCTCAAATTGACATGCTTTGAGTTGTTCCAGAAGTGCGTGGTGGACGACTATATTGGATAGCAGTTGTATATCTTTCTCTTTATTTAGTACAACGTCGAGCAACTGATGAGAGTGCCTGTGGTCCTGCACCTCGGTATTGTAGCAGGGTCATTTTTAGAAAAAATGTGATTGGGTCAATTGGCCTATATGTTTGTGACCCCGTGGGTCAATAGACCACAGGGTCAATAGGCCACCGGGTCACTAACCTATGGACCATATTGGAGGGCTTATGGGTCATGTTAGTATCATCAGTCCTTTTTGATTCAATTTCTCAGCATTATCCTTGTGTTGTAATCTGAAAGAAGTGGGAATGAAATAAGACATGATTGCGACGCAGTTTCTGAGTGTCTGGTTTCCTACAAGGCGTTAATGAAAATTTTTATGCGCCAATGATGCGGGGCGCGTTCCCACATTATCCTTGTTGTAGTTTTACGTAGTAATATAGGATATTCCTGTAAGGATACACCTGAATCTTAAAAAGAACCACTTATTGTAGTTCACATTATAGCCCTTGTTCCTTTTCTTTGTTGCCAACATTGATTCAATGAAAAGACAGAAGACTTGGGTTGAAAAAGTGGGACATTCAGAACTACAGCGAGACATCATGTGAGGTTGGCAATCTGAGGTGACGTCTGTGATCTGGTATTTGCTGAATCAGACCCTAAGTGGCATTTGTCATTATTGCCCGTTGGATAGTTAGGGGCAAGAGGTGGGAGGTTTCTTACATTAAAGAGGCTGATAGGGATGGACTGTCAAGTCAGGTGGACATTTTGTCTTCTTGGGTGTTTTAACAAATTAGTATTTTGGCTTTATGGTATCATTTCGTGAAAGCACCTGCAACAAAATGTTACATTTGCGTAGTATTGGTAAGGCATTTGAAATATTTATGTGTATCGCTTGGGGTTTAACAAAAATAATGGCAGGCGGTCTGGTACACGTCGTAGCAGACATGCACAGGCCGCACATGTGGGCCCATTACACTAATTGCCTTGAACCATTATTGTGCTTTATTAATATATAGTTAAGACTGAGCCGAGGAGCTAGAAACCTGTCTCAAGGGTCTACCAGTGTGACCCAACAAGACTCGAACCCACGACCTCGAGTCAATTTGGCCAATAGCTGTGCTGTGTTTCTAAGCCTAGTCATATATTGTGGGCACACACAGGTAGTGTCGCTGTCAGTAGTGCGTGATTTCGCAGCATCTACAATGGCGTGACGGGAAGTAGGTTACAAAATGCTCTGATACAGTTTGTAATAACTGCCGGTTTACTTACTACCTGCCCACTAAATAACTAATTATCTCACTTGCTTATTTTGTTCACAATCTGAGATAATTGTTTGGTTATGCATAGGCGGATCAGGAGGGGTCAAGGGGTTCCAGACTGCCTTTTCCCTTGATTTTAGTGATATCAAATTTATCTAGAATTTTTAAATTGTTGACTTGTATGTACCCCCTTTTAAAAAAAATTCTTGATTCAACAACACACATTTTAAAAAAATCCTGGGTCGCCCCTGTTATGACCACAACTCTTGATCTGAGGATATGTCACTTATTGCGGTAAGGTTTCACAACTCTTCACGTGTTCTTTCGAGGATATTACACTTCTCTTTTACCAGAAAACGTGAAAATTGGATGAGCTCAGGTGAGGTCTGATGAGAATTCTGTTGCATAGGAGACACCTGGAGGTTTCAACGAAACTCCCACAAATGTATCCACTTTTTTTTGTCTATTCTCCAATGGGGGTAGATACCCTAATTTTCCAGCTTCAGCCCTCGGAGTCGAAACTCAGGAATCGTAACACTAA
This sequence comes from Phoronis australis, assembly GCA_002633005.1. Lineage (NCBI taxonomy): Eukaryota > Metazoa > Phoronida > Phoronidae > Phoronis > Phoronis australis. Next base: position 179,388 of record NMRA01000414.1, on the reverse strand, counting down.
AGTGAAGTAGTGAAGGATCCCGTTTGTTTACTGTTTGTGTTCACATTCAATATGGCTGCTGAAATGGGTGGTATTTATATTACAGATTACTGCTTTATACAAAAGACGCGGAAAAGAATATTTTAAAAGGAGGTTGTGGTTCGATGTCCTACGGTCTTCCGCATTTCTGTCTGTCAATGGAATATGTTTTTTGTCTTTCTTCTGTTTGTTTAGGTAAGTATATTTTTGACAGTAATGTATAAATTTATATTGTGCGTGAAGTACGATTAAAAGATACTAACTGGCTAGTGATAACATAGCTTACACTTTGGGAGTTTGTATTGGATAATTAAACAATTTTCTGTGTTCAAATAAATATATGTAGTATTACCGTTAACTCGTGAGTTAATGCCCTGGGCACGTAAATTGGGAAACCCTGAGAAAAGGATGGGCGATTACCCAAGCAGTGGGCGCTTAAACCGAAAATTGGCCAAAGTCGGGGGTGGTGATTACCCAAGCAGTGGCCGCTTATGTCCAAATTTTAGCCGAACCCGGCAAGGGCGTGGGGTGTTCATTCGAGTTCGAAACTTGTAAGTTCGGTCAATCAGCGGAACCCAATAACCACAAAGTTTCTCACGGCTCAAACAGAAACAGGATTTTGACTTTGAAAGGGTGATTTCGCGAGACTTGCTAAAAACTCTGATGTTTTCAAATTTATTAGCACACTGCGAAATGTCATACCACGGAGCTTTATAAAAGTTGAATAGCAGTCCACTTACCGTATCAGCAAGTACTGTTTCAGATCAGTGAACACGACTACATTTCGTTTCCTCGAGTAAAACACAGACGATTCGTTCGCGGCCCGATCTAAACTTTGCAATTGCAATGGGGGGGGGGGGGGNGGGGGTGATTGATTGCTGAATTGAAATCTGGGTCGACCCGGGATATAAATCTAGCACGTGCTTCGTGTGTGCAATTGAAACGAGAGGGGGGGTGTGATTAATTGCTCAATTCAAATCTGGGTCATCCTGGGAGATAAATCTAGCAAAACCACATCCTCCATTCGTGCAACTTGTACGCGCGAGTAACTTCACACTCCGATTGAGATCATTAGTGAATGATGACTAATCTCGTAGTAGAAAAAAAAATCAGTTCTATAAAAATCTACAAAATTGGCCTATATTAATTTAACAAAAGACCAGTTAATAAGCTTAAGAAAGGGTAGTTACAGTGCTTAAATTATTCCACCAATGCCTGCTTTGTTTCTGCCAATAGAAGTATAACAACCCTAATTTTTAGGTCATAATATCACCGTTATGCAAAATGATTTCTTACCAAGAACCTCTGGTGATTTATTTTCATATTTTCACGGCCAGTGAATTTAATAGAGCTATTTTGCAAGTGGATAAATCGTAATTTTGCATCATTTATGCAACTTCAGAATGCCATTATCGAAAGTTCAACTTGTGCTTATAACTGCGGTACTAGACACCGCACATAAATTGTTTTGATACCGTGATTGTATGGTCAATGAGTTTAATGGAATGAGTTGACAGGTTGGTTCACGATGAATTTGCGGACAGCGCAGTACTCATAATATGTGTCTTCAATTTCGGATGAGTTCTGTCAAAATTCTTGAAAAGCGTAGTCGATGTTGTTTTTCTTGAATTTCATACATTTATAAATTTCACTGTTATTAATAAATAGATGCACTTCTGTTTCGAATATATGACGGCCTTAATTTGCATAAATTACAGAAATTTACAATTTAATAACCCGCATACACTTTAACTTTGTTAAATTTATTGTCCACGAAAACGTGGGTGCAAATATCAAAGAATCTACATGCAGTGCCTCGGAAGGCTCTTATGGGCAGAAACGGTGGGTTTAAGAGCTACTGATTGGAAAATTATCTAGTTTCGTTATAACTAATGAAAACCCTCTTTAGCTAGCCATTTGCTATAATTCATAAATGTGAATGAACACATGTTGTTGCTTGCATTGATTTTCTTGGTGGATGAATTCCAATGTTGTTGGAAATTGAATAATAATAGAAATACTATTATTTCTCGAAACAGAAGGTCCCGATCTCCTTTTTTGCATAAGTGTTGGTATTGTAATCCCTCACTGATCCTCATATATTGTAGGTGTTAGTGTGTTGTGTATCACGAATATACTCAAGTGTCGTCCTAGACCTAAATGTTAATTTCATATAGTAACCGTGGTAATGTTGTTTAATGTTGTCATTAGTTTCATTTTATGATGTACAATGCATCATTAGAACATCAATTTCTGCTTGTCACTTTTATATTCACTTTGCAAGTCATCTTTGCTTGTGATAAGTTCCCCTTAATCACGGCAAAAATACTGTAGTCCCTTTAAATTTAATGGCTAGTATTATTTTTAGTTAGACTTCTCATTTTCTGAAAAGCAGCGAATTTGTATCAAGTAATGGAGGAACTCATGACTGAATGCACCCATTTATCTCGAGTACTTATGGGAAATGATAACGTTGCTCCTAAGTTAGGAAAATATTGACAAGGCCATATATCTGTATATTTTGTTGACCTAGACTGGTTTGCGAAGTTCACTGTGTATCAGAAATTTTGTGAAAAATTCAATTAATACGTTGCCTTTTTTGTATAATTTGTAGAAAACTGACTGGATTTCATTTTTTCCTCAATGCATTTGTGTGTGGCATACCCGCCTCATGCCTGTCCCTTTGCATTGAGAGTCCAAAGAGGTAATATGAAGCAGTTGACCTTTGACTTTTGACTTCTTTTCTACTGTGTCCAGTTTCTATTTATTATTATTGTCCTAACAACTTGTGCACATAATAGTTTCTGTTTTGTTTTCTTGCTCTGCAAGCGGCCAAACCTATATCTGTTGCTTTCCCATCGAGGCTGTTACTCCCCTGTTTTGCGGAGTTTCGATCGACAGGAAGGGGTTACTCCCGGTCTTAAACAGCCATCACAACTCCTCTCAAAATAGGGTGGATTAATGGGTGGATTTGCACAGCTTCCCTGCTGTGGGAAAAGTTAACTACACTCTGATGGGAGTGATCATTTGAGGTCGCCACATGCAATGTGCAAACTCTTTTGTAGCATTAAATTAATGTTTTACCACGTTCAAATTCTCTACCAACAGAAAATATTTTGAAAAATTTCGGTCATTCGCAACAATGATAGAATACCTTGAGAAATGAGAAAGGTAATTTGTCTTTTAGTTTTGTCCAAAATTGTTAAGATTGTACCGTAACTGTATTGTTGCTACCACCGAAGATTTAGTTGGAAAGGTATCGGAAGATGCAATCAGTTTCCGACAAACTGAGGTTTTGGTAATGGGAAGGCAACACAGATGCTGTTATTTACATTTGGCTTGGCTTGCTTGTTCACCGTGTGAAGCTGTGAGGTCATCCGAACAACTTTAATTTCCATAGACGTTTCACTGGATGCATGTCATTTGGCTGCGTGTTTTTGCCGGCAACCGCTGCATCGTTTCTTGCCCTTTTGTTGGAGCGAGAAACCAGGTAGGAGATTAAATTTCATCTCGTTTTAATCTGTATTTTCATTCAAACTTTCTTACTAGTGGTAAATTTGTTTTTCAATTTGTCAGAATATCACAGGCATAAAAACATTTGGAATGCACCAAGTGATGTCTTTCCCGAAACATTCACCAACCGAATTTGAAGAGGAAGTGTGTTATTATATGTTTTGATTGATTTTTTTTATGTTTGTCACAGAATTTTGGATCAATATTTCCTCAAGCCAAGAATTTGGCAATCTGAACTGTAAAACTCGTGTAGTGTTTTATTTGTTGTGACACAAAGTCACAAGCACGTGTTTGAAGGATAATAGGAGTAAATGAATAAATCTGAAGATTATATTTGGAAAAGTGATCATATTACTAACACGTGGATCTGCCTCTAGGTGTTTCACAAGGATTTCTTCAGCTTAATTGTATGGCTAATCTTTATTGATATGTCTCTATTAATCTTTACACATATTTGTAGTTTAATATTACTGACAGTGTTTACTGCTCTCACACTGAAAGTATGCGTTGCTTTTTGACGTTTGGAGATAAATATTGACCTGCTGCGCAATATGAAACCATGCTGAAATGCTCGTACTCTGCAGGTTACAGTTGGCATTCACTACTTGCGCACTTTGGTGGCGCTGCAAAAATGATTGTTGTGCCTTGTTGTTTAGAACACGACGCCTCGTTTTGGCATCAGTTGTAACAACGCAAGCGTGAAAGAGCGCATGTACCAACTGTGCAGAACCATTGCAGTTTGGACACAACACCTCGTTTTCAAGTAAAATGGCTAATTTGTGCAAGTAGTGAATAAAGCCACCACCTGTCTCAAAAACGATTCTTGGTTTAGAACGCTTTGTTATGAAATTGGCTTTAAATTGCTTGTTAATCAAAGTAGATTGATTACTGAAATTGGAAAGAACTGACAGTTTGCTTTTGATGAAGGCCTGTAGTCTGTTTCATCATAGGTGGATCCAGAGGTGCATCAAGGGGGTCCGGACTCCCCTTTTTCCCTTAATTTCAGTGATATCAAATCTAATATTTTCAAATTGTTGACTTGGACCCCCTTTTAAAAATCCTTGATCCGACCCCCCCTTTTAAAAATCCTGGATCCGCACCTGTTCATGAAAAGTGTCTTTAAGACTTTGACAGATATTTGGTCTTACACTCCCTCTTCACGGTATCTAAAAAAACTTTAGCTTTTATTATTATTATTATAGCTACGTGACGTGATTATGAGCACATCACTGTCTAGATATAATATCTAGCAATTATATTCTCGGAGGCGTTGTACTTTTGCTCAAGTGAGATTTAACCATTTTTTCGAAATAGCCATGCAGAGTCAAAATCAGATGTATTCCTAGGTTCTTAGATGACCTTAGCCTGCATGTAAAATTTTGAATCTGATATCACATCCTTGTTAACTTTTAGTTGTAATTCTTACAAAATATATTTACTTACAGGAGAGGGGCACTGACTCTTTATCTATTTAATGTGGTAAGTGACAGTTCGGGGGGGGGGGGGGGGGGNNNNGGGAGGCTCTGTTATTTTTATCTTTATGACTAATTAATCAGCCATTAACAGTATACGCTGTTAAAAATAGTCACTTTTTACTCGGCTGCTCAAGACTACCAGAATGAATACGGTCATAGAAACATTTCTTTTCTCATTTTGTGAGAAAAAGGCAAATTTGATATTAAGCGTATTGTTTCATGAAAGTATTTCCATCAATTTAGACTAAATAATGTGTTTTTCTTATTAATCAAATATTGCTCTCCTCTGTTTGGAAATCATGCATTCATTTCACTCGTCCATTCTGAAGTGCATGAGTGGCTGATGAAGCCATCTCTGAAACAATGCATGTGTGAATCAGAAGTTTAAGACAGAACACACTCTGGGTACTCTCGCGCGGCACTAAGCATATAGTCAAAAGTCAACTGGCACCTACCCGGAGGGTACTCTCACAGCATCTAGTATATATAGTCAACTGGCACCTCCTCGGGTGGGGGGTACTCTCACACCACCCAGTATATACCGTCGTCAACTGGTACCATCTCGGGGGGTACACTCACACCATCCAGTATATACTGTAGTTAACTGTCACCTCCTCGGGGGTTACNTGGCACCTCCTGGGGGGGTTACTCTCGCACCACCCAGTATGTACCGTAGTCAGCTTGCACCTCCCTGACTTCAAGGCAGAACGCCCCGTTAGACATACTCACCATCTGTCCTCAAAGACAAACTCAAAGGAAAGTCGGGACGTCGAAAGTCCATCTAAAGTCACAAAGTCTACCTATTTAAATTGAACAAGGAGATCACTCTCCCTTCTTTATTTCAAGTTTGATTCAGTTTCTAAGTGAAGCCGAGCTCATATTACATGCGAATTGACAGTAATTGGAGCTCCTTCTATCATTGACTTCTGGATTCCTGTATACATTGTGTTGGTGACGATTGCATTTTTCACTTGTGTATTTCAATATGGATGAGTGAAGTGAAGGTATTCTCATAAGAGCGTGATGGTGTTCCATGCGTTTAAACCCCTGGCTTCATCTTTTCAATATGGGTGAGTGAAATGAAGGTATTCTCGTGAAAGCATGACGCTGTTCCATACTTTTAAAGTCTTGGCTTCCTATTTCTCTATCTTCTTGTAAGTAGTGTAAACACTATCGTTTTTTCAGTGGCGAAAACGTTAGCATTTTACCTGCTGTCTGCGAATGGGTTACTTTTCGCCAGCAGGTAGTTTGTTTCCTCACACCCAAATATACGATAATGATTGACTACACACAATGATCAACAAAAGACTCTATAGTGCCATCCACACATAGACTGACCCTAGAACACATTACTCCTGGAACAAGTTGTCGCTATGTTTGAGTGCTGTGTGGACACTGTTTTATCTAGTGCAACTCAACCCACTTGTGACAGCTTGCTCCACCTTATCGAGGTGGGGTAACTTGTTCTAGGGTAAGTTGCACCACTTGTAATTGCAGTGTGGCCACATAACCGGGGTAGGGCAGAGGTAATTATCAGCTGAGTTTTCTCTTGGGTGTCGTACTGGCATTAGGTTTTCATTGTCATGCACAGAGCAACAACTTCCGCCTTACCCTAGTTATCGTATATGTGTGCGTATGGACGCTTCACTTAAAAGTGGGGTAAGTTGCGCTAGTGCAAGTTGTTCTGGGATAGGCTGTGTGTGGACGGGGCTAAAGTGACACTAGTATGGTTCACGTTGCTGTCTGTTTTTGCTGCTGGCAAATGTGCGAGCGAACATCAAAATGCCAGCGTTCTTGCAAGTTTGTGTAGGAGGTATGGCAGGCCTGCTGCTAGCAAAGTCCCAGCTACTGTGAGTATTATGCGACTGTAGCTGTTAGCACTCTTCACACATCTTCCCTGCCTTTCCACCAAGGTATTTACTATTATACTCCACTCCTTGTTTCTAGGCCTTAGAGACTGCGTATCGCATGCTGGCTAGCCGTGGTGTTGTGCCCATGTTTAAAAATGGAGAGGTAAGATTTGGCTACGATGTTCACTTGATTTAGTTTTGTCAAGTCAAACTTTCACCTCATAATGAAAACTGCTTCCAAGCCATTGTGAACTATGTTCAAGTGTTAAAAATATCAACTTTATTCACAGGTATACGGTAATATTTCGCCAAAAATAATTGCCAAATTTGATCTTTTCATTTCACATGCATGACTTCTAAACAACGTGAATGCCACAATAAAGTACTTGATTATTTCCACTTAAATTTTATGCAAAAATACAACATAAAATTTCCCTTGTACGGCATATGTTCTATGTCAGCGAGATTTTACCACGGTTGCCCTTCCACAGCAATATCATCACACTGTTTCCTTTTGTTTGAGTTGAAAATAGTTGTTCCTCTGATTGCTGCACTGCCTTGGTGTTTGAAACTTGAACCCAGCTCGACAATGAACATAATAGGCCTGGTCTGAAACAATTGGCCTGCAGTTCTTTTCAAGCGTAGAAATTATTTCTAATCTAAGTAAGGAAGGAAAAGATAGATTGATTTTATAACTGCAAGTGGTCAAAATCAAAAGTTGATTTTTGACAAAATTGCTAGTTTTAAATAGAAGCAGCAATTTTTTGGAATTGTCTAGTATTCGTTTATACCGTGTTGTCTGTATATGAGAGATATTCACAATGAATCTGGCCAAAGCCTTCTCAGTTCGAATTCTGGATCATGGCCAACTCAAGAAATAGAACACTGATAGCCTTAGTAATGGAGGTTGGGTTTTCAAGCTTGTGTATATATGTATTTGGTCTGTTACCAAATTAGTGTGACGTATATTTCAGTTAAGTGGCATCACTGTCCCTGGGTTTAACTTTTTTACTGGAAATCTAACTCAAAAATGTTCTTGACAATCTCCTTTCTCATTCAAAATGAACTGATGATTAGTGTTTAACATTCTGTGTTGAGTATATTATGGATTACGGAAATGAGTGCTTAGTCCAAATTCGCACTTGATGACACTTGGACTTGAGCTACAAAGTCAAGTGAGAACTCGAGATTTCAAGGAAAAACTGGTGATTGCAAGTTAAACTCAAATGTATATCTTTAATACCGGAGTCAAGTGCGAAATGGGATTACACTGTCATTCACTTAAACCATAAGATACTCGTGCACAAAATAATAGACACTATTCTTCGGTTCTTACTAAAGTGGAATAGAGAGTGCTAAAAATAATTTGATTTCAAGTAAAAGGATGAGGCTCCAGGCCTTGGAATTTCAGAAATTAAACCACGAAATAGAGAATTGACTGAGGAGAATCTATTAGTTTAATCGGTGATCACACATACGCACGCACACACAAACACACTCGCATCTGTTGCAGGAAGCAAATCCTGACACCCCAACCATCATCCGCAAATTCGTAAAAGTGAAAGTGAGATTGGATGCCAATCTCGGCCTAACCAGTACCTGTCAACCTTGTCTGTAGCTGTCTCCCTACCAGTGTTTTGCTAAACTTCACTCATCAAACTGAGTAAACATAAAAATGCCATTTGGTATCTACATAAACAAACCAGATACTGAGGGAAATTCCTCTGCTTGTCAGGTCTCCATTAATCAGGTCAAACAGCCATCAGCAAGTGTCAGAAAAAATTGCAGGGATTTACAAAATGGAAGGTTTTGTCCTCGGTAGCACTGGTGCAAAAATGGCCTAACCTAACAACATGAAAGTAGGCTTGCAAATAGGATTTTAGATATCATGGGGGCACAAGTATTAGACAAATGCGCTTGGTTGTATTTAAATTGAGATTCGTTCTAAATTTGGTATACCTCGTTAACACGTACTCTGATGTACTGCTGTGGGTTTGGTATCTGAGTTCCTCAAGTCAGTTGAAGTTAAAATCACTCCCCAAAAAACTCATGAAGTTATCGAACTTATAACCACAACAAGTTGGCACTACTTAAAGTTTCCTTTTTGAAGTGATAAAAGGAAAGTTACTAGATTCGTTTTTTTTTGCTGAACGCTAAAAGTGGTGTGAAAGCAACACCAGCAGATTTGTTGTTGTGCTAAAGCTTCAAATATTGTATTGTGAATGCCCTATATGGCATGCATGGGAATCTGGGGTATACAAAGTTCAATTAACAGTCGCTTACACTGTCGATGTTTTGAGGAATATCCATTGGTGTGAATGGTTAGCTTCAGTTTTCGATCGAAGTTAAGATAGAGAGTTCATGTTGTAGTAGGTGGATTTAAAATCACAGTTTTGTTGCAGTGTGAAAGATTAACTTTGGTGTCATCGGAGTTTTCGGCAGATGTCGATGTCAATAAAGGCACACATTGTTGTATTATTTAGCTCAAAATTTTTATTGCTCTACCACTGTTAGCACTTCGTTTTATTTATAATCTGACAACTTACACCATACGATATTTCCAATTTAGACAAGTTACGCCTGCATAGGATTTTCGGAGTGATGTCTTACTTTAATTCCGATAGCCAACGCATCAAAATGCAAAAACTTTAGGCTTCACAAGCTCATCCGAGTGCTTCAACTAAATTCGCAGTTTCACACCAAGTTTCTGTAACTGGTACTGTAGGCACTTGTAGTATATGAATTTGTTTCATGAAAAGCAACTCAAGTCTTGAGAGACTGAAGTCTGGTCTTGCGCTCCACACTACTATTTCTAAAAAAATGACTAGATCTCACTCGAGAAAATGTGCAGTCTCTGAAAATATACGTATAACTTCTGGTTTCTAAGAAAAGTTCTGCAAATTATTTCTTGGCCGTGATGCAGTCATAAATTCCTTGGCTAAAACCTATTTTCAGCAATTGCCAAGTGGGAGCCCAGCACCAAATTTCTGTCTTAAATCTTATAAAGTTATTTTCACCTGGCGTTCCTGGCTTTCATGAAACACAGGCCCCTGGAGTTAGTTGGCATGAAATAGCCTTGTTGTTATCCAAACAGTCTTATTAGGTATCCCATGAACTTGCCATTTTGTCAGTGTGAAGTGGCTATAAAAATACTGTTCTAGTGTAGTTGTTTGATCCCTAATGTCCATCTAGAATGCTTGACAATTACAAAATGCTTGACTTTCTAACCACATTCTGTGAACTAAGGGCATTGGACCTCCCACAATCCTCTTTCAAGGGGCTCTGTGTTTTGTCATCACCCAAGGGTGATGGACTGATAAACTACTGTTTAATGGACATATTGTTTATGGCTAGCTCAGGTTCTGTTATCTAGAATGGGTGGCAACCTGTGCCATGACAAAACAATGGGAAATTCTAGGAGACCAGGAATTTTGATACTGTCAACAGGGTCTCTGTGATGAGGTTAACATAGTTTGTGATAGTGCTTTCCATCCCACTATGCTGGTTTTTATGTAGTTCAATGTAAACTGATTTAGGTCCATTTGGTTTGACATTTGGGGCTCATTTGAAAGCGCTTTTGATAAATTTGGGTTATTTTACTTATTCTGAAAGGTATTTTGAATCTTTTAGAAATAACAGTTCTTCAAACCAGAAGTATAGTGTTATGAGCAGGGAGTACTGGTCGCTCTAACCAATGTTGTGATACTTTCATTTTCCTGTTCTTGGCTTCCTTCCTTAAATCAGACGGCCAAATTGTGATGACCTGTTGTGGAACTGAATATTGGCGAGCGTGATTAAGCACAGTTGAAACACAGCTGATTGGCTGACATTTTTGGAAGTTGTATCACCTTCACCTTGAGAGCAGTTTCATTGATTTCATTTTATTAGAAAAGGTAAAGTGTTCCAGGTTGACCAAAAAGATCTTCAAAAATGTAATGTTCCCGTTTTAGTTTAAGCTAATCATTTTTATGGTTTTGACAAAAGTGGTAGTGACAGTTATTTACCTTGAACGGAATGTTCTGGAAACATTCGAGAATTTAGAAACATTTACTTGTGATTATGTGAACGGCCATGTTATTTCCAGTCGCATGTATGACTGAAATTATTGTCTATGCGATATGCTTTAAAAAGTCTTTGCATTTTTCAGGTACTCGTCTTCAGCTTGGCATGTGCTGTGTACATGTACTTGGCAAAGTAAGTTCATCTTTTCTTGTAGTTCACTGCATATCTATCCACTTTGACTTAGATAATTGAATGTTTTCTGAGGTCTATGACCGTCGGCATAATCAACTTACCAGGTTTTTATTGAGTTTATGAAACTAGATATGCATTTGATTAAGCCCTGTAATTGTACTCGGTATCGCCAATAAGAGGTTCAAAGCAAACCAGTTTTAGCGTTGTAACGATGATGATTGGTATAAAGCTTAACAATATTTGAAGAGACTTTGAGTTGTCATCTTCACTTTCTTGCTGGCGTTGTTTTTGGGTTTTTTTCCATTTTGATGTCGATTACAGCATGCACATGCAGGCAATAGTCTGCGCTTTTGACTGTGCATGTACTCTGACTTGCCACTTTCCATTTTTCGAAAGCTGTAATTAATGAAAACTTTAGCTACCGTTGTTTTATGGCATCTACACAAAACAGTCCAGTCTAGTAATCGCCGAAAAATTTCTAAAGCTTTCATTTCACTTATCTGCCATGTCATGCGCCAGACATTTAAAAATTACCATAAGCTTTTGTTCTCTTCAGTGTCACGAATTTCTCGAATTTCTCGTGTTCAGCATTAACCTGTGCCAAACGCCTGACATTCCAAAGGATATGTTTTGCTCAGATCATGTCCCTCTGCTTGTAAGCGGAAATTAGTCTGCCGCTTGGTTTACACCAAAGGTAATACTGCTGATGGGATGATCTATGCCGTTGAGTAACAGAGATGTGGCAAAATTTGATTTTCACACTACTGGGTTGACTCCTACAGATGTTTTCTGTAAGAACACCTGTCCGGAGGCTGTCTTTTGTGTTGGAAGCCCGTACTGGAACCTCCTTTATGTTTCATGTGAAATCGACACATTCCAGGAATTGTTGGTTGACTGTTCCTGAAATCAATATTGGTGTCAGTTTATCATCAACATTTAAAGCTATACATAACTTGCTGTTTAAACTAAGACGAATAGTCCTTGGCAATTAGATATGTCGTTTATTAAGACTGATCTATTGGTGGCTTTCAGTAGCTTTCCGACTATGAACATAACAAATGTCAGATTGCTTGGTTGCAATTGATTGCTTCTCAGAGAAAATCATTTAAACATTTGCAGTGATGGAAAATTGAATAAATTCGATTGATCCAATTTGTCATCTTGGCCTGTTGTTGTTGCTTTGACCTGGTGTAGAGAATTTTCTGGGGTTCTCATTGGCTTGAGTTGAAATTACAGTTTACGGAGAATTCAGAACTCCTTGGAATTTTTTGTAGCCTCAGATAAACACTCAAAGGTGTTTGATATACATGCATGTGCATACTTCATTCAGGATTTTTCGAAGCTGCATTTCGGTGTTTAGCTGGCTAAAAAAAATGAAAGTAAAATTGGGCCTTTTACTCTCATAAAAATCGGTACCGTAATATTCCTTATTGGAGTAAAAGGTTTAATTCATTTTCATTTTTAGCCAACTGAACATGGCTATGGGCAGTTTTATTCATTGGACATTTGGTAATTTGGAAGTACACTGCTTTGGTTGGGCTCACTTAAAATTGTTGGCTCAAGTTTTATTAACAATGGTTTTTAAGTTCATGGAAACATAAAGTTTGGATAAGAAGCTTGTTTTATTTTGCAGCGGTAATCTCGTTTCTTTGTATTCTTTTTAATCTCAATTCCAAGTCAAAATTATGAAAATAGCTCAACACTGGGCTTGTGTTTTATTATCACTCTGTTGAGTCAAATATGTGTTGATGGCTTTCTAATGACTCGTGTCATTGTTATCAGACCATACCATTCGCTAACTGGTAAAATCTCAAAAAAAAAATGACTACCATATCTGGGACAATTGTTATTACTTCGCCAGTTGTCAATCACACTGTGTCCCTGGTTAATTCCAGCAAATTAGAGCTAGTTGCCCTAACCACTACTTTATTGTTGGACTGTGGGTTTAATTATGGCCAAGAAATTGGCTTCAAATTGGAACAAAGTGTTTGGGTCAGTAACTGCAGGTTTCTGAATGTAATCTATGATATTGTTTACTGTATTTTTCGCCGTTTAATTGGCTCTGGTGTGATTTGCCATCCAGCAAGTGTTTGCCTCTTGTCCTCGTGCTGTTTAAAGTGAATTCCCAGCTGTTGAAAAAGATATCATTTGGCTATTTCTTGTATCCTGTGGTGGGGTGTGAAACAACGTCTGTTGCTGGTTCAAATGCATTAGCACACTAGAAGTTGACATGTCGTCTGCTTTGAAATTTGTCGTAAAATGACTTAGCATTTTGTATTTTATGTTAAAGTCAGGATCTTATCGACTAGTTTGTGTATATAACTAAATACCTACAAATCTATAGATTTTAACTAAGTTAAAGTAAATATTTGCTGAAAGAAGCAAGCCTGTGGAATTTGGTGTTTGACTTCATACTAACCGGTTTTAATTGAGTCACACGACAGTGTCTATTTTGAAAAAATTACAAAAAAGGAAGGAACGTCCCTAGCAAACTAGCAGTGTTAATGACATGGCAAATTTTGTTTGTTATAAATGTTCAAAATAAAATCTCAAAAATGCTGTTATAGTTTTTTGAATTATTTCGTTTTTGTTTTATGCAACTTTTGTTGAATTTTTCATAAAAAACTAAGAAAAGTCCCGTTTTACAGTCCTTCATGTGGAATTGGAACATGTTAAAAGCAATTCCTGAAGCGTTTTTAGAACAATGCATTATGCATGGAATCTGAAAGATGAATCCGATCAGTCATCTCTGAGATACGATGCTCTGAACTTTTGCCAAATTCGGATTTTTTTGAGGTTCCTACATCACTTTATTAAATTAATAATCCTGTGATTTTAATATTTGTATGTTTATTCCTTCCTCTATGTTGGCTAGTAACCTAATGGGAATGAATGGGCTAACACTGTAAGACAAGTCATTCCAGGTCATAACATATCTCACTTGGACTTCCCATTGTTTGCATTCATTAATTACTGGACAGTGAGCAGCCCACGCTCTTCACCAGTGGGAAAGACAGCCAGGCCAGTCTCACATTTCCTAAATGGTGCCTGCTGGCGACTGAAAAGTTACCAGTCATTACTCTATCAGGCGTCTCTTTTGTCAGACAACAAACTTGATCCAGGGTTTTCTTGAAAAGTGGTGAAGCCGTTTGAGCACTTACCATAATTTGCCATCGGTTTTATGTCTCAAATTTTCCCCGCATGGTTCTCTCTTTGTTCTTAGAAAAGCTTTGAGCAGCTGCACTTTCCTTTAAGGGTAATCTTATTCTGACCTCAAAACATTTTTTCAACATCTTTATTATCGCTGTTTGGGATCACAACAATAATGTTAATAATAAAAAATGGCTACCTTATTCCGCATTTAGTCATTATTTGGTGCCGCAATCCAATACTATTGATTGATAGCTCGTGTTTTTTTCTGTCGCCACATGCGTCAATAGAGTTGACTCCTCCTGTATGTGTTCGCACTTCATCAGTGATTAGCTAAATGACTCATTAGTCATGTAAAAAGTAATTTTTCCGATAGCATTTCCTCTTCTCCACTACATTTGATATCCGCTCCTGTTGGTCTGCCATTGCTGTGTCTCTCACAGTTGACTAACAACAAGCTGCCAACATTGCAAGTTTGATTAATTAACTAATGAGTCTGAGTGATGGCGATTAATGTCTGCAATTAAAAACTAGTGGTTGCTATATTTATGACGGACATTGATCAGCCCTTGACAGTTGCCTAGTCAACACTATCTGAATAATCCTGGCGCATTGGCTTTCAAGTGTCACAGAAATTGTTAGGAATAGGGGCACGCTTGTAGAAAGTAAAATTTGATACTCATTTCACCATTCTTTGTGTAATACGCACTGAAGATGAAGCGATTGTTACCTACAACTTTCCCAAGTCTTTCAGCACTAATACATCTTCCAGCTGACCTAATGCGAACCTAATACCCAAGAATTTTCTGTTGATTCCATGTTCCAAATTCTATGTTGAAGTGACATTGAAACTGTGGTTTCTGTTAAAAACTAGTTTCGATTTAGGCAACATGCGTTATGGNTTCTGACCTCAAAACATTTTTTCAACATCTTTATTATCGCTGTTTGGGATCACAACAATAATGTTAATAATAAAAAATGGCTACCTTATTCCGCATTTAGTCATTATTTGGTGCCGCAATCCAATACTATTGATTGATAGCTCGTGTTTTTTTCTGTCGCCACATGCGTCAATAGAGTTGACTCCTCCTGTATGTGTTCGCACTTCATCAGTGATTAGCTAAATGACTCATTAGTCATGTAAAAAGTAATTTTTCCGATAGCATTTCCTCTTCTCCACTACATTTGATATCCGCTCCCGTTGGTCTGCCATTGCTGCGTCTCTCACAGTTGACTAACAACAAGCTGCCAACATTGCAAGTTTGATTAATTAACTAATGAGTCTGAGTGATGGCGATTAATGTCTGCAATTAAAAACTAGTGGTTGCTATATTTATGATGGACATTGATCAGCCCTTGACAGTTGCCTAGTCAACACTATCTGAATAATCCTGGCGCATTGGCTTTCAAGTGTCACAGAAATTGTTAGGAATGGGGGCACGCTTGTAGAAAGTAAAATTTGATACTCATTTCACCATTCTTTGTGTAATACGTACTGAAGATGAAGAGATTGTTACCTACAACTTTCCCAAGTCTTTCAGCACTAATACATCTTCCAGCTGACCTAATGCGAACCTAATACCCAAGAATTTTCTGTTGATTCCATGTTCCGAATTCTATGTTGAAGTGACATTGAAACTGTGGTTTCTGTTAAAAACGAGTTTCGATTTAGGCAACATGCGTTATGGAACTGTTCTTAAATTGTTCCTCAGTCAAAATGGATGTGGTTTCGCGCTTGGTAAAAACTGACAACTCGTACTTTCTTCAGACTAAGCTTATGTTTTCAGGTCAACTTGATCTGAAGAAGTAACAAACTATTAGTTCTTTGCAAGTGCAGCGCAAAAATTGCTTTCGAACAGATAAAAACAAGACCATTTTTACAATGGTAACTCATCTAGATTAAAACTTATTGGCAGAAAGTATCAGATTTAATGCCACTTAGTACTAAGTCTATTTCATTTTTGTAGCCAATTTTCATGTTTTGACATGGTTCAATAATTCTCTCTAATGGTTTAGGTTTTTTGGAACACAATAACAGGCGTGGTGTAGGTTTGACTGTTCAGGGTATTTTCAAGTAATTCGCTGAACAGTGACTGTTTGAAATTGCATACTAAACTAGAAATCTTAACTGAACACAATTCTTAAAGACATGCGTGAACATGGATGGACTAAATACCCTGCACAGTTATGCGTGAACCAAATACATTTCCTCTTGAAGTGGGTCCTTGTTTTGAACATGCAGTCTTTTCTCAGTACAGCCAATGCATTTCAATGTTTTTTCAGCTAATCAGGTCACCTGGCATTACCGAAAACCACTTGTAGATGACCTACGGCTCTCTTATCCTCACTTGCTCTAGTAATCTGTTTATTTTGATAAAGAAAAGTCAATCATGAGGCTTTAGCATATATAAACATACCCACTTGTGTCAGCAGTTTTTTGTATATGTTTATTTTTCATCTTAATATGTCTTCTAGCTGTCCTCGGCTGGGTTTGCATTATTAAAAGATCTCCCAGTGGCCTTAGTTGTCTCCTATAATCCACAATCAACACTTACTGCATGGTTCATTTACTTTTTAAGGCTTCTTATCATGCAAACCCCAAATGTTTTTAGGAGATAATTTTTTTTCTTGAAGTACTATGTCTGTCTTCTACTGTGTAATCAAAATAGCTTTGTCAGTTGGAGCAACTCTATGACTGGGCCCATATTATAGCCTTGTCAGTTGGAGCGACTCTATGACTAAGCCCATATTGAGTTCCAGGTTTAAGCAACTGCAAGGCAATAAATCTTCGCCATATTTTCAACTTATTTCCTTCTACCCTTGCAAGGCTGAGCAATTACACGCAATTGCACTAAACACGCAGCCGAGATGTAGCGCCGTTTTGTGAATGTCTTTTTGTCAGTACCACAACCCGAAACCCAAAACGGTGGAATTTCCACTGGTGGGCATTTTTCATATTTTTGTAATTAACTCATTTGCCTGGCGTGCTGTGTTGCACCTTTTCCCCTTTCCAGTTTCAGTTAACAATCTCTGCTTGCATCATTAGAGCCCTCTCCCCTTACATAACACTCCCTGCCTCTGATCATGGCTGGCTGCTATCAAATGTCCCATTCTGTTGTTTGATCATGGCCCATGTCTTGATTGAATTTCACACTTGGCCTCTCTGATCCATTGGCCTGTAGTGTACTATGGAGTACTCATTTGGGTTCACTTAGAGTGTATTGTGTAACTCGGGCCATTATGGTAGTGGCCTCTTAATTTTTATGCGCAGTTTACTATTTTGAAACTGATCGCTTGATACGTTCATTGTGGTTTCGCAGTTAGTGTTGCATCGTGTCTCATTGGCAATGTAATTTCCACCACTTTTCAAAAATTCTTTCTCAGTTGTTGTAGCCAAAGGAACCGATGGTCATGACTTTTGTAGACTTTTCCTTTTGGATTCTTTGTTCAACTGCTTGCCCTCTGTTATGTGAACTTTCTGTGGGTGCCAATTATTTGATTACCATTTCACCTATAACTTTCTCCATCAATCATTCTTCACTGTCTGGTTTGTTATGACTAGTTCATTGTGTAATCCCGAGCTCATTTAGAGACATAGGATCCTGCTTTTCATGTTGTCAAAACAGAGCTGAGGTGGATATTTCTTTTAAGTTGTGCCCTCAACTGACTATCTGTGACAGTTATGGGAAACAGGATATCCCCTAAATGGACTTCCCAGGGTTCTCCATCACACCGGAATGTATCCAGTCATAACAGGAAGACTCCTCATCGGACTTTGTAAATAACACAAAGTTTTGTTGCATTTAAGTGTATTTTTGCAATACTTATCACTCCAACATAGTGTCTTATAGTGATATGACAGTAATTCTCCACTTGTTTCCGGGAAAAATCTACCTTTCCCACTTTTCAAAGTCTGATCACCTTATTACAAGTCCGTAATGGAAAAACGTACCAAATGTTGTTTTATGACTTCTACTGACCAAGGGAAATTTTTAGGTCATTGTTTCTTTTGTTTATGTTTCTAGTCAGCTCACACTGTAGTAGAGAGGTGTGTTCTTGTCAAATTTCTTTACAGTAATGCAAGTTTTTGTTTCGTATTACTTTGCACAGTTTGCAACCGTTCAACTGTAGTCAATTGTTTTTGTACGCTGCTAGCTAAACATGCCATTTTTTGAGAGATACAGTGTCGGTGTACCTAATGTCCACAAATTTGTTGGAGTATTATATTGCCGGAAAATAATTGCCCACAAAAAGTATGGCAGCTTATTAACAAGTTCAACGACACCGAGTTACAATTTTTGCACCGAGAGGAGGTCAACGTCATGCTGTGAAAGGTGCATGATGGGATGTCGGTATATTTTTATTTGCATTTGTTCTTGCATGTTAATTAAGTTTTGTAAAATGATTGCGTACAGAAATGAACCAGAGATTATAGTATGTCCATGGTGAGCGGAATCGGGCCTTTATCCAGGATTTTGAAAATAGGGTGTCCAAAATGGGGTTCCCAATATTCCAGGGCGTCCATGATTCCGATGCGTAACCCCCCCACCCCGAGCAATACCCCCAAACACACAGATGTTTTTACAAAAAATGCATAGATCAAGGTTTTTACATCTAAGTTTATAAAACAGCCTTCTATGGTGAGCATTTTTACTAAAAAAAAACTGTAGACCAAGACTTACAATGCTGTCAACCAAGTGTCAAAATAACAACAATGCATATACTATGTATATACATTGTATATTTCTTCCTGCTTTGAAAAAAGAGCCCCCACTGTGAGCCTTCAGAGGCTTCCTAGTATTCATTACAATGTGCGAGTCCAAACTTGAGAGGTTACTATTGACAGTGGGCGTCCAAATGATACATTGGGCGTCCTTGCCAGGGCGTCCAGATTAGTGCTAGGGTGTCCGTTTGGACGCCCAGGACGTCCGCTGCATAAAGGCCTGAGCGGAATTGAACTATCGCAATCTCTGTCCCCTTGTGAAATGTCGACAAACAATTTGTTTTACCCGGCAACGTGTAAAATAGTGGCTTGGAAACAAAGATGTGTCAAGAATACTGGGTTCTGATTAGTCAGTTAAGCCGTCACTCAAAGTCCAAGTGTGGTCAGACGTCATACCTTGGTGTTGTGTCTTGCCCGTGTTGTTGTTCAGAATAGGAGGAGAAGAAACCGACTTGACTTCCCTGTTGGCGACTGAGGAGAGTACCGTAGTGTCTTGCACTTGCAAGTTGTACAACATATCTGTTTTGCTGGTCCATGACCTGTAATTGTGATGTGGTAAAGTCTCGGTAATATATGACGCTGTTAAGTTGAAAAGTGAAATTTCTTTTTTCTATAAAGTATAAGCAACATTAAGTAAACGCTTTATCAATAAAATTCTATAACAAACCGTTATCTGCCATCAGACAATATCTTGATAAACAGTTGGCTTTCACAACTGTTGGCAAATACAGTAGATTAACTTTGGTAATTGTTTTTTGCCTGAATTGTTGAGATTATATAGTATTTCTTTATTTCTTACAAGAAGACTGGTGGGGTGTACAAGCGTCTGCAATTTATGACATGCCATACTACTGTTCTTCAGGTCCACCCTGGACACAGGTGTGTCGCGGAACATATGCATTTATCTGAGCCCTAAACCCTATGAAATATTCAATAGCCTGTTTCCAATACAGCAAGATGACATGAATTACACCTTGTCCCCGGAGCGCGATGCGTTCTTGTATGATTTTATTGCAGAGAGTTTTTTACAGTGTGTTTCATAAATTATTTGCGGTCAAGTTGCATTTCGATTAAAAATGTTCGTTGTCTCGAAATGAAAAGTTGCACGCCATAATTAGAATTTGGGTCGAGTAAAACCCTTTTGTGCTCACTACACTGAAGAATTGAATGCAAAATATTTCTTATTGGAAGAACTCGATGGAGTGAGTTAAACGAAATTGCAATTTTATTATAGGATGAAAAATTGAGGCTACAGTAATTCTGTTAATAAATAAACAAACAGGTACATTATTAAAATGGTCACCTATTTCATAGGTTGTGGAAGCATTTGTTATAAAGAAAAGTTTTTGTTTCAGAACTGAAATAATTTTTTTTTTTTCAGTCAATCACAAAAAAGACTGGACTTGCTGTAAGATGTTTACGTATTCTAAAACCAGGTGGTGTGCATTCCACTTTAATGTTCAAAGCACTGTTTGTTCTATTGTGACTTCAGGGCCACTACTGTTGTTGAATAAACCAATATTAATAGGGGTTCTTGGCCGGTGACCTTTATCTTATATTTTTTCTTTCAATATCTTATCCAAGGATGCACTTCATTTGGCAGCAATACCATCTTTGTAACTAAATCTTATGCAACACCCTGTCTATTGTGAAAGCTGCATCTCAAAGCATGTGAAGTTTGATTTGTTATGCCTTTGATGTGACACTAGGAAAATACTACCCATGAATTATTATCTCTTGGGCTGCTGGTCATCAGTGACACTTCTGACCAGTGAATGGCTGAGCGTGTTACACGCCATTGGCTGTCTTTGTGTGGGTACTTGAAGTGTGATCGTTTCAAGTTTTCCGTAAAATTTACTTTGAAGACACTGTTCCTTTTAGCATGGTTTGTGTCTCGTCGCTATTACCAAACACTATTTGGTAAAATATCTTGCATTTGCAAAATGTGGTAGCCTTAGCCTCTGAAAAATGGAAATATGACAATTTTTGCAATTATTTTTGTTCCAAGTTGAAGATTTTTTACCGTACTTCAAACTGACAAAACTGTGTTATTGTAGTTCGTTTATCTCAGCTCAATCATTGACACTACTGTGAAAGTTTCTTATGTTTATTGTCTAGCCTGAACTTCTAGCCTTTGCGTTTAATTGTCTGACTGCAAATTAATGCTGTCTCCATGTTCAGGCTCTCGTTGAAAATCAATGGTCTATATGTTTTATGTAAGTGAGATGTTTGGTTTGCGCTGCCCAAATATGGGTACCTGCAGATTTTCAGGAAAAATGCACATCGGCTTTTTGTGAAATCTATTGATCCTTTTTGATTCTGAAATTGAACAGACTTCAAAGAAATGGAAAAGTGTCAGGTGTATTATAATTATCTAATGCTGTGTTGGACCATATTGACAGTTCTGAGCATTTAGCAGTTGTCTACAAAATTATGGATCTTAACCTAGTGAAAGTATTTATTTTCTAAAAGTAGAAAAGCTGTAAAATTCTATTTTCAACTTTATTACAATCCTCCATTAATTGGGTCATTTGACCATGTCTTTTCAGTGAAATTTATTAAAAATGCTCACTCTTGGAGCAAAACAACAGTGTATATAAAATAAACAAATTTCATTTGTTGTAAGTGTTCAAGATGAAACCTCAAAAGAACTGTTGCAGTTTTATCATTTTAATTTATTTTCGTTATATGCAACCTCTTTCCAGAAAAATCATAAAAGTCTTATTTTTGATATCCCCTATTGCAAAAATGCAACATTTTAAAAGTTCCTTTGTTGAAAAGTGTGAAAGTTTCATACGAATCTAGTCAGCAATTCTCATACGAATCTAGTCAACAATTCTAAGGTATGATGTTTCAAAGGTAGACAAATTTAGATTTTTTCTAGGGTTCCACATAATCTTTTTCTGAGTATGAATAGTAACACAGTTGGTTTTAGTTGGATCACTTTTGCATCATTCTCAAAAAATCCATTTCTCACAACCTCGTGTCCTGGTGATGCATCGCGTCCTGGCTAAGATGTCACAAAACGCGAAGTGTTCGCAAGTTGTTCTGATGTTTATCTAAACATGGGGTGTTCTCAGGACATCGTTGTTATGTTGTCCATATTATCATTCTGTGTGCTGTGCGTGACGCTGTATTGTGCCCTATTCTAGTCTGATGTTCAATTGTTTTTGTAGTTTCATCCATTGAATCGTTTCATTCACTGTTGTTACCCGGGTTCAGTTACTCTACAGACAAGCAGAGGAATATTCTTTGTTTGAAATGACCGCAAACTTTCCTTTAGAAGATTACCATGGTAACCTTTGACATTTAATTAATCTATTGAGATGTTTGTCCTATTTTCATGTACAAATCTCAAGAGGTGTGGCGGAACTGTGCCCAGGATATTATCTAATTTTTCTCACAGGAAACACAACATTTTATTGTTATCTTTTTATAAGTTCTCTTAATTGTTGCCCCTTGAAAGGCTTTAACTGTTTCTCAAGTGGTGATATTGTCCATTGGAAATTATCAGTTTCCACCCTGTTTGTTTTGTTCTTAACTATGTAGAAGTATCTGTGTTGTTTTGTGGATACTTTTGCTTTATAGTCTGGTCTATTAATTTCGCCATTCAGACAGATTTTTTTGGTTGAAAACAACTATTGCATACGGTATTCTGTAATTAAAGCCTGAAAATTATTCATATTCAAAGATGAAAATGGCATATGCCCCATTTTGGTTGGATGATACCTGCAAACCATTTTAAAACTAGGTCAATCATGCGATGTGTTTTCCAATATCTCCTCCACAAAAGAGGAGAGTTGAATTCAGGACGTGACTGTTATTGTCCGCCATGTGCTAGTATGAAGCAGGTGTATAAAAACCAAGTGACTGTACTTAGGCAGAGTCGTTAAGGAGTGATTTTCCCCTCACATGAAAAAATTCCTTTCAGAAGGCAGAGGCAACTTTACCCTCTGGTGAACGAGGGACTTGGCTTGAATATACTGAATGGCTGGTTTTAGCAACTGGGCTTGTACGCCTGCAGATCCGGATTAGGAAAGGTCACTGCCCCCAGGATCAATTACTGAATTTTATGCATTAAGCGAAAATAATAAGTAAATGAGTGGTCGTTTTTAACCGTGACTACATTTTTTTCAAAGGCTTTCGATAAAGTTATTCCTAATTTATTATGGGAAAGACTAAAAAATGTTGGCAACGTCCTATAAATTATTAAGTCTCTATAGAAAATTAAGGCTGCATATGAAGAACCCGGCTGGATGAGTTGGAAGGTATTTTGATTGTATCTTTGAGGCAAGGTAGGATTGTATGATTACATCTTTTCATTGTGCGTATTAAAAATAACAATGTGATAGAAGGTATATTTTTTAAGACATGAAATCAATTCTGTATGAAGGTGATATATGTAACTTTTTCCTGAAATTCCCATAAAACTACAAAATGATATTAAGTTGTCTTTTTTACTACTGTGAGGGTTGGGGAATGAGTGTAGGTCTGAAAAAGACAAAAATTATGTTGCACAATGGAGGACAGCTCAGGTTCTCTAAAAAATAGAATTTTGGAATGATTTAATTGGGGTATATACACCTTAGTTAGCAACAATAAAAAAGAACATGGTTTGCAAGTCTGGCACGATCGTATATCGTTGCCGCGGCCTCTACCGATAACTTGCGCTTTGGTGAGTACCGAAGCAGCTTCGGCTTTGAAGCCTACTATGTTTATTTTGCTCTAGCATGATAACTATAAGTCACATAAAACAATATACTATACATCGTTTAAATAACATTAAATCATTACTCAACAAGTACCGTATTTCCTTCAGGATGTAATTTAATAAAGTTAATGAACAATTCGATATTAAGATTTCTTTAACAAACTTTTGACTAAATATGTAATTTTTACTAGCATGATCAACAAATTAATATTACAATTTTCCGACTGAATGTTTCCCAAAAAACCAAAAAACACTGCTATCTTGTCCACATGAAAATTTACACAATATGTTTGTTTTAACCAATCAGCAAACAGGAGCCCGAAACCGGAGACAAAACGACATTCCCAAAACAGATGGAGAAAACTTTCACTGTGTTCACCACAGAAAGAGCATAAATCACTTGTTTTTATTTTAATTTTATGTAAATAACTATTAGTTGGCAATATTCTGTGAATTAAGCGGTATAAGCCTACTATGTTCAGCGAAGTTTTGCTTATTGATTAACTTCTGGAATTAACCTTTCCCACTTAAAAGAGAATGCCACCCGATTTAATTAGTCTTTTTTACCGTCTTAATCGGTCTATATCCACACTCCTCTTATACGTTCCCGCTTGTCCAAACTACAATGAAACTGCGAAAAAATCTGGTATATCGTTTTTTCGACTTCCTCGAGAGCCCAAAATGCTTAGGAAGTGGCGCGCGTTAGTGAAGAATCAAAAGTACGCTGTTAATAGCAACTATGAGGCCGTGAAACATCTCTGTGTCTGTGGCCGGCATTTCGTCGACAGTGATTTCTCTGACGAATTCCGGCTTATCAAAGAACTATCCATACGTTCCGTTGCATCTCACGGACTTCAGCTTGGCTTGTGGCGTTACCGTTATTCTGGCCAATTGGTGGCATTTTGAACAGACGGCGAGGCATTGAAGACGGTGTGACATGGACGTCAGACATACGTGTGACAAATCGAATCCTCCTCTTTTATTTAAAGAGGGGCTCTCAGTGTGCTCATGGAGAGCTTCCTTTACACCCCTTCTGAACCAGTCTTCCTCACAGTCTAATATAGTGACATCATCAGTATTGAAATCGTGTCCAGGGTGCACAGGTGGCTAAAAATAGCCGAATCATAAGTGTCCCCGCAACTAGGACGACGATGTTGTGACATAGCATTTTTATGGACTGTTATGACATGCTCACAACCCTCTACGTCTGGTAAAGTCACTGAACAGGAGAATGTTGTCATAGTTTTGTTTCCAACTTAAGCTGGTTTATGTTCGTGACTGTCCAGTCCTGGCGTCCGCGACGGGCCTGATTGGGTTCCGTGCCACTGCGCAAAGCGGGGAGTAACGAGCGTTTTGTGTGTTTAGAACTTAAAAAATCGCAAGTCTAAAAGTACAGCTTATAGCTATGTTCTTCCGTCTGTATTTCACCGAAGAATGATTCGAATTTATCACCAAACAGACCCAAACTCCCGCGATCGACCATGGTAAATTGGCCTACCGAACTCTGTAGGCTACAATACATTCAAACACCTATAAATCCGTAACGGTGAAATAAAACAACACCTTTGTTCAAGAACTCGGTGTATTTGTAAGGGATTTACATCGAATTTTGAAGATTTGTTGGTGTAAAACGATGAATTCAAGCGATAAGTTCACACCAGTAAGCGTGTTGTGAATGGCAGAACAGATTGCATTCGAACGGATTACGTCATTGGTTAATTTCAACACCTCCGTCTTCTTTTAGGTGTCAGGTAAAACAACTGAACTTGCTGTTATCGAGTGGAACTACTCCCTCTAAATTGATACAAAATAGGTTGTTTTTTGGGCGGCATTCTCCTTTAACGAAACTTCGGTAAAAGATAGTCTGCCTTGGATTGCAATGGAAGATGTTAATAAAATTTGACGTCTGCGGTTATAAGACTTGTACATAAGTATAGTTTTGAGGTCTGGCCTAATCAGGGTGTTACTGAGTTCTGGACTCTTGTCTGCTGGGTAATGGGATAGCGAAGTTGAAAAAAAAATTCTCAGCTTGAAATAGAATTTGGATTCAAGTTTTATTTATTGTTAGGATTGCTTCATAAATTCATTTAATCTTTGACACACTTTTGGTGTACAAATCACCATGTAGCAGTCAAAACTTGCAGGCATAATTCTATTGCTTATTCTGACGGTGTTTGCCTTTTTTGTTGAAGATGAGTATTGTTTCGTACTTTTCTGCACAGCATGTTATGATTTCAAGAATATATTTATATAGAAAACGTATTGGTGCAGTCCCAGCGTCAGCAAATTTGTTAGTGAAATGAAAAATTCTGTCAAAGGTGTTAAAGTTTTACCTGTTATATTTTTGCAAGAGATCAATGGATAAAGAATTATTTGTAAATGTTTCTGTTGTAGTATTACATAATTAATTAGTCTGTTCTTGGGTTGTGTGACCTTGAATTCTTGAAATGAATATGGGTTGGTAAAATATCTCAGGTAGGAAGCTTTTCATTATGTTCATATTTTGCACCTAGGTGTAGATGGGGCCTCTCTAGGCGCCAATCACATTTAGTAACCTTGACCTCATTTTCAAGGTCATTGATAGAAATATATCTATACTTCGTCATCCTATGCATCCTAAGAAAGTTCAGTTTAAAACAGAATTTTCTCGATTGACACTGTTGAGAATTGTAATTGATGGGTTGTTCTTAGATATCTGGAACTAAGGTGTTGCAAAGATAGTGGAATGAACATTCATAAAAATACAATGTGTTGCAAAGTTAGTAGAATGAATATTCATAACTGACCTTATTAGTATATATAGGTATATTTATCTGTTTACAGATATAGATACTTAATCAATAAGATACCAAAACAAAGTCATAACTCAGTATATTTTCTTCTTCAAAGATATTCGCCTGACTTGTCTTCACTCACAAAATTCCTTACCACCTTACCGTAGTCTTGAAAATGTGTTCTAATTTGGTCATTCCGCTTGTTGCAACTTTTCCTTTTCAGAAGCACTTATATACTGAGAAGGCATGTCACGTCCAAACGATAACCAAAATGTGCTAAAATCTTGTCATCTACTTATGATTTGAACAGCCTTAGTTTTGAAATGCTGGATGAAACTTATAGTTCAGAATTCACCTCCAATGTTCCATGGTACCAGTGCCCCTGGGAGTCTGCTGGTGTCAACAGTTGATTGATGAGGGAGCAGTACAGTGCATTATTTGTTTTATGATGACAACTTGTCACAGTGTCTGGCTAACTTGTGGTCCTCTGGGAGTTATACTAGTGTCAGTGGCCTGGCAAGAGTGGTCATTTTGAACTGGACCAAAAAAACAACTATTTAGATCGTACTTTGACATAATTTGGCAAATTGTCACCATGTCATATTTGTCAGCGTTATCTTTCATTTCCAACCTCTGCTCAGTGAGATTGTAACGTTGTTTTCTCTGTTCAGAAATCATCTTGTGCAGGCATGCTGCTCAAACAAGAATGACGTGTTTGGCAGAATTATACACAAACTGGATGATCCCTGCCTATTGACACCAGTTTGTATTTCCATGGGTAACTTATATGGCGCATTTAAGATGACCTATGACACACATACCTGGTGCAGTTGAGATGATCTATAATTCCCTTGACATCAGAATGTGTTAAGATAGTAACTTTCATGACGGAAATGATCCATTCAGCTTCATTGATATCAGTTTATGTTCAGTTGATCAAATGGCATGGCACAACTGTACTAATCCACAAGTATGAGACAGTACAGTACTAGAGCTGAGAATTCGCTATGGAAACGATCATTATGTCTAGGCTTTAGCTCCTGTATCAATGGCTTACTTACTTGGCACATTTGAGGTGACCCCTCCCTTGACATCAGTTTGTATTTAGATGGATAACTGATATGGTGCATCTGAGATGATAGGGTACAACTTGCATTACCTCAAGAACCAATGCATGCACTATGGCAGTATGTGCTGTGATGGAGATTCCTTCGTACTAATATTAAAGTGAGAGAACCACTCCTTTTCCTGCTTTATGCAATTTCAAAATTCAATTAAAGAAGTTCCTGTTTCCTGTGGCTGTTTCATATCGATTATGTGTATCTCCAAGAATGTTGAGATCTTAATTCAAGTTTTGCTTTACCCGAATCTCCATTCTCAAAAGTGCCCGGTTAATATCTCTTGGATGGCTAGACAAAAACAATTGGTGATTATTTTTTAAATACTCTTTACAGACCAATATATTGTCTTGTCTTAAAATTAGGAAAATATACCAAGCTCGAAACCGGGCAGTAGGTTTTGGAGCCTTTCTTCTTGTTTTTTTTTTAAACTGGCTAACAAGTGTACTTTAGCAATGCACGTTTTTCATTCGCTTGTTCCGTAAAAAGTGGGTCCCAAATCGATCACGTCTGGTTACAGAGGTGTATTAAGATTTGTAGGTGGTGTTCCATTGGGATTTAGTTTCTGTGCTGGACATGTGGCAACTGATAGTTCTGTGGGGAAGTCAGTACCCTTCAATTAGCCTAATAATCACTCTTATTTCCAGACTAAAGATTTGACTATATGTGTAATTGACAGCAGATTTATGGCGTTAATTAACAAGCCTTAGTGTTCAAAGGTGGGCTTTTCTCCCTATTCCCCTGTGTTGTAAATACTTTACATATGTAACGTGCGGCGTTGGTCTGTTTAGATTAATAACATTATGTGTTTGTACACAAAATCAGCCATGTAAAGTGTTGATCTAAATGGGATTTCAAAATATTCTGTGCGATATCTACTGAATGTCCGTTCCAGTTATTATTTAATCGGAGCCCCTCTAAAGAGAGAAATCTGGGCTGGAGATCAACAGAGATAACTTGAGGCTCTACTGGTACCCAATAATTGGCCAATCAGTGGCAATCTTCAAGTTTCAAATTTATCGCATTGGGTTTTTTCAATTTTTGGAATTGATTTGTCAAGACCAATTTGGTCATCCTGGGCCCCGATAATGGATCAACAAGTTATACTTGCTACGTACAGTACCTGCAGGTCTTCTTTTCTTGCAAATTCTGATTGGCATTTATTTGTCATGACTGTTTTGTCACATGATTTAAAGTTCCTGTCTTTTATGTTGCAAGAGTAACACACAGTTTTGGCCACATTGTTTAGCATGAGAACCCTGATTTTTGCTATCTGCAATTTGCAGGTGTAACTATAGTGGTCAGGAGATAACGACTTTCTCAACAAGACTCCTTATAACTGGCAAACATCACCATTGTTTTACATTTGCAGCCGTTCTCACGGCTTCAAACCACAAACTATTTGTCGTGTTGGTGTTTACGCGCATCCAACCCATTGATTTGTACCCAGTTTTCACAGCTTTTTGTCGACTATCCGAGATCAATAGGCTGTGAATAAGGGGCTGGCAACGGAATCCAATTTCACCTGGACTATAGCTGTAGTGGCAGGTGGCAATCAATGCAGGTGATTATTTGTAAACACCAGGATTAACCCACATTAGCAAGTAGGCTTTGTTTTTGTTAATTAGTCCCGTAAAGTTGATTTAAAACTGTTAAAGTGCTAAATGAACCTTTGCATAATGTGTTGACTGATATGATACAATGGAGTACAAATGTAGCGAATGCGCACTGCAGTGCCATCTTCTGGTAATTATTATTACTACTGGCAAGCCCCAAGAACTTGAGAAAAGCAAAACACAGAGGCTAAGAGTTGACATTTATTTTAATAAGTAAATTGGATGTGATATTTTTGTTAGGATGATGTTCTTGTTTAGCTTATTTGTCAAATTTGAAAAACTGGGAGTAAAGAAGTTAACATTTTACTTCGTAGTTTTAAAATGATTTTAAATGTTCTGTGAAGACCATCTGCCAACTGAAATACTTTGAATACATTAGATGGCGATTACATAACCAGTGAACTGCGCTCTGCATTCTTGTATCGGTTTAATGCAGTGGGATATTTTTCAGCATTTTTTATAAACTTTGCAACCATCGTATGATCAAATTGCCACTGTTGAGCATTGGCATATTCAGGCAATTCACATAAAAGTATCAAATCATTCAAATGTCTCAAAATGTTTGTGAACAAAAGAAAAAAAATTTGGTTTCATCCCTGTCCATTTGACACAAGTGTTGGAAGTTGGGTGATGCGAACGATACTTTGTGCTCTGTAGAAAATTTCATATTTAGTAACCATTTATGCAATAAAACAAGTGTTTTATTTTTTATTAACAATAAAGCTTTTTAGCTGGCATTTCCATTTTGTGCATGCCATCTCAAAAACAAAAAGATTTATGTGTGAGTCGTGAGGAGGGCATGGTGACACTAATGTGAGTTTTCTGTGATTGCCATTACATGCCATGATCATCCTGTAGTGTGCAAATGATCAGCTATAATGAATGGCTTCCGCTAATGGCTTTAGTAAAATGCTGTCGGAATACAAATGGTTGCAGTTTGTGTCATTGATGCATTCGTTTTGGGTGTCTGTAGCTGTTCTGGGGTTTATGAAGAATGTCTATGTCAGTGAAATATACTGTGAAGAGTGGTCATTTGTTAGTTTATCTGTATGATGCAACTGAGGGGCCTATGTCCAATCATTGCAGTTGTGACGCTATGATCCGTCATTGGGAGGCATTTTATTTATGTGATTTATGAAGAAAGTTGCTGAGTGAGCATACAAAGATTAGGTTAGCTGCAATTTTTCCTCCGGTACATCGGTATCGCATTGGTAGCCATATGCTCACGACTGTCGTTGACTGGGCCTACGACAAATGGTAAGACAGACCGTGATTCCTTCCAACAGCCATGGTCAACGGTATTCATCGACTCTGTAATTATATTTCAAGCAGTTGGCAATGAACAGAAGACGTCATGATTCCTGAACAAAAATAAATTAAAAGAAAATTTTTGCGTCATTTTCCCAATGGAATCGGCTACAATGATTGACAGGTGACAGAGTGTGTCATAATATGCAGTCTGGTTATGTGATGTTCTGTGGCTTGAGTCACGTTCTCTGCTGATGCGAGAACCAGACAGGAAGAAATAGCTGATTTATCACCGGTTCGCAGTAATTAACAAGTTCATCAAGTAAAAGTCTAATAGTCTGACACATTGTACTGAAGAACAGCATCTTTAGGTTGTGTTCGAACAACCAACCATCGTAGTTGCAGTATCGCGCGCATCCCATGATACTCCACGATCGACATTGAGTGTAACCACGTTCCCCTCAAACAACCATCACCGACACAGACAGTTTGTATTTTTGTCAAGGAAACCAGAATAATGGTAATTCGCCACAGAATTTGTGTGTACGAAAGTTATTTATTTTCAGGATTCTTTACTTGATGTTGCCATAGCTGTTCGAAACAAAAAATCCATCAGAGACGAGCAAAAATGATGCGAGATTTGTTTTATTTTATTTTCTTTACTATGGTGACGTTTCAAACCTTACCTACCCTTGCTTATACGCCTTTGTTCAGCTTTTTAAAAACACCAGTCCTTGGGGATTTTTTGCGGATGTCTAAACATGAGTTGAGAGCGGGAGGAGGGGGGAGAGGAGGTGAGAAGGGGTTAAAGACCAAAACCAACTACCCTTATTTGACGTAATCCTGATTTTCCTTGTTACGTACCATTTCCCATCAACTGTTAAAGCCATGAAATTTCCAGCATTAGGATCTGATCTAGTATCATAACTTGACACACAAGCCTATTGTGTTGGTACAAAATGCTGTAGTAGTAAGTGGGTCAGAGCTTACAGTCACACAAAGGAAAAAAGTCTAATTTCTCCGAAATTCGACCGTTTTTCTCTGTTCAAAGTTTTTTGGTGATAGTATTTCATAAAAAACACATCTTCACGACATTTGTTGAGTGTTGTGGAGCATTTTTTAAATATCGGTTTAAGTCAGGCACACTGTCTACAACACTTGCTAGATTACATGAGCTTATCAGGATGAAGGCAGACAAAGAGCTGAACTACGGTATGTTAACTTAGGTTTGACAACTTTCTCCCTTTCCCTGTCAAAACTGATAACAACATGGCTGTAACCCCAGTTCCCGTCCACCCAAATCTTGAAGCTCACCCCACAGCGCAGGAACGTAACGCTGGTTGGAATGGACATCCTTGTTTGTAAGTGTTCTTGGTGGGAGATCATCTCATTTTCCCCTGAGACGCAAACCAATATCTGCTATAAAATACCAGCTTCACTTTAATTTTCTAGGTTAAGAAAGATGGAGTGTCCCTTAATCTCATCTCATTAAGTTAACCGTTGTTTCTGAAAGTAACTTTTGATTATTGTTGCAAGGCAGCTAAAATTGACGTGTGAGATTTTTTGTCACAAAAATATCATTGTGGGAAAATCGCAATTGAAGATTAATTTTTGCCACCCTGTTATCAAAATATGCGAGGAAAGATTAGCTCTTAATTAATCACTGTGAAAATATTCGAGTCGCCTCTTAATGTTCTAACCAAAATATAGAAGAAATTTATTTTGTTACCCAGTTATCATTATTGTTATTGTTATTATTAATTCTATTCCTGTCATCATTTCATCATTTTGATAAACCGTAACTGTGTGGCGGAGGTGGTTGAATGGAAGTGTTATCACTTGCTATTACTTTTTATTACTACCTTGAGTTGGAGAGCGATCAGGATTATTTTGTGAAATTATAAAACATGATGCCAATCTTCTCCAGTGGTCACTTACTCAGCTTTTTGATGTTTTCATAATTTGAAAACTGATAACAGTTAAACGGTTGAAAGAAGAACACGGATGAAGGTTGTTTTTCAAGCTTAACGCTATCGGGATTTCGGTGAATTCTGTTGAAGGTAGATTGTCTCTCTGGATATTGTGTGTTCATGTTTCAAAGGTTATCGTGTTCTGACCTCTGTAGAAATTTTCTGTCATAGTAAAACCTATCAATTATCGATTATCTTCACAAATGTTATTTATTGCTGTTAAGAGTAGCATGCCAAGTATTAAATGCCAGTACCTAGGCAACTCTTCTCTCCTGGAGGTAGAGGTTAATCCACAGGGGTTCATTTTAGCTGGGTGATCCAAACCTTTGATGATTTTTCCTAGGTAACGAATCAAAAGATGTGTATGCCCTGTCCTTGTGTTATGATAACTCAGTGACTGTGCAGAATCTATACGCCTGGTGGTATGCAAAAATAAGGGAGATGTATGTTTCATAAATCATTCTGAAAGGCTGTTTGCATAAAAATGGATTTACATTGTTGTAATTAATGACTCACGGCTTTGATGAACCCTCAGCTTAAATCCCCAGTCCACACCCCTTCAGCTCGGTGGCTTTTGATGTCAAAACTTCTTTTGTTTGAATTATACAACATTCTGTAATCGAAATTACTATCATGTGACAGGCAAAACCATTATTGCTGAAGATTAATGTCTGGATGACTGCCATTTTATTTTTGTTGCTAGTGCAGAGGAATAATGTGGTTTTATATACAACAACACAAGATGCTGCCAGATGGCGTTACTAATGTGTACATAGATTCTATCAGTTCATTCAGAGCTGTTTGATGAAAGGAGGTTCATTTACTCAACCACCACTAATCCACTGGGACAGCATTTTGAGAACTGTACTCTGTGGCTAGTGCACTAGTGGCTGGCGCTCCAACAGCTGGGTCAGAGATGACAGATGCACTTTCATTGCTGATGATTTTCCATATCTTACGTGACCAATAGCATATTACTTTGCGATAGTTTGTGAATTGATATTTGATGACTAGGATGTATTGTTATTCTATGCAATATATATTGCCAAGTTGTCAGGGTCACTGGCTGTCACTATCCTTTCGTATAGATTTCACATTTGTGTTTGAGGTTTCACGATAAAATACTGATTAATAGAAGTTTAATGTAGACATGTGTGTTATCGTGTTATCGGGCACTCTACGCGTCACATGTTAAGATAGTTATGTTTGACAAGGCCATCACTCCTGGACTGGTGAAGAGTCGGATTGTCACTACAGAGGGCGCTATCTGACAGGTTTTAGTACCAGCTTTTACAAGTTTTTGTTTCTTTTTTGAATGGAGCTCAGATGTTTTTATTAAGACCATGTGGGCTCATTTGAACAATTATCTCAAAATTGCGATAGATTTCTATTTCCGGTACTGGAAATGGGGACTTTTGTTGGAAATAAAATCCTATCATGGAAAAGAATATTATGATACTGACTTCTTGAGAGTATTTGTGTAAAGGCCTGATTCAATCAATATTTGTTTGTTTTTTTTGAAATATAGCCTTTAATTTTAATGCAGGTCTGCTGCATGGCTACTCTTTTATATTTGAAATATGTTTTCAATTATTTGAAAAATAATTTTTGTAAATTATCAAAGTTTCTCCTCAGTAAATTTTAGTTTGTGAAAGTGATAGAAGTGAGAATTTTGTGGAATGACATCTGACGTTTTGAACGTTTTATTGGGACTAAAGTCGTTCAGTTGGATTGGCAACTTTGGTATTAGATAACACAAAAGTACCATGACGCAAACTAAGGGACTTCAGGGGCTACGAATGGAACATGTTATTATCACTGATTTGAGTACATAAAAAGAGGGAAAATGTGAAAACAGACATCTTGATTTGCTGGGTAACGCCATCAACTTTATGGGTGTTGGCATGAAATTTCATGGTGTCCACCTGACAAAGACTATGGTAATATTCTGAGTTGGTAAATGAGTTACTGGGGACTGCCTTTCACAACGAAATTGCGTTATTAATTTTTGTGTGTATACCTGCATGTTACAATGCAATGACAGAACTAACCAGAACTGTGTGATTGAAAATTTGGAAATAAAATATTAAAATTCTTGGCAAAGATTGTATTTTCCAGCTTACAGATAGCACTTGGTTGAAGGGAAATTTTCAGAGCTGGCCTCCGAGGGTTGCAGGTGGTGAATCACTCTCGCTGTCATATTGTAAATGAACTCGCCAACTTCTGACACTTTGCGATTTCACATCTGTCTTTCTGGTGAAGCAGATGCATTTTGCCAGTGTATTTTCCACAAGGCATGAGGCTCATGAAGTCGATGAATTCTCATTGGTCAGTCGGTGTGCCATTTGCTTTGAGACTGGAAAAAATGGGCATTGTTTGTTGGTTTTGCACCAGTGAACACCTAGTAGGAGCATGCATGTGTACCTTCTATCTCTGTATGGCCAAGTACGCGGTGTATTTTACCATCAGTCATTAGCTTGCTTTAAAGTGTAACAACGCTGGTTCAAAAATGAACATCTTCAAAGTCTGATGAAAAAAAAAATTGGAGCGGGTTTATTAAGCCAAAAAGTAAGACCTGTTAGGTCCATTCCGACCACAGTATGACAAGAGAAAACTAAAAAAACAAGAAAAAAACAAGAGTGGTAAATTGCCTCATTGTACGATTTGATATTTTGGTGATTCCGACCACAGTATGAGAAGAGAAAACTAAGAAAAACAAGAAAAAAACAAGAGTGGTAAATTGCCTCATTGTACGATTTGATATTTTGGTGTGAGGATCACAAAATTACATCGAGAGATTCAACACTCGTAAGGTAACGTAGATATTGCCAAAAATAACACTGGTACAACTTAAAGTACTGGAATTATTTTTCTTTAGGATTCTAGTCATTTCCTTGAAAATGTTAGAAATATCTTAAAAAATACTCTTATTCTACAAACTAAACATCTTCGGTCTTATTTAACAATCTTTACTTTTATCCCAATGGCAGGAAAACTGCTGCTTTCTGCAAAGTTTTTGAGAAGCAATTTTGTTCTGAAGAAATAACTTACCTGTGTAATTTTTTTGTTGAACTTTTGCAATTGAAGGGATCATACACAGATAACTCATTTCTTACAAATGATTTTTTGATAGGTTTTAGCCTTTGCAGCATGATATTTTTTATCTTCGAATAGTTACTCAGGTTTCTGTTGTTTGAAGCGTTGGTATTCTTTGTAAAAGTAGGAATGGATATAAATTATTTATAGTGTCCAGAGGTTTTTGGTATGGAAGTGGTATACCATGGTTTGCCTTCATTAACTCTGGAATGGGCCGAACTTGGCAGCTGTCCTCTCTGTTCAGATGTTGACAGAGGAAGCACCTCATATTATGTAATTTTTTCAGACAAAAAGACCCAGTTTAATTTCATGGCCCATTGTTGGGTGAATGATAGATGATGGCCTGTTGAAGTATCTTGCAACCATTAAACATTGGCATGGCTTGCATTCCTGTTTGGGAGAGTTTATTTTCCTACTTTGACTAGAACTATTTGCGGTTCTGGTGTACAGAGGGGTTTGTGGTCGGTTCTTTATGTAGGACCATATCTGTCAGGGTATGGAGCCAAATATGTACAAACTACAGATTTTGACTTGATAAAAAGGTATACTGAGAGAAGAAAGCCTGTTAAGTTTGATTTGTGACTAAGCACCAGTCTGACATTACTCCAGTCACACCACGTGTGTTTTTAGTAAAATTTACCAAACGAAAGGTACATTTATAGCTAAACAAGTTTTATTTGATATAATTGTTAAAGATGGAATGTCAAAAATGCGATTACAGTCTTCTGAATTGACGTTCTGTTTTCGTTTTAAGCAAATGTTGAGATTTTTCATGAAAATCGTCAACAGCCATATTTTTGATAGTCCGTCCTTGTGAAAACAATTCCTAATTGCGTTTTGGAAAGCAGTATATAAAGCATGCTGTATGAAAGTTTCATACGACTCTGATCTGTCACTTCTGAGATATGATGTCCCGAAGTTAGCAAAATTTGATCATTATTCAGGGATCCTACAAGTTATTTTTACCGAAATATAACATGTCTTTTTTTAAGATATTATCGCTGCTCAGTGGGTTTCAATTACAAGACTTTCATCGACACTTTCCAGTTTTGTGTTTTTCATATAGTTTTCTGTTCATTGCGCACCATTTTTCTCCTTTTGTCAACATGATTGTCACATATAGATTTAAAGCCTTGGTGTCTAATAAAGAATATTATCTTCAAATATTTTTATTTGCTACATTTCCCAAATTAAAAGCCGTTACATGTAAAGGATTGTTGTTTTCTCTACTGTATACTGCTTTGTATAATTAGCATATCTTTTCCTGCTTTACTGAAGTCCTATTTACATGAGGTGCAGTTGACAAGGAGCAGCTGACATGGACAGCTGGGGGTGGGGGGGGGACAAGTATGTGTGTAACACCTATCAAATTGACACGGTGGCGCCATTTTTGACACCGGTTTGAGAGGTAGAGCAAGTTGCACTCAATCAATCCTCCAGCATGAACTATGGGTGTAAACGCCAACAGGGGCAACGTC
The DNA here is from genome assembly GCA_002633005.1 of Phoronis australis. Lineage (NCBI taxonomy): Eukaryota > Metazoa > Phoronida > Phoronidae > Phoronis > Phoronis australis. The sequence goes on along the minus strand of NMRA01000414.1, from coordinate 142,454 downwards.
AAAGGGATCATTTCGTTATGCTTGAGCAATAGCGTAATTTTTATACACTTGTAATTGGATTGCATTCCTCATCCTTTGGAGGTTCACTATGGTTTATGAGAGCATGCACAGACAGCCTTCGTGTAAATGACTCTTGCTTATTCAGTTTGCTATTGTCCTGTAAACAGCGGAGCAACTCACCATGTGATAACTCGTGCCGTGACAAGTTGCGCCGTGACAATTGTTGCTGGTGTAACTCAAAAACGGCCATAGAATATGGTGCTGCAAAGTGTTGAGCCTATCTAGAAAACTATTTTTTTAAAATAGGTTTATTTTTTAGCATGCAAGTATGTTACACAAGTCAAAATGTAAAATAAATCGACTTAAGTGGTATTATTCATAGATTTAACTTGATTGCGTTTCGTCACACTTTTGAATTCAACATATTTTGTGATTGCTAATAATGTTGAATTCTTGAAAAAAATTATTCTTGGAAGAAACTGTGGTACTTAGAAACAGCACGAGTGAGTTGACACCTTGCAGTTACCGGTACACCATCCTGGTGTTTTTGCTAAGTACGTAAATGTGTATTTTTTCATCTTAGATAAAGTTAAGCTATGGAAACTGCTTTTAAATCAACAATCTTCATTGGAAAGTTGATACTGCACCTGTTTGTTATTTATTTGAGTTCTTGGCCTTGGAAAGTACTTTTATTGTCCAACACAGTAGTATGGGCAATGTCATATCTTCTTGCTTTGTGTTTCCACTGAGTGGTCCTAACTCTGTGGTCTGAGCCATGAATCTTATTTTCTTAGCTGAATGTTTAATCACAACTCTAGTTTGCTGACAGGAAAATCACTTGAGCAGACGACCATGTTTTCTCAGCTGAAAATTTGTCTTTTCTAAGTAATTTTCAATGTTTTCAACATTTTGTTAAATTTGTTCTTGCTCTGGAAAGAACCACCATGAAGTTACAGGGTGACAGGATATTAATTTACGGGGTAGCGTAAACCAATCTGTTGCAATAGATTTTTTGAATAATAATCCTGAAATTCTTATTTGGTGGTAAAACCAATCAAATCCCTTTAAACGGCCATTGCAACTCTCGAATTGAATTAAACTGCAGAGTTGCGCAACTCCCCTGCAATGGCAAAGGTTAAGTCCACTCCTATGGAAGTAATCACTAGAGGTCGCTACATGCAGGGTTCGTATTCAGTCATGACTATAAATCAACTTTAACCTTTGGTGTTTAATCCCTAGAACTGGCCGTAATTCTGTTTCGCCACGGGAGATGTGTCTATCAGAAAGGCACAGAAAGTTGTAATGGAATTGCAATGGATCAGAGTTTTGCTATTCAGGAAAATGACAATTTTTTTTTTTCACAAAAAGGATAAGTTGTGTGGCATGATAATATTAGTGTTACTGTTCAATTGGATGAAAGTGGTATCCCCCTTTCCAGACGAAGGTATTGTTTTCTGGGGCATCCCAATGTTGTATAAAAGATTCAGTCTGAAGATATTTTTACCACCCTGTAAAACTGAGAAATGCTTTAGAGTCATGAATCATTTGAGAATTGACTCACAGGTGTTTTTGTCATTTAACTCCTGCATTAATTTGTAATTTTAATGGCGCATCAACAGGATATGGGATGCACTCTGGATGGGTTAGGAGTGCTGTTTTTAAACCGTTTCATAGACCGATATTATCTTTTTGCATATTTGGCAATAAAAACATCACTTTAGACATTTGGTGTTAAAAATTGACTGGAAAACACTCACTTGAAAAATTTTCCTCAAGCTGCTAAACCCTCTGGCTCATTCTGGGGCTCTACATTGTTTAGAACATGTATGTCTTTAGAAGTTTAGAATTGCAATTTTTCGCGTCAATAAATATTTGGTATGTTGACCACTTATGTAGGTTTTGGCTGAGGACCCTGAAATATGTCTTTTGAGTGCTTTACAAAGATTGGCCTTAATAGTACGTGCCTGTTGCCTCTTTTATGTGAGGGTCACATGAGTGACGAAAACACCGTTTTTGGTAGCACTTCAGCCAGACTGACGTTTTGTACAAAAAGGGTAATATTTGTCAGCAGTCCGTCATTTGTTTCCTCACTATATGGTAGCGAATATGCCAAGGCGTACGCTAAGTGCTCCTAAAGTGTCTCTGAAAATCACCATTGCCAATGTTCACACTATTGATGTGTTTGTTTCTTGAGTTGAGAGTAATTTTTAGACAGTTCACTGTTCATGGCTCTTCATCTGCCTTATAGAGCAGGACCCTGAATATTATTTTCCATGCTTTTTGGTGGGAATGTCAGAAATGTCGAGATAGGTGGCAAAGTCAATGCGCCTCCTCATTCTCCGAATAATTCTTATTGTTTCATTATTGAACTTCCATTCCTGTGTTTTGTTAAGGTCTTCGTCATTTTCTTTATTTACTGTGATATGGTTCCTGTTTATGGTATCCGTAATTTTGTGGTTGAAAAATCAATGCTTTTGGGGTTACCAAGTGCGCTTTGGATTTCACCTATTTTGATTGACATGTGGTTATACCTCAGACTGTATTGTGTGATGGAGCCTTGACAGGTCTTGTTGTTTGTCTTTAATTTCCACAATTAGCTTTTGTTGATTCGGTTTTCAATAAAATACTGAAGCAGTAGAGTTGTGGTTTAACACTGAGAGATTCTCAGTTCTTGTGTGTTATAAACGTCAGTGGTAAAATTCATTAATAAGTGCTTGTTGTGGTGTACTCCCAACTGAATTTTATTGTATTTCAAAGCCGTCAATTTAATTCAATTCAATTCAATTTTTAAAATGGCGAATGGATTATACTGAGTATTTTATACCACGCCCCAAAATATTTCGGACTGACGTTGGCTAGAGGCTTCATTCTTGGCATGTTATTCAAAATTTATATTCACTTCCATTGTCTCGCCTTTTACCAAAATGTGACACCCTTTATGTATCTTAAGTGACAGCAGACACCTGATGATTGACAGCTACATTAACAATCAATTAATCAGTCACACCTGTATTGACCTGTCTATGCAAAGTTATAGATATTTTGATCAACTAATTACACCTTCGCAGGTGATAGCTGGCTCTCATTGTCTTAGATAAATAGGTTGCACAAAAACTTATCAGCTCTGCGAAATCTGGGTTACGGTCAATTTGTTTATTATAAAACCTTTTGTTTTATATTTTAACTTGTCAATACTCGTTTAGCTATGGACAATCTATTGTGTTGTTATTAAACTAGGGACATAAGTTCTTAGTAGTAAGTCATCTGGTCTATTACATTTCAAACAACTACGTAGTGTGCCGTGACTGATCTATTTGTTTCAAAGGCTATACTACCATCTGAATGTAGTCTCATTAGTTTTTGAGAATTGATGCGGTATGGAAACGATTTTTTGTCTGCGCATGTCCTGCATGTACCTTTTTCGAAAAGCTCTCTGTAGTTGTTGGGGATCAAATGCCAAGATTGGCTCGGTATTGCTGTAGGTCCACTATTGAGTCGGCTGCAGTTGGTCTGCTGATGGGNGGGGGGGGGGGGGGGGGGGGGGGTACTCCCATAGATGAGATGTACGGGATATGCTGTTCATGTAGGTGACTTTCTCACAACCCGTTTCTTTTCGAAAGGATGCATTTCGGATAAAAATCCTTACGAGATGGTGTCTTTTCCCAATTAATTCCCTACAAAAATGTTCACTTTTTAATATTAGTCACGCTTTAAAGCGCTGTTGCAAAAGTTTCTCTCATTTTTGGCAACATGGCATCTCTTCATGGGACGAGATACAAATAAATGGCTAGACGTGTTTCTGGAGTGACTTATTCACAGATGCTCCCTACTACTGGGTCCCTTTTCAATTCCACTCTTTAATTGGATCATTGGATGTGTATCCTAATTTTCCAGCAGCATTTAACATGGTAAAAAATGTATGTAATTAGATCTAAACGAGCACCCTTTTAAGGGAATTCCAATGGAAAAGGCACACTTTCGTGTATAACCTGTCATTGAAGAATCCATCTGAGTGAGCGCTACGTCCCACATGAACCGTCTGTGAACTAAGTTACTAATATTTCATAGACGTTTTTGCTGGACTTATCAACTCATTTTGCAGTCTTGGACATCTTTCTGTTACTATCACTCTGTTTTTCTCATTTCTTCATAAAGTATGTATCAGCACAGCATGCGTATATTGATAGATGAAGGTGAACAAACTTCTATTTTGCTGCCTGAAAAAAATTCTCATGTGAATGCTTGTCAGAGGCATGATCTACGTTGTTGTTCGCCCCTGAATCAACCAACTTATCTGCCTACGTACTGTGCGTTTCCATCATTCCAATGATGCAATTAGGCTCTGCTCGCCCATGGTGGTCACACATGTTTAAACAGAATATTAGCATTTTGCACATTAACGTTTTGCTAATTACTTGTAACACTGCAGTTAGGACGCCTGTGTGAACGCTCGTTTTAAAATCTGCTCTGGCTTCTGGTCAGACGTCCTATCCACCTACTTATGAAAATTTCTCATGTGAAGGTGGTATTGGCTGCGCGCATCTATTGTCTGTTTGATTCATGATTGATTTGGAGCCGGTGTAATATATCCTGTACTTTTAATAAAAATTTACAAAAACGGTTTATGAAATGAAATGTTGTTTTTAAGGCAATTTACAAACTAATATTGGATGAGTGTGTAATTTTTGTAATACGGTATCCTTTATTGAATTTTACAACTCTTAGGTATTGAGTCTATTTCTACTGCTAATAAACTTATTGTTTTACATGTCTGCTATTTGTTGTATGAAAATCGAGTTGTAGTCAGGTTTTCCTACTTCTCAATCGAAATATTTTACTTTAACATAGGTACTCCCAACTCATGTAGTTTGCCTGCCTATCATATCGTATCCATGTGGAGTTTGTCTTCTCTGCCTGGTTGCTGAAAATTGATTATTTCATGTTTGTGTGACAGATTTATGGTCTGAGGATATTACTAGTGCATGTAAAATGGGACACTTCTTATCCAGACTGACAGATTGCACATGGGCGGTCATGTAGTTAACCCCACTCTGTGTTTTCTCCTGTAGCACATTATGAAAAATGATTTCCATCGACTTGTCTTTATAGCAAGAGGAAAATCCAACCCACTGTTGTGTGGGGATTAGGTTTGCCACCAGAGGTCACTAACTGCTTGGCTGTGCCGGTTTCCTTCAAATTCAGTTGGGCTGTTTGAAATGGATTTGATTGTTACTTATGGACTTTTGTGTTTCGATGACATTTTCTCTCTTGTGCCTTACGATGACAGCTAACATTTCCATTATATTCTTCATAAAAATCAACAATTCTGATCATGTAAAGATAAAGAGAAGTCATCATGAGCATTGTGGAAACTGTCACTGTGAAGTTCATTTTACATTTTTCAGACTTCCCCATGGTTTGGACAAGTCTGTGCTCTCGGGCCTGAAGTTCTTGGTTGGTCCCAACGAGTTCCCTCTACAGTCAACAGAGGACAGCACATACCGTCCACTCCTCTCAAGACCTCCAAAATGGCCGAGCTGGCTGTACCGTATTGTAAAACTGATACAGTCCGGGCCAAAACACGACACGTGCACTCACAACTACAGTTGTCTTTCATATGTAATAGAGGTAGGGGGTTCTGAAGAGGTCACCAAAAATGTTTACCATACATTTGAGGATGTGTTCATAGTAATGTACTTGCTGTTAAATGTCTTGTGCATCCACCTGAGTCATGCTTACAGGCTCAGGCTTTGAAGATGAAAAAATGGATTGTACTGACTAAAATGCAGACTACTGCCTGGGAAAAAAGATCTCACTGGATACTGGTGACCACTCTGTCACCATGCAGATTGTACAGTCACTTATTATCAGACAAGATGGTCATCGTAGTACATAACTGTCTTATCAGACAAAGCTCATGGTTTACATTGCTTGAAGGATTTACTATAATCATAAGTTATAGACAACATATACGCAACTCCGACATTTTCGTACGTAATATCCTAAAGGAGGCGCCACCCTCTGAACATAGCAAACTCAGCTTCCGGTTGGTGTATCGTAATGGGAAATTCTTGCATCTTTTTTACTGTTCAGTACAACGAAAAAAAAAAATTTCGGCATTGAAACGCTGTTGAAAGTCTTCCAATGGTGGAATTCTGAGTATCGTAAATACTTTTAGCACCCGACCACACAACAGCTGACCATGATTAGCAGACGGCGTGCTTGCCGGAGGTAAAATATGCTATGTCTGCCAGGTGTCGATAGTGAATAGTGACATCATGGCTTATGCGTAAGATCACAGATTTCATCCATTGAAAATATATGGAGTTGGCGATCTTTATGTACTATAGTCAATGTTATAATTAAGTTCATGTAGGCAAAATTTGCCAAACTTTGTAACATCTCAGAAGTGGCCAATTGGATTCATATGAAACTCTCTGACACCACTCTTCATGTACTGTTTTCCAAAAGCCGGTTTCCACTTTTGCATGATGGGCCATCAAAAATTGGACTTTTATGATTTTCATGAAAAACTCAAAAGTTGCATGTAATGAAAACTAAATGATTTAGAACTCTGTAACAGTGTTTTTGAGATTTCATCTTGAATATTTATGTCGGAACGAAATTTGGTTATTGTTTTGCTTTAAGGTGTGTATTGCATTTTCATCATTGTCACCTATGTACTTATTCAGTTCTTTCTGTTGTAGGGTTGTACAAGGAGCTTTGTCCTTGGTTATGCCGTAAACGCCGGTATACGATGCCTTAAGTCATTTACTTCCATTGTGAGTAGGCCAAAGACGCTGATACAAGCCTTACTGCATAGGGATAACGCAGGACTGGCTATGTTTCTTACTGGTTTCTCAGGGTCAATCAGGGTGAGTTCTCACAATTTACAGGCGTTGGTCTGTCTTACATCACACCCTGTGCCAAACTCTTAAATTTGTTTCCCAAAAACATTGGGAAAAGAGTTGTAATGGATCTTCATTATAAGTTCCTGGCGCCGTGGTCCTGAACTTACGCCTTGTTAACAATGGCCAATAACTATAACTTGCTTCTCTCAGGTGTGCGTCACAAAGTAGTTATGACTACAACTCACCAGAAATAGAGGCCAACCTGTGATTTCATTGGTCGCTATTTAACAATTGAAAGCTTGTACTAGGCTCATTTTTTATTGAAATACAATGTCCACGGGGTCTTAACATTTGCTGACATGTCTCACTGTCTAATGTACCAGAGATTTCTGAAAACATGCCCATACATGTGGGTCGCTAGCATGATACATTTATCTTAGGATGACCTCTCGTGGAACCACCATTTGTCAGAAACGTAATACTTTTTTATATATTTATAAATTTAGTTCAGTAAAACTGCTCTTGAATTCTCATTATCTAATGTTGCTTTCCCACCCACACTGCAACTCCACTTTTTGTGCAGTGTCGCTCTGTGGTAAAGTGTAATACCCAGACTTAGTCATCACAAGTCCCCTCAAAATAACTACTATTGATGGAAAATCCCGCTTCAGATGGTGGGCTGCATACTAAGGTGGCTGAGGAATAAAGACCATCCATTACACGGGACTGTGGCTGGCTTTATGGCTGGATTGTCTATGATGTTTTACAGAAGCTCAACAATTGCCATGTATGTGCTGTCCAAGTTAATAGAAGTAAGTGTTGTTAATTACTCATAGATGGCGCCAGCTCCCCAGATGTCATGAACTATCTTTACATAGCTCAATTGGATGATAGACATTGGCATTTCACGCAAATGTTGTAGTTGTTTGTTGCGGTTAATATACAATGGAGTTTAGTGCATGGATAAGGTTGAAGTGGAATGAAAATGAATTCTGTCCTGTAATTTTGTGTTAAAAACTGATTGATACGTTTTTACTAGTTGCTGTTTTGCACAATGTGGAGATTTTTAAGTGTAAAACACAGAAACCTCCACATGCAGTCTTCAATGCTTGCAATTGTATTTTGTGTCTGTGAAAGGATTCAAGACATGTTCCGCAGAGTTGGATAAGCTCTTTTACATGAAATTCTTAGTAGTTTTGACGCAGATTGCCTAAATCAAGTATTTGGAAGGTTCACTTGAATCCAATCAGCCATTTATTTCTGATATGTTGTGTAACAGTTAGCTCCGTGTTGCTCATAACCTCAGCGCCTTGCAAAAATGACTGACCAACACACTTGAATCATGGGTTCATACTGCCAAAATCCCGTGGTTTTGGGGGTATCCTTTTGTGACAGATTTTGCTACATTATGTATTAATCTTTAGAAATGTTGACCATTTGCTGAACAAATTTATAGTTATGTAATAAACACTTACTGGTGTCCTGCATTTTGAGAACCAGTTTTCTCCATTCAGAATAACGAGCATTAAACTGTTTCTCAAAATACGGGGACCCTTGTAGTGGGTGACCATTTTCAAATTTACTGTTTCGCTGTTTTTAGATTGTGTATTTCAAAGGTGCTGACAAGGGTGTGTTTCCTCGAGTGAAGAATGGGGGAGTTCTCGTGTATGCCGTCTCCACAGCATTAGCTGTGCACGCAGTAAGTTTAAAGTAGCATTTTGCTTTGTTTAGCTGCTTAAAACGAAAATGAAATTAAGCCTTTCACTCTCATAAAATAGATCTTGTGTATGGCCCATGTACTCATTGCCTGTGACTTGAAGTGGTAATGGAAATGGAATTCTGTCATGGTAAGGAATAATATGAGACAGGTAAAAGGCTTAATTGGATTTTTGTTTTCAGCCTGCTTAACGTCGAAGTATGGATTTAAGTGTTTGAAATGAGACTGTAAACAATTGTAAATGGCTAGTAATTGACATATGTGTGCTTGCCTCCAATCTAAAAGGCAACTTTTGATTTAGATCTAAACTGGTCTTGGTTTTTTTTTTACTCAGGCTAGAGTCTAGTTCTGTTTAGAGAAGAACTGAGACAATGTTTATGCTTGACTGAGACCATAGCCTGAACTCACTCAAGCCATAATGAACTGACAGCTCTCCCCGTGTTTAGAAATCAGTTCTAATAGTAAGACAAGTTTCATTGCGTTCTTTTTCAGAAATTAGTTGTGGGTGTATGGAATTTCATAAACTACGTAATATATAATTACAGCTAGCTGTTGAAATTTTTTTTGACTTATCATTGAATCTTGTTAGAGGTAATTTCTGGGATTGGGAAGATCTGATACTTTGTTATTGCTCCAAACAAACAACAAGAAAGTGTTGGATCTCCCCAAGACTAGAAGTCAGTTCAGTCTTAGTGTGCAGCACGCTGAGACTAGTCTTGTAATTGTAAATGGTCTGAATCGAGTTATTTTTTGTAGGAATGTGAATATATTGTTCCTTTTACAACCACCTTCGTAAACTACTTGTAGTTAATTTTTTCCGTCAATTCTTAAAGTGGTTGTAAACCCAGGTTCCAGCCAAGAAGCAAACTTTTGATCTAAGCCACTTATTGACATGAAATTGGTCTCAACTCAGATGAGTAGTGATTTCTGGGTTTGCAATTTAAAAATAACAGTTTGTTATTCCTTGGGACTATGCTGGATGCATAACGTGACGTGTTGTGAGCTGCCAGTTTGTACACCCTGGTCTCTCAAGGCTTGGAATTTTCCGCGGAAATGCGGATTTCCGCTTTTTTCAAATGTTCTGTCCGTGCATTTTATTATATTTCCGCGTAAAAAAATCGGATTTGATATAAAGTTTCCATGGCAAATTCCTTTCTTACCGCGGCGTTGCCGACGACGTTCACCTCAAAAAGCGGAAGTTGCTCTTTATGTTTCGGAGTAACGTAAATTGTCAACATTGCCGGGGCATCTGGGATAGCATGGTGGGATTTTCAATGGCGTCTCGTGTGATTGTAAACCGCGGTGACAAATACTATGGCTCTGCAGCCAAAAATGTGTGGGGGTGGGAGTGGACGGACGAGCTAAAAAGACGCAGACGCATGCTACTGATGGTGGTAACGTTTTTTTTTAGTCCTCCCGATTTTTGTCGGCGAAAGGTTCATATCCACTATTTCAAGGCTGGGTAGCGTGCATGTTCTGGGCCGTAAAAGTTTCCGCGTTTTTTGTCATTGGTCATTCCAAGCCCTTGTCTCTAGAGGTAATAACGAACTGCCTGTTCAATCGAAGACCTGAGAAATTTGTCTTCAATTTGCTTAAGGAACAATTTGAGACCAACTTCATCTCCATATGTGGTGTAAATCAAAGCTTGGTTTAAGTGATGGAATGCAGGTTTGTAGACGCTTAAAACTACGGTGATCTTAAGGATGACTGGACATAAGTTTTTAGTTAAAACAAGCTCCCAAATCGGCGAAATACATCGAAAAAGCACTTTGCACACAATGTCCTTCATGAAATGCAGTTAGAGGTCCTTCTGTTTGTTAACTGTTCAATTTATTCACATAGCAGTCTCTTGTTGTTTAGCTACAGTACATTTTTAATTTATACAGCCGGCTTGTTGGCAAACATTCAACCCACACTTTTTCTGAATTTCAGATTATTTTTGAAGCGCACAACCTGCGTCCAGGCTACTATAAGTTTTTGCTCAAAATTACTAGTGGAGGGTGAGTACCTGTTGCAACAAATGTGGTAAAATTTCGCCAATTGTATGAAAATAGGTTTGCCAAAATTGATCTTTTCATATCCAAAGGCTTCTGAAATTGTCTTAAATACTCGCAATTTCCCAAAACATTGTCTTGTGTTGGCTACGGTGTATAACTTACAACTCAAAGCATTGATTTAGGGCTTCTTGCGAAAAAATGAAGGAAATAAAATTTAAGTTTTCTGCCATATTGTGTCCAGAAATAAATTGGCGAGATTTTCTGTCTTCAATTTATTTGGCACTCTCTGACCATCAGGGAAATATAATTAATTTATTCTGTACGAAATAATTGGAAAAGTACGGTAGTCCAGTATGAAAATGTATGATCAGTGTTGCTATAAATGGTCTATTAAAGCTTGGTTGCTTTTTTGTCTGTAAACTAAAGGAATAAATTGTTTGTTTCAATTTCAGATTTTCCAACGTTAACAGACGATTATTGGATGTGTTTGGTACCAATGCCTCCAAGATAGCTCCGGACTTTTGGCCTGACTACGACCCTAAGTACACAAAACTTACGAAACCAGTGTGATACATCCTTGTCGATGCGAACACTAAACTTAAATATTGCCAAAATTTTGATTAAAATGAGAGTTTCGGGGTAATTTTTGAATTTTCATTATGCGGAAGGGTGTTGTGTTCAATTCTGACAAGAGTTTGCCATTTCTATCTGCTTCTAACTTTAAGATCAGTGTGTAAAGTAAGGCCCATTTTAACAGTTTATCTCTTTCGCCTCCACACGTGCCTTTCAGCAAGTTACCCCTTCTCTGAAAACACACCGATCGGCGAGTTGGGTACTTTCGCAATCTAAACCCAGTTAATGCTCAATTCCATAGGAGATAACTACAGTTTTACAGTTTAATGACTGCAGTTGACAGGAAGGTGATTTTACCAAATTCGAAATGAAATTTGAGTTTTTCACTAGTTGAAAGAAATTTCTGTCATTTGCTTACCTGTTGCATTGCGATTGAAGCGATGTCCTCTAAACTGTCCATCATAGAAGTTTAATGGGCTCAAATTAAAAATGTGAAATTTGAGGTAAGATATGTGCTGTTGATAGTATTTTGATTTACTCGGCCGAGACCTACCTCAACATTATGATATTGTAATTTTAGAGTATCGTAAAACAATATATTATGCATACGTACTTTAAAATCAGCACATACATAAACAGAGAAATTGTATTAGTCGACGTTTCAGTTTATTGTCACTAAACCATTCTCAAGACAAATGTTCACAATACTCCAGTCAGGTAACACAGGAGTATAGTCTGCAAAGGTGCACGTCAAAAGAGGAGAGAGACCAGAATTCAAAACAGTTGGATCTCAAGTGAACCTGATTCTATTCAAATAGCGCTCAGAGTGATTCAACCGTATATGTGCCGATTTTAAAGTACGTACTCATATTTTGACCCAAAACAAAATTAATGTAATCAGTATGTATGCATCCTACCCTGAAAGGTTAATAAATAACAGTCCACCAACACGTGACAAATTTTAAGGCAGTTTCAGTGGTTGCATCCTCCATCGTGTGTATCCTCAAAATTTGTTTGGCACTTGGAAACTCAGTTCTGAAACAAACTTGGCTGTGAGTTGTTAACAAATGCGAGAATAGTCTAGTGCTTTCTATTGCATAATCCTATTTAGTTTTTGGCAGCTCTGATGTGAGAGGCTGTTTGTATTTATTGGAGATTTGACAGTTATTGAACTTTCAAAGTTTTCAAATAGTCGCAGTGAAATTGTTAACCAACCAGTCAATTGAAGATGTTGAATAATTACATTTTGCAGTAAAATCTCGCGAATTTTGGAGTAAAATTATTGCAAATTTGGTCCTTTTTCATTTCACAAAGACTTCCGACATTGTTGTGAATGACCCTAAGTCCCAAACATTGTGCAATGGTAGTTACAGTACCGAACTGAAAAACAATAAAATTTCACTTGTCCACCACATCCCAAATTAGTGAGATTTTACTGTATTCGATTTAGTTATCCAGAAATCGAAGTAAAATTTTTCTTGGTGCCAAGAAACTCAAAGACAAATTCTGTGTCATTCTATTCAAAAGCAAAAAAGAATTGTGTTGAAAGCGCATATTGTGATTTTAGTTTTAGTAGTGTATGTGCGTACAGATATATTTATTTTTGTAATCATGCAAAGTATTAAATGTATTGTTAAACTTTATGTTATCGATGCAGAGATGATCACATTTTGGTTTGTATTGAACTATAGACATGTGAACGAAAGTGAAATAAATTCATTTTTAAAATATTTTTATTGAAAATTCCTCATTAATAAATAAATCATTCATGGCATATCAGTTACAAATACAAATTTGTGTCACTTACATACTAAATTAAAAAAACTGACTTTATACAACAAAGAGCTAAAAATTGGAATGTTTTTACATTATTAAATTAATTACAAAAGACCTGGACGGGCTTGAAGGGCAAGGCAGACAGTTATTAACATATTCTGGACGGAAACGATAAGGAATTGTCGATGACAAAAATTGTCACCATGTTTACAAAAAGTAAAAAATGGAATGTCAATAAGAACGTAAAAACAACACACAGTCGACTACACTTGAATGAGCGACAACAGTTAAGTACAAAACTGCCGTTAGGAGGATGCTGATTTGCACTTTATCGCATCTACTAGAATAAACAAATCATGTCATCGTAACAGTGATAAAAATGTCAAAAATGATTGTTCCGCACAAGGATGAGATTTCAGCACTGGTAATTATTTTCCACACTGATTAAATAACTCTTGACTTGTGGAATACTTGAAAAGAAATGACAAGCTGTCACTGAATGAAGTGCATGAATTTTTAAAATATTAAAATAACTTTTTAACATGATACTAAAGCATCCAAAACCATTCACTCAATAGGATTGTACAACAGGAAACGAACTTTCAGTTATCGAATACCCCAACATCTGTACAATATATTTACATTCAAGCCACTTTCACTACCCACACTATCTTTTTACATAACACTACTCCATTATGCCACTTTCTCACCATCTGCATAGTGCAGAAAACAATAGCATTAATAGACTTCACATTTATTCAGTGCTCACTAACAATGTCTGTACACATAAAATGCGTATTTAAACCATGTACATAGTATCGTCAAATCGTGTAAGATACTAGTCCTATTTCTTTTTCTTGCCCGCAGAACCTTTCTTCCCCTTTGCACTTTTCCTACCCTTGGGCGACGGGGCGTTCTTCTCCTGCTCCGCACGCAGGGCTGCTTCAGCGGCAGCGATTTCCTCCAATCGAATACGCTCAGCCTCGAGAAATTTCTGTCTGAACGCTTCCCGTGGTTCGTTAATTTCCTTGCGCTTCTGGTCTAGACGGGCCTGTAATGATACAGCACTAGTAATTAACTAACAAACTGCGGGAATCGAGCAATCACAAAAGGCAAAATAACCAATTCTATGAAATGAATTTTACATTCTACTACTAAACAAAAGAAATCCTTGTAAAATCAAATATTTATATTTTTATGTACCAGTTATTCAGAAAAAGTTCAGCATTACATAATAACTGCGCTTTAACAAAATGACAGTGCTGGTGCGGTCGCTCTATTTTGTTAGTTCGTTCATACTGTGTCTGATGACAAGTAAACAAGAAGTATGACGGCTAAACACTGTCATGGACCACCAGCTGTATATCTCTACACTGACACAGGTAATTTAATGCATCACTTGCCTAAGACATTGATATTGACGTATCTGCCTTACTAACAGTTTCTCTATAGTCTACGTGACAGTGCCATTCAAAATGTGCTATTCTAATGTTAGACAATAACTACACACTATGACGCTAATACAACATGGTACGACCTTGTAGGATTTGTTTAACTAAGTGTGTTCAATGAGGACGTGTCGCTGGCCAGACCTAGACATTTCTGTCTGTACATCTGGCGCGCTCTGAAGTACCGACTGTACATGACTTTACGGAGCTCCTGATGCACAGTGTGAAACCACAGTTTAGTAATTAGTAAAACATGACAACAAAGAGAAAACAAAATTCGTTTTAAGAGCCAAGTTACAGTTTCTTTTTAACACAAAAAAGTTAGCACATATAAGTCAATAGCCACACACGATTGGAGAAATTTCAAAAGAATGACAATGTACTGGAAATTCTTCTATTTTCAGACTAATCATTCAATGTGCCTTTGACACTTGGGTGTGCAAACACAAAATATCTTTCGTCGCTTAACAACTGAATAAAATTCAACCCAAAAAAGCAAACAATTCCATAAGCAAAAAAACAAATAGCACCCCGACACAAAAAACAAACAGAATTCCTGGTTTTATATGAGAGATCAAAGTTAGGCCAATGAAAACTTCTAACTCCACACAATTGTGAGGGTGGAGCTCAAAGCCAGTGTTTCAATGCCTGCTTCAAAGCAGACATTTAGGTGTTCAAAAGCATGCTTAATTACACAATATAAACAATCAATCTAATCAATCCCAAAAATTGTTTCCATAGATATCGTGATCAGATTCCAAAAACTCAACTAAACCCTCTCCTATGACCACTCGACAACCTAATTACCCCAACCTCAGTACAGAACCACTAAACCTTCAGTCATGACCTCCCAATGACCCCTGACCCCAGTACTGACCTGCATCTCCTCACACATCTCTATCTGTTTCACTTTCAGCAGGTTCCTTGCCAGCCGGTCCTGCTCGCGCCATGCCTCCACCTCCTCTCTGAATGCTCGGTACTCGTTGATCTCCCGCTGCTTGGCCTCCATCTGTTCGCGGATCACCGTCTCGTCACGGTAACGCGGCGTGTCCGTGGTTTTACTGCAAGATGAATCATCAGAGTAACGACCAGTTGACCACATGGACAACCTCTATGATAGCCTGCTAATCCACTAAGAGTACAACAGGTTCAGCATATGGTAAAAGAATTGGACTTATCACTCGAAAAATCTATAATCACAACAACAACAACAATGCTTGTAACCTCGCTACTTTGTTTTGTCATATAAGATCAGTATGCAACCTCAACAAGAGAGGGTTTAAAGGACAAACATCCATGACGTGAAAATAAAATACGTCCAAATCTATGGCTAATGCTTCACTCATTAACAACAAAGAAACACACACCATAACAAACAAAACAAGATGTGTGTAAATTCCGCTATTCGGTTTCCCTACACTTCTGAATACCGGATTCTCAGTCAGCTTTGCACACATCCAATCACTACAAAAGTGGAGCCATTCAGTAACATGACTGTATCATGACACGGACAGTAAGATAACAAGTACGGAATGTGTGGTTCCATACGTTTTGTTTCTCAGTTCCAACGATACGTTTTGTAACATGATGAGTGAGGATGACGCCAAGGATGATACATGTCACTGAAAGTGTCTAGTACCTTAAGAATGGAGTGATGTCCAGTGGTTGTAGAATTTCTTTGGGCGGTGGTGGAGGTGGTGGTTCAAGGGTCAGTATCGTCTCCCCGTCCACATCTGCCGAGGAGAACGGCGTGGCTGTGCCCTCTATTGGCTCTATGGATTCAGCCGCAACGGGCGCTTCGTCTGCTGTTTCTGGGTTCACCTTTATTGGGCAAGAAGTAAACACCTGTTTAATACTGTTACTTAACAGAAATCAAATAGTGTCGATATGGCTGAGAAATGGCTCATTTGCTCACAAAAATGCATTATGAGAATTTTTAAATGAACTAATTTCATAACTGGACAGCCACACTAGCTGTTGATTCCTAGCAAAGACAACTCATTAAAACCTTGTAAAATAATAATGCACACAAACATCCTAATTCAACACAGTACAGTCTGCAGCCTCAGTTTGAACTGCTCATCTAAAGCACACGCCAAAACTCGATAATTACACTCACCTTAATCATGTGGGTATTGAGGTACTTTTGCCGCGACTGTAATGCCTTGGCTGCCCGCCCAGGCTCTGCATCCTCCCAAGCTCTCTTCATCGCTCGAATCTCATCAGCCCTCTCTGTGTCCTTACGAACTTCAACCTCTTCACTCTGGTTGGCATCGCTGACGAATCGCAATGTCCAGTGCGGCTTACTCAGGTCGAATGCCTGTGAAGGTGGCCTTGACCCCTCTTTCTTATGATCCTTCTTGTCTTTGCTCTTGGCACCCTTTTTACTTGCAGCCTGCGCCTGTAGCTTGGCTGCTTGACTAGAGGATGGAGGGCGGTCTTTATTGGCGACTGAAAAGGAGCGAGTATTCACTCATTAACCGTTACATTAGCACGAGACGATGGTCGTACTAGAGTTAACTAAAACCTACATAACTATGTTTTCAACTACGCACGGGTGAGACAATGTGCAAAATCTGTACAACTCTATACAGACGCTAAAACACATACAAACCCCTAGCAGATCTGCTGGACATAGGTCTACTACGGCCATAGTCTACTACGGCCATACAAACGGCTTGATATTGAGTAGATGATTAGGCAATAGGTTCATAAATTGGCTTCGGTTGATATTCAACAGCATATTTTCAAATAAAAACAAAAAGAAAATTCATTCAAACTCCAGAGATCAATCTATGATCTACATAATGGGACCATGGTTTGCATCACAAAAATGTGACATCTAATCAAATTAATGTACAATTGGTTTGCATCGTGTCTTACAAATATATTGGTCTTTAACAGAATAAGATTTCTGCCAAGTATTAGTATAATTTTTATCAGTAAAAATGTGCATTGCGACTTCGAGTAATAATCAACCTTTCAATTCATACAAAATTAATGGGACAAACACATTGCCCCTAATCATCTCTAAGTGCTCGACGTGCATGCTGTCAATGGGTGTGTAACTAGTTGTGCTGTGAAGTGCAAGGACCACGTTGGCAAGGTGTAGCGGAATACATGCAGTTAACGCTCAAATTACAAGCAGCAGAAGTCAGTAAGGCCAATGACTCCAATTCATGCAGTCGAGGCCTAATAAGGATAAAAAGAGATTTAAAGACTGCACACCATCTCAATACTGCACACAACAAAAACTCGTAGACAAAATTCAGTTCATCATAATCCACAAGCCAAAATCATAATAAATCTCGTGCGTCACCCTGTGCAACGGCAAATAACGCAACACTCTGGACGCAAAACGGTTGCTGAAGTTTTGTTTGTGCACGTTATGACGCAGTTTTGAAATGGCAAGCTTTGGTGTGTAGACATAAACTATGCAACGACAACTGAGAGCAAAATGGAACAGAACACAGAACAACCTATGTTGACGGAGTGTGCGCTCTCGGGCCGGTAGTCTCCTACAAACAAATGAGGAGGACAACGCATTATGCACAACAACTAAACACTGACTACCTAAAGATTCCACTGACCTCACAGACAACGGCACAAGACGGCATTCTGGCAAATGAAGAGTTTTACAGCAAGTGGGGGTGTCAACTTTCTGTTCCACCATGAAACATGTTCTCCGTAACTGACCGTGCCATTACAACCCATCATGAGCTTTTTTCACAGCTGACAAGACTGAGTTCTCTTTGTTTACTGCTTTCTCCAGTTTATTAGGGAATTTCTCACAAACTATGAATCTGTTAGCATTCATCTTGCCACAGTTTTCAAGTATGTTGTTTAGAGTAATTTCAAATTCAAAATAATGAATCAAACCAACAAGAGGAACATGGTACTGCTTACTTAAGATTGATTCTGCAAACACCAATTGTTTTCTCTATACATTTGCAGGTGTTATTGCTGCCTCCCTACCCTAGAATCAAATTTTTAAATACCGTGCGTGCATAAAGAGAAAACTGTCAGCCACGAAATGACAGTAGTTTTGTGAACATCATACTTTTACACGGTGATGCCTTTAACACAGGAAACCAACAATCTTTTTTAAAAAAAAGAACATGGTGAAACCGAGCTCTGACACCCTCCAAACCAGAAACAAACTATGAGAAGGCATGGCATTTCAACCATTTAGCCACAAACGATGTAGTGTTTAAACAACATGAACAAAGAACGCGACGATTATTGCTCGTCATTCTGTCAAATGCACTGAAGACCTTTACCGCAACGCATCTTTTTTACATTTCAGTCCCGACTTGAGCTTGTAGTCAGTTGGTAATTACAGAATATTGTTCAATCATTTGTGCGGTTAGGAAAACACACAACAAATTCAAAGTGTTTCTGGTGAACTGCACACAGGTACATGCTAACAAACCACTAGACACAGGCCACATTAAACTAAGAAACAATACATATTAAGCAGAGTGAACAAAACTGCTGTTTTACGAAAAAATAAATATAACAAAGGCAGTTCAGAGTTAGACACACATTACTAAACACACTACACAGAGAAGACAATTACAATCAGATACTAATTAACTAATGACAAAACCACAGGCGGATTTAGTAAAAGAACCCAGGTGTCTGGGCCCCCTATGGACACAACCAAAACACACAAACACATGCCATTGACAGTGAGAACTGTAAACAAACTACACATTCCAACATCGACTGCAATAACTTGTACATTACTATGGATTCATTGTCAAATAAAAGCTGCCGTTGAAGCCCGGGTATTGCTATCCACATTCATGCTAGATCTGAATAATGTAGAATCTTTTCATTTACACCAGGTCCTCATACAAGCACCTCAAAACCATCAAAGGCAAGGATTCATGTAATCAGACTTCATGATTGTCTTACTTTTCAGTTCGTTCTTCTCCAATTCCTTCAAATCTTGCACAAATGCCCAGGCAGTCTGCGACAGAGGCCAGCTGTTACGTAGCACTGTTGCTTGAATAATGTACTTGTGTGGCTGAAATTCAAAAAAACATCATAGTAGTAGTTAAAAGCAGCAATAATTACAAACACAAGTTTGCCATTCATACCGATATCCAAGGCAATATAAGCGTATGAAAGACAATAACACAAATTAGTAATCTCCACCATAAAATCTCTCTTAATTTACTTGAGATGAACTACCTTGTTTTTAGAGCTTACAATAACTTTGATATGATTCTTGACACTTTCTGGGTTTTACTTCATTCACTGTTCATTGCATTTTCCGAAAAATATAACACCTACAAATGCAGCAAGACTGCAGAAAAAACAGAACTTGATGACAATCAAACAGTACAAGCCAAAAGTGCTCAGACAAAATTCCCCATCATGACGACTAGGTGCAAGCCAAACTAGTCTTCCTTTGTGACTGAGAATACAGGGGACTGACGGGAGTCAACAAAACAGTGGTTTAAAGCCACCATGAAATTAGAATTTTGCCACCCAGTCATTTTTGCAATACAGGATTAGTAATCATGACCAAATAAGAGGTGTTTTGTCTGATTACTTTTGTCCAGCACTGTACCTACCCTTGTATCCCTCTCTTCCTCCTCAGTCTCCATTGGCAAGTCACCTGACACGTGACTTGCAGGTCGCGACCCTTCAAGACTTTTAGCAGAGCCAATGCGAGCAGTTTTCTTCCCCGCCTGTGCATTAGACGTCATCTTCGATTTGGCGTGCATGGCTGAAGAAGAGTGAAATGATTTGACAATTAGTAACGAGCAATAGGCAATGAGACGCAGAACAAATGATGTCTCAGAGCCACGGTCGATATATCTCGATGTAATGCAAGGGTAAACATTGCAGTCTGCCAGCCATAAAAAAATTTCGCTTCCAAAACTAAGACAACAAAATTACAATGAAATACCCAATTTCTATTACAAGACACAGCTTGTTGCGCGCGTAAGTGCAGGGACCTGTTTCATGAAAAGTTACTTTTAAGTCACTTAAAAGACTTAAGTCAGAAATTTGATCTTATGCTCCACACAATTATTTCTGAAAAATAATTAAATCTCACTTAAGTAAAAATAATGCAGTCTCTGAGAATATACCCATAACTTCAAGTTACAGAGGGAGATAATTTTTATAAATTATTTCCAGGTTATGAAGTGCTAATAATTACTTGGTTAAACCTTTATTCAGTAATTGCGAAATGGCAGCATAAGATCAAATTTCTGTCTGACTTCAATTTTCATGAAACAAATCCCCAAAGTGTCCTTGTGCCTCTCAAACTCAAAAGTGCTCAGTGCAGCAAACAAGCAAACGCAGATTATCCAATGACGTAGTTAACCAGAAAATTGATTGAGACAACCAAAGCCACTCTTTCAAGTCAGCTTAACAAACAGCGTTGATATTAAACACTTAAAACTGCAGAGATCTATGGGTATTGCGTAAACAGTAATTTCTTGTATGCACCTGTCACATGACATAAAACACAGCTATGGTTTTCAACACCAAATATCTAACTCTATCTGTTTTCAGCATGCAACAAAAGAACGCTCTGAGGGTATACTTCTAAATCTACGGTAGGCGATTCTAATGGAGCATTCACCAGTAATTCATTAAAAAGTCTCTAATATAAGTGCAACTTCTGTATGGTGCTTCCGACTTACTTCTCATAATGGTGAACATTTTTTTCAAGCCTGCATGAAAAGTTCCGTTTAAAGAAAATAACGAGCTCAACTGTTTGATAGTGGCCAGTCTAACTAGGTCAACACAATTTGACCAGTAAATCTATCAACTTTACATATTAACTATTTCCATCATAACATGAAACCAGCACAAGCAGCGTTAGTCTGGACACCAACACGTCATAAAGCGAAGTTCAACACAACTGCAACAAGTCAAACCATCTACCTGTAGTAGTTTTCGTGCCAATCGTGGCTGTAAAGGAGGGTGAGTAGGTTAAAGGCATGATAACTATGCCAATATTCATATAAATTAGACCATACTAGAGACTAGTCATAGAGACTCAATACTGCATGATTTTTAAATGCCCAATTCGTCCAACATCTTTGAGACGTTGTTTGGAAAGTCTAGTCATCAAAACGGTAGTCAATAGTCATGTCAATCATTGAAGATATGCGAAATAGCATTTTTCCACTTTAGAAACAGGTTTAAATTAAACATTGAAAAAGCACCTTGCAATTCAAAGATAATAATTAACAGCATGAGGCAGGTAACAATAAGTTGACAAACATGATATCAAAATAAGTTGAAACCATATGAAGTGAGAAGTCTTAAAGGCTATGAAGACTTACAGACCAATACATAGTTGAAGCGGTTCCAAACCCAAATTCTATCACAAAAAAAACTTTTGATTTAGATCACTTGCTCTTATGAAATTGGGTCTCAAATTGTTCCTTAATCAAATAGTGGGTATTTCGTGGCTTCAAAAAAATAATGGTTAGTGCTTGCGACCGGGCGCTAACTTTGGCTTGTCATGCTATGCCTCGAGTATGGTCTCAAGGAGTAACGAACTGTCATTTCACAACTGCAAACCCAGAAGTCGCTTCTCATCTGAATAAGGAACAACACAAGGTTGAGACTAAGTTCATAACCGTAAGAGGTGTAAATCTAAAGTTCGCTTCTTGTATGGAAAGCATGTTCATAGCCGCTTTAAGAAATTTCACAATGTTAAACAGAAAAGGCAATAGAATCCCATCCCATCACAGAAACAGTACAAAACCACCTCTCGTTAGGGCACCACTTAATGTCAGTAGATATCCAACGCTGCCTGGCACCACTTTGCCGTAGGAACACACTGGACTACTTACATGAGCGCGAGCTGGCTCGTTTGTCCTCCTCTGGATTGTAGTCTTTCTGGAAGATGAATGAGGACAGTACCGCATGACCTTTGCCCACAGTAGACAGCAGCTCCTCCTCGTGGTCGAGGATGGAAAGACGGATGTAGACGTCTGACTTGGACGTGTTGATCTGGATACTACCTAAGTGGTCCTCTGTTACTCTTACTGTGTACCTGCACGGGGCAAACGAAGGAATGGGTAATTTGTGATAGACTAACTACCAATAGTTGGTGAATTTAAAAACATTCTCGAAAAAAAACAATATAAATATTCCATTGATGGAAATAGTAATAGAGCAACAGGCAGAATTCCTCATTTATTGTCCTTGTTATGAGAATTTTGTAGTATCACATTACCTGAAGATGATATTCTTCTGTAGTATCACATTACCTGAAGATGATATTCTTCTCATTGGGCAAATAGTGGTCTCTGATTTCCCGTTGGTGGAAAGTGCTGGTTACCTCTGTCCTGATTGGTGCAGGTAGGGGGCTGAGTGAGCCAATCAGGCGCATTCTCCATTTCCCACCTTGCAGGGCAGTGTCAGTGGTACGAGCTTCAGCAACAAAAGTGTACCCTTTCTTGTTTCTCTTGTAGACATACGGCGCCACCTTTTGGAACACCCTGGGTATTTCCTCCCCATTATCATTGTTCACAACACGAAGAAGACAAGTGTTAATCGGTACATTCAGTAGCTTGGGGACTGCCAACATTTCTTCGGAAACGTAAAATATCTCCCTGAAATACACAACCACACCTCCATTGCAAAGTTGTGACTGGGTACAAATCATGACTCATTAAGTGACATATTCATCACATTCTAGAAACAAACATTTTCGAAAAAATACACCAAATTCTACTAAAAAACAAATCAAGATTATCCGACTCAAATAGAAACAAAACCTGAGCTTGTGAAAACCTAACTTTACTTGAAACTCAACTTGAAAATTGAACAACAACACTTCCAACACATTTCACATCATTAAGTAGAGTCCTAAGTGGTGTTCACTTTTCATTGTGTTTACTTTAACACTTGTAAGTGTGTTAACACTACCAACTTATTGTTACGCAAGATTTGCAATACTAACACCAAAAATATT
This sequence comes from Phoronis australis, assembly GCA_002633005.1. Classification (NCBI taxonomy): domain Eukaryota; kingdom Metazoa; phylum Phoronida; family Phoronidae; genus Phoronis; species Phoronis australis. The sequence continues at coordinate 119,133 of NMRA01000414.1, read as the reverse complement.
ACTGCAACATAAAGCAAAATGCACCCACATAACATCCTCTCACCTGAACACTATGAACCAGGTATTAGCTGGTTGGTCAGGGTATGAGCCTGAATAGTCAGCGTACGAGATCTTGTTCCACTCATCCTTGTGGAAAGGGTATTTAGACATCAGCTCCGGATCATGCTTGAATAGTGTTCTACAAGACGAGCCGTACATTTCATATTAACGGCAATTCGAATTTTGTCAAGCCTCAAGTATGGCATCTTTTATGCCTCCTCATCAAAATTAAAACATACAGCAACACTTCTTCTGTTTGGAACAGTCTCTCAACTTTGGGACACCGAAAGTCAATCCAAATTTGAATTTTCTTGATTTTGAAGAATGGGACATGAGCAGTTTTGGCGTCTATCCTATTTCTAGATATTGGACACTGCATCTTATAATAGAAGTCATTAAACACACTTGACAGTTCACAAAATTGCTGAAAACGGCCGATGCGACTCCTAGTCTGTAATATCGAGGCGAATGATCACTATTTTGTTGATTGTAATTATTGAACTTGGGACAGTAAACATAGCCCACTTTCTTTTTTGGAGAACTTTTACCATAGTACTCCTACACCGGATGGCCAAGAAAATTAAACACTTTCCGGAAATTTCCAACCACTTCAGCTAACTGTACCGTAAAGGTCACCTGAAGGTCACCTGAACCTTGTTTGCCAGCCCCAAGCTCATAAGCCCAGCCCAAGGCTGCCTGCCCCTTCATCTCACCTAAACAGCTGTAGACCGTGCTGCTCAGCTTGAGGTTCTAGCACTGCCCACGCCTTCTGCAATGTCTCCACCACTTTATTGTGGATGTCCGTCCCAGGCGTGCGCGCCTCCACAATACGACGGACGTATAGTAGACGCCAGTTCCGCTGGATCTTGACGGCGGCCACATGCTCCTCAGGAGTTGGCTCTCTGGTAACAAAAAGCCTCAGTAGAATAACTGACTACATATAGAAAAATCTTTAGTCCCATAATGAAATACTTAGTGAATGTTCGGATAAACAGAAATATATGAACGGCTAGTGGACATGAGTTGACCTTGCAGACATTGATTAAAATGCATTAAGTAATATATTCAGGACGAGCTGGCAGCAATGAACTGGCCATTTTTCTGACGACCCACTCTTCAAAAGGGTCCTCTTCCTTTCAGGAATGGGCCCCTTCAATTTTCTAACAAACCAACACTGAAATCTGAAGAAATAACAACAAAAAAGACTTTTTGAACATCAACCTGCATTTTGTTTATGATATTCACAAATACTGACCAGAGGAATTATTGAATACCACAAAGATTTGGCCACACACCCTTCGCTGTCAACAAAAAGAGCTTAATTTGTCACCAGTTCATTTCTCGGGTTTCTAAATAGGGTGCACCGTGCACGGCAGTTCACATGCTTCAGAGAAGCTTTCTGCTCATAAGTCAAAGAGTTTTCTGCTCACAAGTCAGAGTTCCCAAAATCGTTTTGTGTAGCACTAAGAAATATCAATCTTAAATTACAATAAGAGATCAACGCTGAAACATTAAGACAATTCCATATAGTAATTAACTTAGTGAGGCAGAAATCCATCTCTGTCCCCCAACCTTTGGCAGGAGCACTCACTCCCTACCACCCCCCCCCCCTTTGAATTCCCAGCATGCCTCAGGGAGTTGTTATAAGAAAGCAGTGATCCAGTTGAGTCATGAAGACAATAAATTATTTTAACTGAAGACCCAATTAACCCATGAGTACAAACACACCACTCACCGGTCAATCCATTTTTCAAGCGTCTTGTCAGTGACATCACCTTTAAATACACAACATCAGTATTGTTAAAGGACACGATAATAAGATAAACACATTCAGCTATACAAAAAATAAACACAAAGCTATTATATATATATAAATATAAACCACAACATTTACATTGTTTCTAGAAAATATCAACTGTAACACAGCCCTCTGTGATTAAGAGCAAAACAAATTGTATATGTTATGAATTTGACGAAAATAAGTCTGTTCTGTGACTAAGTAGATCGTGTCGTGCCTTATCCATTCCAAAAGATTTGACCGTCAGAAGCAATCGATGACCTCAACTCTGTCCACAGAACAATCATTTATTCTAAAATTCCATCAAAAATTTATAATAAATGTTTTACATTCAGCATTCTAAAAAGTTTAGCACCTAACACTTCAAAAAATAGTAATCGTTATTGACATTCAAATCTGTCACTTTGTAAATAATGAAAAAGTTTGAATTTGAATCAAATCTGGACAATAAAATGCTCACACTATAACAGTTGAAGTGTAGGCACTCCAACTTCAAAGAATTAATTATTATAAAAAATCGGTACCCATGGATGTTTCATCTTCACAGAACTCGAGGGAATTTTCATATAAAAGAATTCCATTTTCATATTAAAGAATGAAGATCCTTGGAACAAACTGGAAATTCATTTGCCGTCACAAAACCGACAATGATCACACAACACACAGCATTCCACCAGATCATTCCATGCTCTAAAAGAGGACACAAGTAGTGACACCTTGTGCCAAGACAACAACAATCCTGTGCATGAGAGAGTGCCAACAAATATTCGTGCAACACAAAGTGCGCTTTACATTAAACAAGTGCAAGCAGACACAGCCGGATCAACGAATAACACGTTGCGACAGAACCCCCTGCAGGGGACGATGATTCATGCAACGTGTAGCAGACGATGTCAGATAGATAAGCATACAAAGTTAAACTCAATCACTGATCCAATGGGCCAGGCTTTAATGCCGGTCATTTGCAAAGGATTTAACCCGATATCGTTGCCGACTTCCATTAAACTGATGTCTCAACCAAAGGGAAGGATTTATGCTTTTACCACAAAATGCGTGTTGCTTAAACATGTGCCCAAGCCCGGTTACACACAACATTGCAAATACTCCCTGCTTCTGGAAAATACATGACGTTTTGAAATGAGCAGGGACTCGAGAGGATGGGTCAACGTTATGTTAATGTTTAGGGCATGTATGAAGGGGATACTGTTTGTAACATCTTGCACAACACAGTCAAAGCGCTCTAAGACGACAGCCTGACGTATAGACATTTCGAACTCATCTTTTTTGACGAAAGTCTGGTCTGTGTCTATTCATGGTGTTATTAACTATGAGACAAACTAAAAAGGACTGGGTCTGTTTAAATTAATAAAATTTGTCAATGACGCTACGCGTGGATCATTCAATATCATCGCGGGTTTAGGGAGACACCAGGAGTCAAAGGAGAGAAGTTGAAACACACAAGACACTGTCCGCATGCGGTAGTCGTTAAAACAACATGAGGGCATGCAGAGCCGCCACAAAGCTGCCGATGCCTTAAGACCTACCCATTTGATTATCATGATGATGGTCAGAGCCTAGGTACAACAAACAAGGACACTTATCAGAAGTGAGGTGAGTGAGTGACGTCAACAGTTAACTTTCAACAAATGATCGTAGGCTTAGCTTAAACAGATGCTCACACAAAACAACTTCCTGGAGTAATTTTGAAATTGTGACTGGCTGCCAGGTACAAAAGTCGCAAGCCAGTGAGTGACTTTTGGAACACAAGCATGTCTTTCTCGTGCTGCTTTGTGAACATTCATTTAGTGAGCCATAAAACTTCATGTTTACGTGTCAACACCCTAGACAGCTGTGTTTGTGAAGTTGAGTGCAATCTATAGCATAATAAAACAAAAAGGCATTAAACTGTGAGGTAGAAATATGGCTGGGTTGAAGGCATATGAACAAAAAAAAATATGCGGCTAAACTAATGTGTCACGCGTGATGCGTGTGCATGTGTGTTGCCAAAAAATTGACAATGTGGGAACCCTACAGAAAAGTCTGACTCACGTTTGCCCTTTCCTGGTTTGGCAGAGCCCCGGTGACTTGTGGCACCAGTAGCTGGAAAGAAAAACGTCTCGGTAAAATAAGGACCACAATGTCTGACTTAACATTAAGCAAAATTTCTGTAATTGGACTACAGTTGTCAAATCAACTATAAAACAAGTTATCAGTACAAGATGAAATGCACAGAACAGGTGAACATAACTTAATAGTTACACACTTAGCCAATGAAGTGTTGTTTATCACAACAGAAATGTAAAGTAGCACAATGTAATGTGACTTATTCAAGGATGACAAATTTTAATGACGAATACAATATAGATCAATAAACATTACGATCACACACTCAAAGAAAGTAATATATGAAACGTCACAAAGACGACTCTACTCAATGGCGAGGGAATGTGATACATTCAGGGTATTTTGTGCTTTCAAGACTTGATACAACTTCTACTAAAACAGGGACAGTTAGATATGATTTTTCTACATTAGCACACACACCACTTTCAAATTTTAATTCGAACAAAGAGGCATTATTTCTGGTAATAGGGAAACTATCTAAATTGAATAAGGAAAATCAGGATTTGAAATTATTCACCTAAGACGTAACCCATTTGGTAATCAGTTCTTGCATTCTCAACAAACAAGTTACTTAGAAAACATGTTTAGGACTCTGGAAGGTGGTAATGGTATCATTAAAGAGGGTGCCACTTCGTGCAGGGAAAACTGAAGGGGGAGGGAAGGGGTCCACACGGTCATATACCTCCATTATGTAGATTATCTAAAATTGTGCAAGATTACATAATATGGAGAAACATTGGATTCAAATACACACACGTCAAACAAGACAAACAGTGGGACATTAAGCACAGGCAAAATGACACAGGCAAACACGCAGACTTACAAATAATGCAGACAAGAGTTTGATAGAAAGAATTCTGGCAGTTGCAGCAAATAGTCAGCTATTTTTCTTATCTTCAAATTTTAAATAAAATTTTGCTACCAATGCCCCTTCAAAGTTTCAGATGTCCCCATGTGACTACCATAGTTACTGTTGCAAGTCATTACTTGAGGCCATGTAGTAAAGCGAATGCGACAGTGCAGCTTAATAAAGAATGTGAACACAACTGAACACTTCCACCAACGTACATGTACCCGGTCTACTGCCAGTCTGAAGAGCCAGTATGTTGGGTGTGGTCACGTCAAAGTTGAGGGCGCGCCAGGCAAAAGCCATCTCAGCTGTGGCCAGTTCACCCACAAGAGCCTTCCTCAGCGTATGATAGAGGGAGTCATTGAACAACTGGAAGAGAACAGGTAAAAATTGAACACAATGTGGCTCAGTGGTTTGAGCTCCGGACTCCCATTTGGGAGACCTGCGTTTGAATCCTGGCTTCACTGGCTGACATTCCAACATTGCAAAAGGGTGTCTCCTACTCCTCTGACCTTGGTCTTAGTGAAATTTTATGCAAGGGATTGAATGAGAACCTGAATATAATGCAAAAGCGACTTCCAGGGCTGTACTCATATTTTTTTAGGTGAGACACGGAAACACCTGGAATGGCTGGATAAGGGGAGATTACTACTAATATCGCCCTAGTTTTGCAAACACTGACGCAATGGCCAAAACAACAAACTGGACTCAGATGAGTGATCCAGTCCCTATTGTCAAAAGCCTGTTTTCAGACCCTTCTCTCACTATCGACTTACACTCAGGTACCTTCCAAGACGTAAAACATGCTGAAAGCCAAACTAATAGTCAGAAAACCAATCCTTCTAAACCAAAAACCTCCACCAGAACTTACCTTAAAGTGGTACACCTTGGACATAAGTTTGTCACTACGGTAAGGACAGTGACAGTTTGTGAGATCCTCAAATGACTGTTTGAATAGAGCCGTGTCACTGAAGTTCTTGATGCAGTCTCCGATCTTGCGGATGACTTGGGTAGCGTTGTCCACAAACCGGCAGCTCTCCTGTGAAAGAAAAGAAGTATTCAGTCTCCACGTGATCTGACAAAAGTAACTCTGGCCAATTAGTAACTGAAAATTTTGGGTTATGAAGGTAATTGTTCTTTATGAATTATTATTTATCGGTACGGATTTCTAAATTAACTGTGCATCTATTATTTTAACCCTTTTGAACACAAAATGGCCTTAGTTCGCACAAGACATGCTAAAAATAATCAGACATCCCGAATTCCCGTCATGACAGCTGAGCGCCATGATGGCCGAGTGCATGCAGAAGTCACCATCAGGGTAGTTAGAATGACCCCACTCATGATAGGGAAATGCATTTTTTCTGAATACTTTTGCCATGTACAGTATTATTCAAGTGACCTTGAGTCCCCCGGAAACACTGCTTCCTTAGTCATATTTGAGGACATCCTTAACGGAAAACACGAATGGGTTTCTAGGAAACAGGAACTCAACACTATTACGCTATTTTAAAACTGGCTACCACTATTGACAGAATAAGAAAAAAGTTCTTCATTTGTCACAATGCTCAGGCAACATGCAATAAAAATAATGAGTACGTCACTAAGTGCCGTTTACCTTGGTCAGGTGACTCATGACCTCTTCTTCCATGCCAAACACAAACGGGACCGTAGAGCACAGCAGGACATGGTAGCCATAGGGTGCAGTCATAGTAAAGCGCAGAACATGTCGTCTGAAAACAGTGTATTATTTTCTTATGCAAATTCAATTTGTTTATTATGTGCTTAACATAAACACACACATCTTCCAAGCAATGAAAGTCTGCTCGTTTCTACTAACTAAACACAATCTTTCTGACAAAGAAAAACAAGAGCCATGCTTCAACTTTTATTTTGTCAAATTTAATTACGAAGAAACAGACTACAATGAGCCGAATGAACAGCAGACAGTGGTGCCAGGCATTTTTAAATTCTAAATCACTATACAACATTACAAGTTGGACACACGTGAAACTTAAAGATCAGCTAACATAAGCCAAGAATGACTCACCCCTCAGGTAGGCTCAGCACTGCCGCTCTGGTGGCCGTTGACCGTAACCGAAGTATCGGCTGTCCTGTGATGAGACTCTTCCACGAGTATGGCTCGGCCACCAGGAGGCCTGACTGTACTGGGGGAGGCGGAGGTTCTCGTGTGGGAGACAAAGCTGGAATGTAAAGTGTACTGATCAAGCAAGGCTTTCATGTTGTGCTGTATGATGATAATCTGATTAGCGTTTTGCTGTAAAAGGTAGCACTACTCACAGGTATACATACTTAATCTGATATTAACCATCAGTTTCAAACAAAGTACAAGCAAATTTTAGGTCGGTCGTTTCATCAGCCACCATCAGGTGTTACATCATTCTTAGAAGAAAAAGCATGGGTGTATGCTACACTCACGGTAGTCAATGACGAGCAAGTTTTTGTATTTTCTTAGCGGAAGCTGGGGTTGAACCTGTGAACTTTTGATTATCAGTCCAGTACCACTACACCACCAAGTCAATTCTCCTAAAAATGCTGTAATAACTGAAGATGGCCGGAGAAATGGCCGACCGAAACTTCGCACCAAAATAAATAAGCTAGATGTTGAATGAGCCTTTAAAATTGATGTTACGGCATCACGACCTCATAGTGGTTTCAGGAAGACAAAAACGTCAGTGCTTTACTTTACTCTGCCACAAAGGTCATAGTCTTACCCTCATTTTGGCTAACATTGCTCAACGAGACATCCTCCTTATCTTTGCTCTTCACACTAGTGTGCGACTCTTTAGGATTGGATGGTATAGGCGGCGGGTCAAACCAGCGAGAAAACGAACTGAATGACACGACGATCTCAGTTGGCTTCAAATTGTCAACGACTAGATAGGAGTTAAGGTAAATACATGAGAAGTGCTGACACAAAACACAGTGTCTGGAAAGAATTCTTTAAATGGCATCGATTTTAAAAGTCCAGTGGCACGCACGAATAGGGCTTCCGTTCACCTCCGGTTTCCTAAAGATGTTTACTTTCAGAGTAAATTGTGTGTGATAATCTTTAGGGTAATGATAGACAACAACCAACAATTGTTAAATTCACGCGCATTGTCAGTTTTTAGACAAGTCTCATATGCTGCAGCTCTATTCTACTGCGAGAACACCACCGATTGCTAACTTTGCATCAAAACTGCATGCCCATTCTGATTCCCAAGCCACATGAAAGAGTTGTGCATGGTCCAGCTTCACTTTACCCTAACAGCATCCCTGACCACCTCTTTAGAGCTAACCACCCACTGAGAATCTTCAGTCCCTGACACCTCTTTAGAGCTAACCACTCACTCAGAATCTTCAGCGACATGAAACACGTGAAAAAGGATACAGAGGTAGTGCGGGGCCTGGTCACTGTACATCACTGACATAGCTCCACTGGCAGCAGACTTCTTGTCCCCTTTGCTGGATGAGACAACATTCTGCAACAAAACAAACATGGACTGTTGGTGCCATCTTTTGCTTAGATTAGAATTTAGTCACTGTGACTCAAAGTACAATATACTTCACAAAATCCTATTAACAATATCAAAGTCAGTGATAGTCCAGATGTTAACTTTACGTAACTCAGTTTTGAAAGTGGAATTTGCCAGACAATCAAAAACAAGACATGCTGGTTTCAAAAGGAATATTTGGTGGTATTCAGGTCTTTTGATATTTCAACGTCTACATGACATAACACCTGAGGATGATATGTCTTGCTAAGAAATCTAGGTGAGCTGTCAAATAGCCCGAGTAAATACTTGGGAAATCACATAAACATTTGAGCACACAAATCATATTGTCAACAAAGAAAAAAGACTCAGTAAAGCTGTTAAAATTAAGAACACAGATCATCACCCCTGGCAAACTTAAAAGCCTAATGGCAATACAGCATACAAGGGTTAACAAGAGTTAATAAGTGATGCGACATGAATTTTCAAAAAAAATACGTCTGCCTCTACGCATCGCTAGAGATTGCAGTTTGAAAAATATAACACAAAAATGAATGACCAGCTCAAAGTCAAATACCAACTCACTTATTCAAAAAAACAACATTTATTTAACCATTTTATTCACAAGCATAACTTGCAACTCAAGTTAAAATAAGTCAAAGCCTAAAATTTAAATTTGGCACTCAAGAAATGACAGCGGTTATCAAGCTGTTTTTTAATATTCCGAAAATGTGCGAAGTGTCATTGACATGATAACTACAAGTGCCAGAGTGTCGTGAAATGCTGACGTGAACTTTCAACTTGAACAGGTCACAAATATGGGATGTCTAATGCCATGTGATATTAGTAACTTCGGAGACATATTACATAGTGTCAATGCTTCACTGACATTTAAAAGTAATGTGCATGCAAATACACACGGGCATAGTCGAATAATTTATTCACGCAAGCAGTTGGCAATCAACAGATGAGAACATTAATGAGTCAAGCACACGCCAACTACCCACCTGTGCCATGAATCTCTCCCATGCCTTGAGGGAAACAGAGTAGCATATTAACACCACACAGACGACCGTCTGACAGCAAGTGTTACCACAGTCATAAGAAAAACATTTTCGGAAACATAGAAAATCCTAGCTGTGTAACCTAGTGAAAAAGTTACGGATCTCTGTACGACTTTCCTTACGATCACTTGATGACACTTCACCTTGTCAATGGTCGTCTGCCCGCCCAGTCGTAGCTAAGATGGTGGTATCAGGTAAACAGTTCGTGAAACTGCTTTACGAAGATGTTCATTAAAAATTTATCATACCAAGGTTCAAGTTTACAATCAGTTGCAATTTTCATTTGCAGTCATTTTCATAATAACTTACCTATGACACTCTGAGCTAAGACTGAGCTCATGCTATTTGATCAAGTAGGTACTAGAGATTAATGGCCAGGGACTAGTCCCACAAAGAATAGTGGAAGTAAATTGGAGATTCATCATGGTTTCAAGTCAGTCACCAAGTTTTTCCTTTAGATAGGTAGAAATGCTGTCGTGTTTTCAACTATTGCTTGTCCTTTTCCCCAAGACATTCACAAAAGCTGAAGCTGAAGGGTATGCAGAGAGGCCCAAACAACTTGCATAGTAAACACTCACCTTAAGGTCTGACTGTGGGGTTCTGTTTGGGTAAGTGTTGGGTTTGTGGTATATGATGAGCGTACTGCAAAGAATACCAAAAATTTGTTAGCAAAATTTGATTATTGCATGTAATAGCAAAAAGTAACAGGTTGTAATCAACTCCAACTTATTATTCTGACAACCCTAAAAGGCACTTTCACGATTAACTGTCCATAATATAATGTGAAAAATAGAGAGTCCATAAGCCAAGTTTTTGAAACATGAAATTTCTATCATAAGTCTTCCTGAAGGAGACAATGAATATTGTATCATGCATGGTCTACGTAAACGAGCAGTTTCTTGGGCTTGACAACATTTATTGGTACCAAAAACATCTATCTCTCTATCTCAACCAAAAAATTTTTGTAAAAGAATAATTTTAATCTAGCTTAAGTACAGTAGTAGTAGTAAACTAAAAAGAGAATTTGTTGAAATATGTTCAGTGAAGGCGCTGTGCCAAACTGATATCAAATACATGTAAGGAAATCAGAACAAATAGCACTAAATCAATAATAAAAAAAACATTTGTCCAGTTTTTGACAAGAATAGATTTGGTTTACATTTTGAAAACGTCTGCACACTACGTTCACAGTCCAGCAACCAATCCTACTCACTTGAAACATTTGCAGAAAATGTCCCAGTCCATCCACAGATTGACAGGTTTAGCAGGAGTTATCTCCACCTGTTCTTCTGGCGTCTGCTCTTCCTCGCCCAGCTCCTCTTCACTGTTCGCCATGGTTGGAACATCAACAGCACTTTCCTTACCAGCTACCGCTAATGAACAGAAATTACAATCTTCAATTAATACAGAAACAAGGTTTTCGTAGTAAAACCATTTGAGCTATAACGCATCAAATAGAACTCAATAGTTTTCTAAACATTGAAACGTGAGCAACTCTACAGCTTTGGAGCCTTTAAAAGTACCCAAAATGGTCTCATCATAAAACAGTACTTACACTTGTCTTTGATGTCTGGTTTAGACACGGTCTTCACGGAATCCGCTCTGTCCTTCCCTGTCATGCTCTTTTTACGGTCCGCTGACTTTACATCTAGTTTATCCTTCTCATTCTTGGCAGACTTCTTGTCAACTTTGGCGGGAGGCTGAGTTTCTTCTTTGTCCTTCTCCTTCTTGGACGAGGCAGCAGAACCTTTCTTCTTGCCGTCCTTCTGAGGAGTTCCCGGTTTGGCTGCCTTAAGCTCCTGACAACAACACACATTTTGAAGTCAGTTGGTAGCAACTGAAGGTTTTATTCATCACATAAAGGAACTTTAGTCATTGACTGAACTGGTATGTATTAAGTGAAATGTTTACAGTGTAATGAGTGGCACATCAAGCCATGGCCCACAGCAAACACTCAAAAAGTAAGCCCCCTGATTTTGTACCAAATGCGCCACATGTACATTAATTTTTAAACAGTCTATTGAATACATTGGCTGCCAAAAATGATTTAAGATAAAGAAATGTTTGCTATGACAGAAAATCTTATGGCATCTTGTAAGAAGCCAAAGAACTGTAGCTATTCAACTCGATTAACGCGATTCAAAGATTCACCGCTGAAGAATGAAACTAAAACTCATTGTATGTTTCTGAGAGATTTGTGCATTAGCTTGGACACTTAGCATTTAAATCAATCAAAAGTGGCGTGACGGCACTCCAACACCCAAAGATGGCATGCACAACTACCACCCTGTCCACCCCTTACCTCCACCTTTAGACTCTCCTCCTCCTTGACTGGCTCTGCAGGTGGCGGTGTGCTGGGCTTGGCCTCTTCTGTGACCTCTGGTTCAGGGGCATTCTCATCGGTCTCTTCAACCACTTCAATGTTGGCGGCGGTGGCAGGTCGACTGTGGGTGCTACCCCGCTCCAAGGACGACTTTGGACGGTGTCTACATGGACATGGAATCTGACATTTAGTTATGTCGCAACTACAGATTGAAATTACCAAATCAGTAGATAGTTCCTTCAAAAATTGTAGAGAGTCACAAAATCCTGTATTGGCTAGTTGATATCACATAAAGTAGCATTCCAACGACTGACAGTGATCTGGATCACTTTGGGTTTACAACAAATTCGAATGAGAAGCAAAACCGTGAGATTGAACTACTTTTCAAAGTCTAATACCAAGAATAGAATAACTGAAACTTCTTAGAACAAAAAAATGTTACAACAAATTGAAATTGTTGAGAAATTGCCTGATCTAATCACTTAAAAACTTGCAATAAGAACACACACACATTATGTAACTGATACCATTACTTATGTGTCCTATTGTTCAAAAATCAAACAGAGCTGATCAAACTGAAAACAGTCAACACTCACTGAAAACAACAAATCCATAATAATGACAAAGTGTTGGACAGTTATACTACATACATGTCTGTGGGTATTGGTATAGGTGACACTTTGTAGTTGACAAACGGTGATGTTATCTCCACACACTGGATAGGCTTGGGAGGGTCTGGTTCAGCTGCAAAACAATAGATGGCAGTAACAAATTAGCCAGTTACAGAGCATGGACAAATTTTGTATTGTCTCGTAACACCACTTTTGTCTTAACGAATTGTGCAATAACAAGCAAGCTGGAAGCATTTACGTTTTAGGCTGACAATAACCACTGTAAGACGAGTGTACATGCAATGGAACAAATATCAGATATCATGTCAGGTGCGCCATTATCTAGTCTAAAAGTTGAGTGCAAAAACTTATGAAGTGCATTTCATTACTACGCTGAAATGGTGCTTGGTAAGTTGGTTTGTGTATTAAATGGAAAGATAGCAGATTAAAATTTTACGAAAGATAAGCAAAATTATACTTTAAACTAAAAATGTACAATCATGCGCTAAGTCTACAGCTATATTAACTTTGTCGGTACTTACAAGATGATAAAACAGTTGGAGTCAAGGTGAAAAAATGTGAAAAAGCATTAATTATCGGCTTCTAATTGAGCAAGTTGAAACAATTCTGAAACTGCTTATGTGGATACTGAAAATAGTTCCCAAAGCCTGGTACAGTGACTAGGTCAACATGACTTAAAACAAAACAAATCAAATTCGATGCTCAAGAACTAGCTACAGAAGCACCTAATGACCTCCATTCGGAGCGCATCGTAAAATTAAAAAGCTAATTGGCTGTTCAGAATAAAAATCTCTACTTTTCTGCCGAGGTACATTAGCATTTTGTACTTATAGCACAACGCATGACAAAATGAAATAGAGTACACTCTCATTTTTCTTTCCTATAACTTCATTTCACTCTAGCATGAATATTTACAAGTCACACGACGCAATAAACAATACAGTGTACGTGTACCGTATTTAGGAATAATCAACACATACCACATTTCCTTCAGGATAAAAGTTAACAAGGTTTACAAACATTTGGAAATTTGAATTTCTCATCAAACTTTTTGTGTATACTAACTTGTTCTTTTTTACTAAAATAGGATCAACAGATATATGTTACAGCATTCCGGTTTAAGTGTTTCCCCCCAAAAAGACTTTTTGTCCACATGAAGATTACACGAGGTTTGTTTTCCAGGAGCCAGAAAAACACCAAATCAATCAACAAAGTTGTAGACAGCAAGTCGCACACATCATTAACCACCAACATAGTGGGACAGTATAAAGCAATTTCTAAAATATTATGTCACTGTTCCTTGCCATGGACCAACTGATTAAAACTTAACCTACCTCTAGGTTCGCCTGAAGGAATTTGCTTCTTCTTTTTAGGCCTGATGAGTTTCCACGCGGGTATTTTTTCTGGGGGAGGTGGCGGCTCCAGGGGGCATGACCTTGTCTGCGTCATCCACACTGGGTGGGGAAACAGATGGGATAGGCCTGCTTGGCGAAGGCGTTCACTGGCATCAGCCTGTCAGGAAGGACAAACAATAAACAACATACGAATTACTAACTAAAAAAAATAAAAACAGTAAAATAAATAAATCTAAATTGCATAGTCAACTCCTACAACTCCGACCAGATCAATTAGATCTGTGAAAGAAAATAATACTCTGTTACCTTTGTCAACCCCCAAAAGTTTGGAGCAAGCTTCAAAATTCCTGACAAAATCTTCAAAATTGACAAGCATGAAAAAGCTTCAGACAAGTAAACAAGACAATGAAGTTAATTAAAGGTACATAGTTATGCAGCCACAGGCTGAAATACTTGCTTGTGCTTGACTTATTAAGGTTGACGAGTAATGTTGAATGAGAGAAGATTGTAATGATGGTTAGGGGTGGGAGGGGGCCAGGGAAAAGGGGAATGGTCGTGCACTCCATACCACAGGATTAAGTTTGCGACAAAGAGCGGAAATGGGATAGCAAGGTAATTCTTTTATCGCTCAAGAGAGGTGATCACTGCGCAGTAGTTGAGGACAGAAAAAGTGTTTTGTGTGAAAACACTGAAACGGGGTTTAACAGTCACCCTTTTCACACCCAAAAAGTCAGCCACAACTGCTGAAAGTATTTTCAGCTACTCACTCAAACTAACAATTGAAATATTTGGAGATACCATTGTTGAATACAACTGGAGCGCATGGCGCTGCTTACCATTTCAGCCAGTATTGACACGCGCAGAGGTAACTTGGGTGTACCCTGGTAACTGGCAAACACTACTATCTCAGGATTACTAGCGACTTGCTCCGTCTCCGGTGATGCCAACTTCTCCTCTGAAAGACAAAAATTAATAGTCAGCATGCACACCTGCAGAACATGACGTGTCTAACAATAACCTGTGTCTGTTAATTATATTAAAATTGACACGTCTCACACCCAACTCATATCTGTTGTTAATGCAGTAAAAATACTACAACGTGGGACAGTCTCAGGAATTTGGGACAAGGACACTCCGACCTGCAAAGGTTGAATTTTCTTGATTCTGGAATTTGGGACAAAGGCGATTTTTGCGTTCCCCACGTGTCACAATTTTCGCACGGTGTGTTTTTAATCTATAGAGTAGGTAATTTTACTCACTGTTTTTGTCCTTTTCTTTGCCTTTGTCCTTGCCCTTATCATCCTTTCCGTCCTTGCCTTTGCCCTTGGCACCCCCTGCCGTGCTCTTGCCGTCCTTGCCGTCGCTTTTAGCAAAGTCGATTCTCGACTCTTTGGGAGCCGCCGCAGCTTCCTTACCATCTCCATCTTTGACATCCTGCAGTGAATGGAGGGGAGATAATTCCTACTTTCAGGCTTATTCAGAGGGGTTATAGAACAAGAAAGTAAGGTTGTGGTTAGCAACAGAACAGGGATAATTATCCTCTCTGCAAATGGAAAAATGAGACTAGTTCAGTCTGGAGAGCAAGCATTTCAGTTAAGCCAGATTTATTACGAACAAAAGCTCATCTTTAATTACAATCGGTTTTAATCATATTGCAAACTGTGATCAAATTGTCAGTGAATGTCCGAGTGCAACGACGGAGACCTATTATAATTGTTTTCACGTTAAAAATGTGATTTGCAGAAGCAAGTATATTGGTAACATGGAGTTAGAAAAGCTTTCATTTCATTATATTACAACAAAACTGTTAGACATGAGAAAATACGTGGGGTTAGAGACTGTTTGTGGTCCTCAGCATTAAGTGAATAACTGATTTTCAAAATTATTTTCATGTAAAGTGCGAGTATTTGTCAGCCTTTGAGATGGGCCACAGAAGTCGCATTCAACACGGCGTATTGTCGAACGTTTTAAGTAAGCGAAGGAAAAAACCATCAAATGATAAATATTCAATGTCCATGATTGGGAATTGCTGTCTCAGGGTGGGAAATCACGTATGTAAGCCTGCGTAAGTGCCTTGTCGCTC
Source organism: Phoronis australis (assembly GCA_002633005.1). Classification (NCBI taxonomy): domain Eukaryota; kingdom Metazoa; phylum Phoronida; family Phoronidae; genus Phoronis; species Phoronis australis. The sequence goes on along the minus strand of NMRA01000414.1, from coordinate 103,368 downwards.
GCCTTGCTTTTAAGTAAGGAGACCACAGACTTTCTCTTGATTATTAACATATTCGTTCTCTTGCATAATGTAACAACACAACCACAGATAGAAGCACAAGCGTGACATGACACACCACAGTAACAAGAGTAACTGAGTAGGCGTAGTTTCTGACAAACAGGCAGTCAAACTTTAATTTGTTTAAGAGCAAATTTCAATTATGGTGAATGTTTTACAAGTGAGACAAAGGCAACAAAAAGTCCCATTGTGTGCTTACAAGGATGGATATGTCACTACCACATAGGAGCAAATAATGCTTGAATGGCGAGCCTATATTGATATGATTAACATAATACACCAGCCAGGGGACGTAACTTCAAGTTCTGAATTACAGTAAGTGAGCGTGTCTGGTATTCCACATTACAATTTTCAGAGTGGAGCTCACACGTTTTGAAATCTGACTAGAACTTTTTTTACTCGTTTGAAGTTGGAGACTTTCCGGCCTCCAAAAGTACACTCAATGTAACTTTGCACAGACTATATACGATGGGTATACACCTAACACACTTCAACATAAATTTAAAGCAGTTATAAACTCGTCTTCCATCACAAAAACAACATTGAATTTTGATAACTTACGGCTATGAAAATTTTTCAAGTTGTTCCCTAGTTAAATTAGAGGTTATTCCAGAGCTTTGAAGTAACTAGACGCCTGTCATTGCTCAAGACCATACTCTATAAGACGGCATGTTATGGCAGCTCATCTTATCACATGTGTTGAGAGCGTCGTAAGTAAAAACAAACTGACAGCTCTTTGTAAGCCCAGAAATCACTTCTCATCGGAGTAAAGAACAAATTCATAGCGGCAAGTGATCTTAATTAAAAGTGTGCTTCCTTGACGGAACGTGGGTTTAATCTGGTGTTAATAATACACGTGATCAGAGTTTGCCTTCCTTAATTCCTCGTCAACAAGAACTAAACTGAACAAATCATGAGGGGGTTGCATAATGGTTAGTATGAACCTAAGCTGGAATTAACAAGGCTGTTGTCACCTTTGCGGTTTTCAGTTGAGATTTTGAGGTGGGAGCCTCGAAAGGTGTTGTTGAAAACATAGCACTGGCAGTGGCGCTTAGCATTTTACGATTTGCTCGCTTAGAATTACTCTTCTTTTCTGTCTACAGCAGTGGGAGAAACAGGGAAAAGCTAGTGAAAACACTCACTGTAACAGTTGTGAAAAGCATGCGGACACTTTGTGAACAAGTTCAAGAAAACGTAGCAGTGTTAATCTGTGCTAATAGTATAATAATAATAATAATAATAATCATACCAACGTGTGCAAAATCTAAGTGGTGTCGCGATAAAAGTGAAACCTGGTTAATTTGTGCGAAAGAACTCTTGAGCAGTGAGTGCCAAAAAGTGATGTGTAGAACTAATTGTTCACAAAAGTTTGTAAGAAACTGTGTACGTAGTCTACGTCTGCCGATGTGTATTAACGCGTGGCCACACATCTACCTTACTTACAACATAATTTATGTTCATACTGGGAACATCATCTGGATCCTACGTGAAAAACGACTCGATCATCTTATGGTGTTTGTACTTTACACGTCAACTACATAACTATGAAATTGAACACATTCTTATTTACAAATACACAGAATTAATATATGCACAACTATGACTGTAAGATTTTTAAACAGTTTTGCTATTAGCAATAAAACTTAATTCATCAAAAACACTTGACACAATCACAGGAAAGGCAGACAACACGGGATATGATCTCCCACAATGCACTTGTCCATCTGCTCAGTTACACTCACCCCATTCTGTGGTTCAGCGGGTGTCTCTGGGACCTCGCCAGCAGCCTCTGGTGGTGGAACTTCCGGCAACTTGAACTCTGGAACCACTTGCTTCAGCAGATTCCAGATTTCATTCACGTGACCATATCTGGAAGTTTTTATATGTAATTTTAGTATGAGCACAGTAACTTTAACACAAGAACTTAAATTACACAGAGAAGTGGAAAAGTCAAGACAATAATTAAAGAAGCGAGAAGTGGCAAAAGTTTTTCTATTCGACAGATATTGAAATACAGCAGCAGGTGTAGTGAGGTTAAAGGTGGAAAGTACCGAGTGAGCCTGCGAGGAAGGCAACACTTTTCGATGTATGTGATGTTTTTGTTGCCTTTGGCATTGCTCAGCAGGTGGTGTTGTAGCTCTCTGGAGCTCGTGCTGTACAGCGGATGAGACGGGTTCACAGTTGAGATTGTACATGGGACAGGCTGGACGTCCTGGATATTCTGAATCAGCTCCAACATCTCAAAGTATCGGATTCTGAACGACGAATAGAATAGACAGAAAAGCTAATAGACAAGTCAAGGACAAAAAAGAAGAAAATAACGAGATAGATGAAACGGGGGAGACAGAAACGATGAGAGAGCATTCACACAGCATGTGCTCATTTTTGGCAAGCGTTTCACAAGCTGCATCGCCAACAAAACCAAGGTGGAAAGCAGATTGTTCATAAACAATACAAAGTGCTCACGGAAAGCGGTTCAAAGCACTTTCCTTATTGAACACAACGCCGGTCTCATATGATCAGTTGGTTTTTTGTTTCAGACTTGTGTTTTACACTGCAGTCTATATGGGTGTACTGTATTGTTCATTCATCTAAGATAGAACACAGCCCATCAGCAAAATAAAGCAAGATGTGAAGGTGGTCAAATCCGCAAAATTCCCATCAATTTCAGGACATAGTATGGCAAACAAGTGAATTTCTATTTCAGAAGAGAACCATTCTATACATGGTGTTTATGCCGATTTGAAATTTTATGACTAACAATATACACCAGCAACAGTAGAGAATTACATAGTAACCCAACAGCTGAGATGTTCATACTACACGCACACACGCCATATGAACATTGAATGGGTAGTGTTATGGCAGAGTCAAGGACAAGACTAAGCACTTACTGCAGAGGTATTGTCTCAGGTAGCCAGCCCGTCAGGCAGTGGATTGGACTAAAGTCGCCAAACTCGCAGCTACTGTTGCCGCCATTGTAACTGAAAAGACACGTGAACCTTTAGACACGAGGAAATCAATACACAGGCTCCACATACAACTAGTGTGTGATGGTTACAAGGGAATGACAAAAGCAAAACAATTTTGATATTATGTGCATATTTATCTATCTAATGAAGACCGTATGTTATGCAGATTCTTCAAAAAGATTTAAAACAGATTCTATTCACACAGCAACTGTGATTGGTTATCTCAAGTGCAACCTAGTGGCATAAGGAAATACTTCTAGTTCGCAGAAAAAGGCATGACAGAACACAGGCATAAGAGAATGCCTTTTACGAGTATACTTTTGACATTCTGCACAAAAAATGAAGTTGCTAACTTAACCGCAAGAGGGCAGTAGCATCGACCCATATTCCATCTCTGTTTAGTAAACCACAATTTCCTTAAGGCAGCTACAAACTTGCAGGTTCCGTCCAAAGAAGCGAACTTTAAATTTAGACCACTTATCGCTACAAAATTATTCTCAACTTGTTCCTTACTCAGATTAAAAGCAGTTTCTAGGTTTGCAAAGAACTGTCAAGTTATAGAGACTCGACTCAAGCAATAACACACTGTTGGTGTCTTTTGCAGCCCTAAATTCACTGCAAATTTGACTAATTAACAATACCAGATCGATTTCATACCAGGAAGTATTCTAAATCAAAACTTGGTTTTTGTGATGGAAGGGTGGCTCACAGACGCTTCAACTGTTAAACCTGTCACAGNACAGCAACTGTGATTGGTTATCTCAAGTGCAACCTAGTGGCATAAGGAAATACTTCTAGTTCGCAGAAAAAGGCATGACAGAACACAGGCACAAGAGAATGCCTTTTACGAGTATACTTTTGACATTCTGCACAATAAATAAAGTTGCTAACTTAACCGCAAGAGGGCAGTAGCATCGACCCATATTCCATCTCTGCTTAGTAAACCACAATTTCCTTAAGGCAGCTACAAACTTGCAGGTTCCGTCCAAAGAAGCGAACTTTAAATTTAGACCACTTATCGCTACGAAATTAGTCTCAACTTGTTCCTTACTCAGATTAAAAGCAATTTCTAGGTTTGCAAAGAACTGACACGTTATAGAAACTCGACTCTAGCAATAACACACTGTTGGTGTCTTTTGAAGCCCTAAAATCACTGCAAATTTGACTAATTAACAATACCAGATCGATTTCATACCAGGAAGTATTCCAAATCAAAACTTGGTTTTTGTGATGGAAGGCTGGCTCACAGACGCTTCAACTGTTCAACCTGTCACAGTTTTGTCCAACAGTAACAATACTTACTCCAGTGATGCTACTTTGACCAGAGCCTTAGTAAGTAACATTGGCCATAGTTCATGTTGTAGTGTGCTAGCTGGTAGAAGCATCTGATTCTCCTCATTAAATGGCATTAAGTCATCCACGATCACTTTACGCCAGCAACCCTGCAAGACGCAAGAATAACGTTGATGTCGAAGTGATCAAATGGTCCGAGTTTTATATGCACTGCCAGTCTGTTTAGTTCATTAGTATGCCCATAGGTGGCGAAGGCACTGAGTTTTCCTAACAAAGGGACGCTAACAAACGGTGTTAATAACACGCTTAATGTGAATGCATAGCGATCAATAATTTCAAACAAGAAAATCAACTTAGCTCTTTCACTGTCAAGTTTTTGTTAGAACTACACTTCTCAGTGCCAAATAAATTTTGAAGATACATTTATATAACAGGCTGCAGTCACTAAAACGCTCTAAAATTGTTATTTGGATTGTTACGAAATTTTCAGGGCAAGATGAACTCACATTGATGACATTCTAATATTTGGCATCATACGTTGAGGCAGGTATTCACTAGGGTAGAGTACTCAGGATTTCAGGTGAAAAGACACTATCAATGACCAGTAAAGGGTTTACTTGAAATTTATACCCAACCAGTCTTGGTACATACCCAGTCTAACATCTGACATTTTGGACTCATATCTTGAATTCAAGTCAATTAAACCTTCACGATCGATGGTTTAGCGGCCATTGCATAAATCGCAATTTGGCAGGTAAGTGAGCGACCAAAATTTCTTCAAAAAACTACTAGCCTTTCGTTCAGGATTTTGTAAAACCGCCCTAATGTCATCTGACAATATTGTTAGACTGTAGTTATTTTCTCCCATGAAATTGAGGATTAACTAGGTAAAGAATAGAAAGCACCCAATTCGACGAGCAGCGCATTCGGCTATGATGGGATAACTTGTACAAAAGAGGTAATCCAGTTACAGGAGTACCGACTGTGTCACAATCCTATCAAGACTCAGACTCATTCGGCTTTCACTTGAGATTTGTCAAACACTGAACATCAACCTGCACTATATTCTAACTATACTCTAACTGGTGAACAGAGCATAATGCCAAATTACTACAACTCAAACCACACTGATTCAAGATATACATACACTAACGAGTTAATGGGCGGGATGCCACTGCTAAGTCTGGTTGGATTTCTATGTTCGACCAGTGGCCCTGATGGCTCAGTGGACTAGAGTGTCTGCAAAGTTAGCAGAAGGTCTCGGGTTCGAGTCCCAGTCGGTGCAGAAATCTTTTCAGGCCCATGTTAATTAGGTCACGTGAAATGTATGGCCAACAGGTGGCGTGTAAACCAGACTTAAAAAAAAACTGTGAATTTCAAACTTCTTTGAAACAGCAAAATCTTCGAATACTGCAGCTGTGGTATCAAGAAATAAGCTAGAATGAAGTTGCAAACTTACCAGCCACCATACACGGACAGCATATTTTCCGTGGGAGTTGTAGGCGGGTATATACGGGCCCTTGCCCACTTTGTTAATAGCATAGATGTGTTCCCAAGGTTTCCATGTGTGTAGCATGTCATCGGGGCCCAGGCCCAGCTCAGCGTTATCCAGCTGTGAGCCCGTCGGCTTCGTCTCGTGCATACGCCACAAGGCGGACACCTCACTGACGATCCAACGCATCAACTGCAAGGGAATTCGCACATGGTATTACTCTTATGTTCAACATGACTTCAAGGATATTATAAACGATATTCAGAATGCTTGAGTTCATTCAAGCCAACAGTCCAATAAGATTCCACTCTTTTACCAACAGTAGAAGCAACTTAACCATTATTACTAAATATTCTCTGAACTTCCACAGAGCACGAGCACAACGAATACTAGACATTCAAATGTTATTAAACTCTACGTCATCCATGTTCATTCATGACAAAATATTAACATCCGTCTGCTCTTAATTAGTTCTCATGGGAGAAAAATTTGAGTTTGAGTTTGAATATTAAACTCAAACTGTTTTGATTCTTAGTTTTTGTCAAAATGAGAGTTACATTATCAGGGCTATGCTTTTCCTAATCCAACTAAGGATCATACCTCACTGTGTGTTATGTGCTCATTGGCCTGCAGTAGGTCAAACACGTGCATACCAGCCTCCTGGTCCACCACGGTGGGAGTCTGCACAGAAAAACACAGGTGAGCATTAGAAATACATGTCCAAGATACTTCCTAAGCAGGCAGTAGATACTGAGGGCCTGTATCGTGAAAAGCAACTTTTTAAGACTTAAGACAGAAATTAGGTGTATGACTTTACAATTGCTGAAATAAGGTTCGACCAAGTAATTATGAGAGCATCCTAGTGTATAAAATTCTTAAATAATTTAAACAAATTATCTAAGTAAGTAGCAATTATGTGTGTATTGTCAGAGACTTTCGCCAGAATGAGATTTAATTATTTTTCAAAAATTGTTGTGTGGAATGCAAGTCCAAATTCCTTACTTGAGTCTTATGTCAACTTTTCACGAAACAGACCCCAGGTCCAGGACTACTGCACGTTACACAAAAGCGGACACAAGTCAACTAATCAAGAGGCACTACTCAAAATCATGATAACGTTTCTTACTGAGGGTGTGCCTTGCAAGAACATAACATTCAAGTCGAGTTTCAAGTGATGCATTGTGGTCAAGAGAGCAGAATTCCCAAGACTCCGTGATGACGACATCTGGTTTAAGCCCTTGTTTTGATGCTTTATTTACAGACATGGGACAATGTCTGTACTCTTGATTTGGCCCTGTCAAATACTGCAGGAACTTTAAGTCACATGTTTTTGTTTTGTATGAGAAGGAATGAAAAAGTTAAGAATCCCACCAAATTTAGTGCCAGTGATCATATGATCTCAGTAAAGATAAACATCCCGAGAAATGAGAGGTTATACCGAATATCATGTCCCGGAGATGCTGGATAAATATGGATTGTTCAACTGTACACCATATGATTTGTTTAGGCAGTAACTTTTTCTTCATTGAGGAACAGCAAAAGTTTGCATAATAGTCGAGGTAAGATGGCATGGATGAAAATGACTGCGGGAAATACACGCTGTGGAAAAGAGAAAAAACACCAAAATAATGGTTCAAATAGTAATCACGTTTGGCTCAACATCCAGTACATATCACTCAAATCTAAATTATTCATTAGACCATAAGGCATATTTTGGTCCTGGTACGCTTCCCAATTCCTTTAGACACCTGTGCCTCACTGCTTAACCAGAAAAAAGCATACGCCCCCATCACTTTGAGCAAAGTTTTCAATCACTTTTTCTAAACCACAAATGCACACAAGCTTGTATTTTTAACAAAGTGGTTTGTAAATTCACAATCACTTCCTTACTATCATAAAAACATAGGCGACAACCACTGGCTCCAATTCATCAAATTGACACCAGTACAAACAATTGTGCCACTGGACTGCCGAAGCTGGTTTGAGCTGAGGAAAAAACCCACACCAGACTTGAGTTGATGTCGCGGGAATGTTGATTTATGAAAAAGTGAACAATTAAAAGACAGTAAAGCATCACTGCATTAGAACAAAATGAACTAAGTAAGCCTTTTCAGCCTTAGCATTAGAAGGATCTAAATAGTGATATTTCGCCAGAAAAGTCACACTTTCTTGAAAATTTAGCTCATGGGCCTGTTCCAGGAAAACTGACTTAGCTAAGAGAAATCTTAAATGTAAGTACATTTTAAGATAAAACTTAAATATAACTCATTCAAGTCCTTTTCAAGAAAGAGATCTCAAGTTTGACTCAGTTTTTTACTCAAGTTTTGTCTTAATTTTGATTAACTTACCAGATATGGAAGTTTCAAAGCTTGGAAGATTGGACTAACCTTAGACTTAAGTAAAAAATGAACTTAGGTCAGTTTCTTGGAACGGGCTCCAGGACTGCTTAACTGAAATCGCACTCCCAATCGAAAATATCATGGCAACACCTACCTTATCAAATATAAAATCATGGGGTCTTTTCCAATGGTCGACCTTGAGACAAGGCGGCAACTCTATCTTTCCTTCTGGGTCTTCAAAGAAATGCTGCACCTAAATGAGATCGCAGTTCGATGACTCATTAAAATGAGTATCCTGGCAGTTTGGCAAAATTACACAACTGAAATACTTGCTCCTGAAATGCAAGATCCAGCTCGTCTAGTGTAAGATCTCGCAAGGGTTTTGCGAGTAATCTCGTGACCATACTAGGGCTCAGAAGCTTAACAGCTGCCACTAACTGAGACTACACGACTGAATCAGAGTATTGCATTATGGGAGACAATAGAACATAAGCACCAATAATGTTCTCTCTTTCCATTGCATAAGCCCAGACGTCTTGCAGCATGTGTCTTACGAGTGACTGGGATTACTGAAATCCCTCAGTTCTCATTCATTCACCACTCTTCAAGCTCTACTGCTTCAAATGTTTTGAAGACCAGTAACGAGTTATAAATTAGGCGCACAGTTGGTGAACTCCCAAGATGGCACAAAAGCATTGTATATGTCATTCAATCAAGGTAAGCAATCGTGCATCATCAGCAAGTAATTAATGAGTCTGGACTCCACTAGATATACACAACAATGGAGCTGTAGCCATCGCTAGGTAACAGTTAGGTGATCGCTAGGTAACAGATTGCGGCCAGCTGACATGGAGAATATTCATCAAGTTAATCCCAAGCTGTTGACTAAGGAATTAAAATTTATTGGATTTGAGAAGCATCAAGGAAACACAAATAAGACTAAGTAATGGCCAGTGATCGACTTTTTGTAAGATGATGACAAGAAAAGTATAGTGTAATAATGGTGATTTTGTAGCCAAAGAAATTTGTCTTTTGGAACGTAACTTACAACTGGAGACTTTCCTTTGTCTTCTTTCTTGCCTTTGTGAGCTGCATCCTGCATAATGAATAATATGGTGTACGAGGCGTCATCATGGGTCATCAAAATTACTCAAAGTTGGCTTTAAAAAATGTCATGCAGGCGTAATTTTTTATGGTCGGATAGAAATGAAATGATGTGCTTACAATGGTAGAACAGTGAATAGTCGAAACAAATATTATCACACATTGCCACAACAAATGCCATTACTGACAGTGACACCTGCTGGTAACTTCAAAAACATCGAAGTTAATCCTTCACACTGCATCGAAGCATTGATGCTGCGCTGTTAAATCCATCTATTTACTGCGAAATTAACTCGCAAATTTGGATTGAAATTAACCAATGACACCAACCTACACTCTCCAAAACATTGAGGCGTTGACATTAGAATGAAGGCCCTTGAGAGGGGTATGTAAACAAAGTTGATAACCATTTCATGAACTTTGCTTCTTTTATGACTGTTCATTTCGCTCATGCAAAAAAGGTAACAATAGTAACTAGCAGCGTGGTACCAACGTCTATCTAAGCTGACATTACGACTGTTTAACTGTGCAAGAAAAAATATTAAAAACATGTTTAAGAATACAGGAACAAGCATCAAATCATAGTAAAAATTCATAAGATATATGATATTCATTTATTGTGCAAATGGAAAAATTGCTCTTCATGCATTTAAAGTTAAACTTTCAACAAATCGAAATGTAGTTAAACGAACATCTCGATTATCGTCCACGATCACGCATCACTTGATTCACGTCTAACCAAAAACACAGAAAAGTGCAATCAAGAAACGTAAAACAGCCTCTGAAAGCCAATAAATATAAAATTATAATCAGTCCTAACAATGTGTCACCATCGGCTACCTACCATGCGCAACTCCTAAGAATGAATGAACAGAAATTAAAGAACGGATACATTATAAAAATCATTACTAACTAGATAGGAAAAAATTGATTCTTGGCAAACGATGAAACTATAGAAAACATTCACCATCTTGAATAAACATATTGATAAACAAACTTAACATGACATGGAAATGCAATTTTGCCCAATAAAACTTGACACATCCTGTACTAGATATGTACACATGGACATTTTAAAGAATACATTTCATTCAAAGAAAAGGTTAAATTTCCCAGAAAGACTCGTTTAGTAAAAGCTGCTAGATAAGATTGCAAGCACATTTAATTTAAGGAAAGTTGCCTAGTAACAGAACAAAACTGACAGTGCTTTGCATGAAAAGTATACGAAAAGTAAAAAATAGGCTTCTCTCTAGATCTTGAGTGACCTGTGTCTACAAAAGCAATGTACGGAGTAGGTACGAAACTTGAATTAACCAATACCACGACAGTGAATTAAATTTAGGCACTGTGCAGAGGAGAGAAAAGTGGACAGGAAGCAAGAGAGGGTGGCACGGAGCCAGCGATCGGTTACCTTAACAGCCGCACCAGATCCCTTTTAATAACAGACACACACAGGGTTATTGATCCGGATCCGCGTGCAAATGACAGTCAAGGTGATATTAACAATGTCATAATCACTCATGCGTGAGGTTGTTGTTACCAGTACAGGTCAAGGGTGCACGCGACAAGAAACTTCAAGCGCACGCTTTATGCCCGACAACTTTGCGAGAAGACAAAGAACTCATAGTGTAACCTAGAAACGTCATTTTTTTTCTTGAGCTGTAATTAGCCTTTGTTCATGGAATATGACTATATGACAGAGTTTTACCTCAGGATCCTAATACTATACAGCCAAAGAGCTAATTTCAAATGCAACTTAAATTTTAACAACAATTGTTATTTGAACAAAATGTATACAGTCAAAATTGTAATTTTCCTGCTTATATTTCTTAATCTTCCCACGTTGCATTGCCATAAATGCTCATTTTTATCATGCATTGCTAAATAATACAGTAAACCATGCCAAATTTGAATATCTTTTCTGAGCTTTCATTTATGCTAAGGAAATTGACAACAAATTTCACTTAGGATCTAAATTTACATTGATAGATAAAGAGAGATGTTACCCTTTTGACAATGTTTTTAATAAATTTAACACATTTGAATCTAGTGAATTCTGTAAAACCAAAATTAAATAATCCTTCAAGATTTACATAGTGGCTACAGCATCTGTACGGTTAGCAAAAGGTTCTGGGTTCTAGTCTTGGTTGGGGGCAGAAATCTTTTCGAACTTGTGTTCATTAGGTTACGTGATGTGCCCAACAGGTGGCGTGCAGACCAGACTTAAAATGTTTGTAATCCTTCAAACACTGTTTATCTAACTGAGCATGGAGCACAGTTCAAAGAACCCAAAAGTGAGAAAACAGCTCACTCAGACTGAGGGATATGTTTTCATCACTTGCTCACTGCAAAACACTTACGGTTTGAGGAATTGTTATTTTTGCTGCTGTCATTTTTGTGGAAAAGATTCAAAATGCTTTTCAAATTGGTAAAAATGTCTTTACAAAGTAACATTTCTCATCCCCTATTTAATGTTGGTTTTGCTTTCACACCACCAGTGTTGTGTGCAATTGTTAATATTTTGGTAAGCTAATGAAAACCGAATACCTTTGCAAAAATCAAAAACCTCCAGATAGACTACACAATATATATTAAGTTACAAGAATGTCGCTTTCCCATTTGTGAAACTCCGGTGTATAGCAACTCCATCACAACTCTACTTATCTTTCCCACTAACTCTTCACCAGTAGCACCACTGAAGTTCACACTAGTTCTAGGGATTGAACACCAGATGGCGTAGTCAATTCACAATAACAATTGAATGTGTGTTGCATATCAAAACCTTGTGATTACTTCTTTCACAGTAGCTTTTCCCACAGCAGGAGAGCAGAGCAACTCACAAGTTTGTGGGCATATTTTGAACCATTGCGATGGCTGTTTCAGTCTGGAGTTACACTTTCCCAATGACCAAAACTGCGCAAAACAGGGGTGTTGCAGCAGTGGTGGGCAAGCAACATTAGATGAAGCATGGTGTCAAACATGCAAAGCTATGTTGTTCATTTCCTTTCGCCCTTTTTAGCTGCAACGCACTTACCGCGGCGACAGAGCTGCTTTTGCTCTAAAACATTCGTGAAGCAATAAAGGAACAACAAAACGTGCTGAGCAGGTTTCAACGTTTTTGTCAAGGTTTCCACGGGGACAAATGCTTACAGCAACTGGCATCTAAAATTTGTCTGCATTCTCAAACCATGAACTCGGATTTCTACTAAGAAATGGTGAGCAAACAGGAACAAAATGACGGATCAATGAAATGGCATTAGCAGTGAACTGTTTTTACTAGTGGGTTTAAAAGGAGGGTATTTGCAATGGGTGGATCTAATTAGGCTGAGGTGCACATTTCAGAGGTCTGGAACAACAACTTACCCATTTCTCAGCATTGATATCATTGTCGTTGAATTCAGGCCATATGTTTAACTTCTGTCTTCCGGCACCAGCGATGGAGGCAGCCCTGAAAGAAAGGAAAGACATTTAGAACAGACAAAAATACACCGGGTCACAGCCAGAATAAGCCGAGAGACTTATACAATGGTATTCCTGACCAAAATACTCATGCGATCTAACATGTTACCAACGTTGCCCTTCATGATGATGAAACAAAGCATTAAAAGCACTGGCAGATTTGGATTTTACGGTTTGGGGACATATGCTCGAAAATATTCTTGTCTTTCCAATTTTTCATCACCATTTGTTTCCAAACGTTGGGGACATTACCTGTTCCCACACTTTCTTGGCTAATACACATACTAGTATGATTACAAAGTCATGTTCATACTTCTAAGTCCATATTCCATTGAGTATTAGTACATTTTGCTGAAATTATGTGTACAATGAAAGCAATCAATCCCACCAGTGATCATTTGGATATAGCTATGGTACAGACGCTACACACGTGATAATTAAACTACTGAGTCGTGTTACGTAATTCAACTACCTGCGAAAAAACTGTGACCAGTTCATAGTGCAAATTTTGTGAAAGACATCAAGCACCACTGCACTGGAGAAAATGCAACCTGTTGGGACCAGAAGAGGGGAGATCAGAAAAAAAATTGAATCATGTCTGTCACCCAGTGCATATCTGGTCATGGAACAATTCCTAAAGCTGACAAATGCAAACAAAAAAGGCTAACAGTTTTGTGATCGGCTTTGGGATGTGAGCCTTTGCTAGCCACCCCATCGTGAAGCTTGTTTCAATTGGTTTGGAAATGAATTTTTCTCTCTCTGTCTGGATAAACAGTAAACCCAGGTGTTGCAATTGTATTGACCAATGGTTACATCACAGTTTGCTGGAGAAGAAGAATGACAGCAACACGAATTACCACGCAAAACAATTTTGACACTGGAACAAAACTCTCAACTTACACCGACTCCCTTCTGTCGACTGCTAAGTTTGTACTTAACACACTTGAGCTGCGTCGAGTCATTGCAAATCAAACCGTCACATCACCAATCGCGCGTCGTTAAACATAGCTACATGCCAGCTAACTACTACTTATGGCCACCTATCAACTGTTAACTGCTTGGAGACCAGCTTGTCATAACTTATTAGGGCAAGCAAAGGTGAGCATACCCAATGCTCTTTTTCATAGAACACAATATCCTGCTATTGACGGAGCGAAAGCTTTTAACAGGCAAAACAAACACGGTGATGTATTGTGATTTGAATATGAATGGCATGAACTGAAGGCTTAACTGCTAGAGAGTGTGGAGGGATTAGATAACATCAGAGTAAATATTGTTTTCAATACATGACCACAAAGGTAGTGTTCTGACAAAATTCCAAACATAGATACATTACCAAGAAGAGATGGCTCTAACGTTTGAAGCCATCAACAATCAATCAATGAATTTCCCACCGAGACAATTCACACACTGCTCAATAAAACGGCAAAACTTTTCACAAGAACATTCATATTTTGTCCTACTGTCAGATGTTCCACAGAACTTGAGTCAAGCATCATAAGTAATTATCAGTTCATTTCTCACTGCACATTGAACATACAATTTTAATCACATTTATTCCTCCATCATACTAAGACAAGATTCGAGCTAAGTATTAATTCAACAGAGATGTTTCATTTTCACAGGCAATCCCCAGTGCACAAATGCAGTTCTGAGTATTGGCATACACTTAGTCTTGGCTATGTTTTGTACGTCAGTTTCTAGTATACAAAAGCAAGCTTAGACAGTGTCTGCCCTCCTGGCAATCTATAGCAAATAGCTTGAAGTGCAGATAAAAGACTGGGATTGGATGACAGTGTAAACACACTGTTGTCGCCATTGACAACTGGTAAGAGACACCTTGTGGCTATGACAGATCAGAAGTGTATTTGATACAAATACAGTACATGAACATTAAATTTCAAACATACAATGGCTAGTCACGGTTTCCTATTGATGTTAGAGAGTTGAATATTTCTAGAAAAATCAATAACAGGGCAAATGAATTACCTTTCCTCTCATACGGATACATTTGGAATTAGATTTACAAAATGGTCATTATCATCATTCTGAGACTGTTTAGCACAACTTTGATGCTAGAGGTGAACTGATGAAACATGTTCTCTTTTACAGTATGTTGAAATGTGTTAAAATCAGCGCTTAATCCAGTATGAAAGATAGTACTAAGTACTGTCACTGTTAACCAAGTCCACAACAGACAGGGCAGATTTCCTCTCAAAACCTTGATCTGTAAGTTTATAGGGTATGTACAGTAACAGAATACTTTTGTTTCAATAGTTGTCAATAGAGGTACTTGCCCAAAGAACAAGATCATCAGGTGCAGATGTCCGGTGTCTATTAAACTTAAAATGACACTGTTCAGAGTTATTAACAAGTTGCATTTTATAAATTTGTTCCGGCACAAGTGCACCGGGGTGAGGCTTGAAAAAGCACTATCAAAGAAGAATTATCACCTCGGCAATATGCTTAGCTTTACTCATACAGGCACATAACTCTTGCGATACGGGCAGAGTGGCGTTCTCCTTATACTTTGTGCCTTGGCATTGGTGGGGAACTTCATCTACGGTAATGCTGCCATTTCTCGAATGCATTATGGGATGGTTGTCGGCTCACAAACATCTGGCGACATCACGTAAAACTTGGTAACTTTTAACCAATAGGACGGAAAACAGAACTGACATTTGAGCTCACTGTAATTGAAAGGACCAGCCTTCTACAGCATGATTCTACTATGAGTGTGATGAAAGGACCAGCCTTCTACAGCATGATTCTAGTATGAGTGTGATGAAAGGACCAGCCTTCTACAGCATGATTCTAGTATGAGTGTGATGAAAGGACCAGCCTTCTACAGCATGATTCTAGTATGAGTGTGATGAATAAACAATAACCAAATACCAAAAAAATTGATGTGAGCTACAAATGCATCGAATATAGACTTATAGCATGAAAGATCCTCAAGCATGTGTCGTGCTATCACGCCACCTAAAACACCAGGCTTGTGTTGCGTAGACCCAAGAAACTCGCAAAAATGCAAGATTATGCATGGCTTCACGAGATATCGCAAACCCATTACAAGCAAAACACAAGATCACACAAGCTTTACTCGCTAAATTCTTGCGTCTACGGAACACAACCCAGGTTTTCAAATCTCCACCTTTGCAGTGATGCCGGCGGATGTTTAAGTGAGCTGACAACCATCCACAATTCATTTGAAAAACCATTATCAGTACCGCTAGTAAATAAGTTTTTGCCGCAGATGAAATCTGCCTGTCTGGACACAGCTGTTTTTAATACATGTGCAGTGAATTTACAAATGTGTTCCAAAAAAAAAAACAAATCACCCAATTTGTAATATGTCAATTAAATACCAAAATACGAGCACATTACAACACAGTGATAGCTTTGTGCACAAGATTAAAAATAACTTGGAAGGAGAAATAAAATGTCTAAAAATCTAATACAAATTTTACATAATTAAAAAAGCCAAGATTCTAGTTCATCAAACAGGTTTTCATGCCTGAGGTTAAAAAGCGATTGTGAATTACCTGCTTGAACTATGACGAGAATGGCCAAAATTCTGTTCAAATTTCAATAATGTTCATGGAATAAATGACAAGTCCATTCTGCTTTGAACGGAGAGACACATAAACGCCAACTGAACAATACATCAAAGCGATACACAATTTCTTGAAATAAACGGCTCAAAGTTCACCAGCACATTGAAACAAGTGCAGTGTCATAAAAACACTCAATATTTGGTACCACATAATTAACATAACGGTATTCTATTTCTAATAATCTGTAGTATACCACAGCACATACAGTAGCCCCATTCATGAGGTTTAACCCCATTGAATGTAATCGTGTAAGCATATCCACAGTACCTATTCAAAACAGTCACAATAAAAATATATCACAATTACTGAGTACCCTTTTTACCTGTGCTTTGCGGTGTTGTGTTGGGATGTCATTGCTCGGCCACAAATCTGAACTCAACAGCTCGAGAAAAGTTTAACCAAGTCTGCCATACTCCAGGAGGAATTGAAAAACTAACCATTCAAATTGGCATCAACACCAAAAGCCCAACCCGTTATCAGAGGCCGTAGGAATGAATAGCGCAAAAGTAAGGCCGTAAATTATATCAACAATGGTTGGTTCGCTCGAGACAGCCTAGAACAAATATGGAGATTCTGCCTGCAATCAAACTGTGTCAATATTTCAGAATGGCAGCTCTGAGAGAAAGTTTACGCGGAAGGTTTACCAGACGGCATAACACAACAACTGCCTGTACAATTCCACAACAAAACATTTTTTGTCCAAGAAACAATGGACGTTGCAGAACTACTCATTGGACGAGCACAACAGCAGTGAACAACAGAGTGAAAGGAAACAATCAGCCATTCATAATTCATGAGAAACTTCAATTGAACTCCAGGATAAATTCTTAAATAGAGTTTCAGGGTGAGCTTAAGTGCACATTAACACAGTACCCAACTCCCAACTTTATCAACAATCTTGTCAGTGAACTTAAAGAACACTGCCTGTTTAACATATATGGGAACTCTGTAATTTTGAAAAGGACAGACTTGTTCATGCCTTCTCTTACAGACCCAATTTTAAAAATAAGAACGTCATCGTACATCTAAATAAGCTGCATCTGATTTGAACTGAACATTCACAGTTTTGTATAGGCCTGTTTCGTGTAGTCGCAGGCTCCACACAACTAGGATGAAAAATAAGTATCACTTGAGCTAAAGTGCAAGACCTCTGAGAGTATACACATAACTGCAGGTTACTGAGACAATTTCTATATCTTATTTATAAACTGTGGCGCGCTCATCTTTTCCTCAAAGCTAGGGACATTTTTTAGCAATTGTGATGAAGTGGCAGCACAAGACCAAATTTCTGTCAAAAGTCTTATGTCGCTTTCATGAAACAGGCCTCTGATGACTGTCTATAATTACATATTAAAGGACTTAGTGGTCTTTAAAATACTCGGAAATAGCCTATTAAAGCAACATTGAAAGTTTCAGCACTGAAATCAGAGGAGGTGCAGAACGAACTAAGAGTCTTTTCATTCAGTTGTAAATCTAATTTAAAGAACTAAAGTTCATTGCATCCTCAGCATGGATGCTTATACTCGTCTT
Organism: Phoronis australis; assembly: GCA_002633005.1. Taxonomy (NCBI): domain Eukaryota; kingdom Metazoa; phylum Phoronida; family Phoronidae; genus Phoronis; species Phoronis australis. Next base: position 85,505 of record NMRA01000414.1, on the reverse strand, counting down.
ACCAACAAGAAAACTATCATCAAAATAACAGAATTTTCGGCATGGAAACGTGTTGATAGAAAGTAACACATTTGTCCTGGATGAAATTACTTAATTTGAAATACTGGCATACCTACAGACATAGACATGGCTTCAACAAATACTTAGATTTTGCACAGTACAGTTGAATAAGAGTTGAAGGCATTTACTAAATACTTCATTTAAAAATGATAAAGAAAAAAATCAGTGACAGTGTTCACTTCTGAATTTCAAAATAATGAACTGGACACACAGCACACACTTCCTACACCTACGTCAAAATGTCAGTCTCGAAAACACACGACCGGAATCCCAAGCTTATATACGAGGAATTATTTTATTTAAAACATTGTTATTATGTTGATACGGACTGTGCTGTCACGTAAAGACGCATTGCTAGTTACGGTACAAAGTCAGCGACCGCAGCCGTTCGCGACAAGTGACTCTGTAAGTTTGGTCAACACTAGTCAGTTGTCTGTGACAATGCAACTTCGGAATCAGCGAAGACTGATGGATTGGTGAATCTCAAGTATAAATGGGATAACAGGTTGTCCTAATACACCATTGTTATTTTAGTCGATTAAGTACACAACCAGTGAACGATTGAGTAAACTTTGCTTTTGAAAGAACATCGAGGGCCGCCATCTTGTATCCAACCAAAGAGTCAACAAAGTTTTACGAAGCAAGCACTCACTCTTTTGCTCCTCCAGAGCTTACGCGGTTACCCGAATCTTTCTTCTTAGCTTGTCTGGAAGCCATCTGTAGTTAAGTATACTATTTTTTAACGCAACACACGTCAAATTCAAAGCGAAACATCTCATTCCGTTGCCATGCTTTGACTCCGAAGAGCGTGAACTCGAATAGGTTGCGCCACCTAGGTGAAATAGTGCAAACCACACATCTTGTTCCATATTTGAACACTGAACTCAAGCCCAGAATGAAAGCGCCCAGCCGACGATAACTGGTCGTAACCACAAATCTTTTGAAGCGACGATTGTGAAATCGCTAGCTTTTTAACTACGAAATGGCATAACGTAAATTAGGTGAAAATTTCTTTCATATCATAACGACATAATCTAAATGAAACACTCAATGCCGTCCCTCAGGCACTGACGAGGGGAGTCCGGCAGTAGTGGGCCGGGAATGAGCGGCGGACGTGCCGGCTCGAGCTGGCCGGCGAGGTGCCTGTGCATTTCTGGCAAATTCCTGGTATAAACTTGGGTGGCTTTTTAACCATTATGAGTATAAAAACGAATTGGGAGGTTACTGCTTTTGCTTGATAAAAGTATTGGTGTGATGCGGGTTCCAGTCTCTCGTGATTCCACTAGTCCGAAGGCACCAATTAGCGACGGTGAGCGGGATAAGGGATACATTTTGACAAGCGACCTTTTCAGATGAGGTATAGGTTAATGTCATAGGTGAAGAGATGGGGCAAAATTCTAGCTCTTCGGTATGAATATGGGTCGCATTTTTTATTTTGGCCTAAGTATGTCCCCCCGGAAGCCAGGATCTCAAAAAATGACGGTCCCCCTCAGTGGCCGACTCGGCTTTCTCCAAAGGGAAGGGTCTTAATACTATTACCCACCAACCACATGCAATTGGCGAGAAATCTACTACTACACATTTAGCATCATAGGAGTTTCCACTTGTTTTATTTCCCTAACTTCATGTTAGTATGATAATAACGATCTGCATGCGCGCACCGAAGGGGGCTTGGGGGGTGTTGGCGCGAACGAGCCCCCTCCCCCATTTGACGAAGTGGACAAAAAGGTCCGCTTCAGAGAAACAAAGACTCCGAAAAACGTAGAAAACGAGACAAAAATCAACTAAAAAGGCAGGAACTACCAAAATTCGTCGAATGCACAATTCATAGCTTAAAACGTACCCCGTGAATCTCAGCAAAAGCCCAAATTCTAAAAAATTCGAGCAGCCAGACTTTTTAGGCTGGATGCGCGCTAGGCAATGACCATCGCCTCTGTTGGCCCGAACCTGGTTCGGGCCAACAGAGGCGATGGTCATTGCCTAGATGCGCGCTTGCGACCAAATTGACAAAATAACCGAGTACGTGGTCACCTATAACTGGACGTATGTACTAGGTCGATGACAAAAACTTGCACAAAAGGAAATGACCGATCAGTGATGACATGGCAGAGAAACTGAAAACCACGAATATAAAACGTGAAAAAGAAGAAACAAGATATGCGAAAGCTCTTTTAAACTGATTGAAAGTGACTTTATAAGCCCTACCCAGCCAACAGGGGCAATTAATCTGTAAGCATCCCACAAACCTTGTCTTACTGTCGTCCTTATCATGCCTGTGTTCCGGTTTGCTGTGATCATCCCCGGGGGACGGAGTAGATATCGCCTCATCCCGGGCCTTATCGCTCATCACCGAGCCGCGCCTAGAGTCCGAGCGCTCGACCGACTCACGGTGCTCCTTGCCAGCCGAGCGTGGGAAGCTGCGGGCTACCGGGGCGCCATCCGCACGAGTTATTGAGATGTAAACCTCTTCGTTTTCTTCGCCGACAACAGACGGGTACCATCGTGTTGTTTTGTAGTAAATGTCTCCCTCCTTTATAGGAAGAGGCTCGGCCGCTGACGGCAGGCGAATGAACCCAAACTGTGAACTGTCTTTACTTGAGGTCCGTCGTCTGTTGTCGTTCTTTTTCGCCGCCAAACTAGTTGACGGCTGCCCTGATACCCGGCGACTCATTTTCAAATGAATCCACTCTTCATTAAAAGTTACAGTCCCTCAATTGTTAAAACTGCTCCTAATTCCACTGGTCATTAAACACCAATCCAATCACCATGGCAACAGCACGGTCAAACGGGCTAAACCAAATCAAATTCAGGTGATCGCTGTTACACTGCTGTAGATAAGGATTGGTGTACATACACAAAACAATGGGAGACCTCTGAAGCGATTATAGACTCCTCAACCATGTTATATTCAATGATAAACAGTGATGCAGTACGGAAATCGAACACTGTTTATCGATAGTCAATATGTACACATGTCCAGATGAACAAGAAACGCTATTGTTTACTTTCGCGAAGACTATTACAACGAGCAAACGCGAAATAAAGTCGATACACGTAAATGACCAAGCAATTTCCGTCTTTTCGTTTTTTAACAAGAAAAAACCAAAACTTAGACGGTGACAAGAACAGGTACAAAAAAACGATTTTATCTGAGCATATTGTTTCTTATCTCACTCGCCGAAGAGCGTCATCAAAATATCGTTGACTTTTCTGATGACCACCAACAGCACTATTGTCTCCTTCAGAATTCGCTGAGACGCGTCTGCTCAATCCTTGCTAGGTCACAGCATTGCGTTATTGTCTTACCCTCTGATCGGACAATAAAACACGACTGAAGATAGGCAGTAATAAAACGCCGGAGTGATAAGACTTCCAACTGGCCCCAGGTTAAGAACTTCATAAAATCCTCCCGAATAAGCACTTGGGGGTTGACGTTAGTTAGGCCCGAGTGCTCGATCTCCTAAGCCCACTTTTCAGAAGTCGAGAATAGTCGTGTGATATAAAAGGTTGAAATGTTAAATAAATACTAAATTAGAATTTGCACTGAAGGCATGCAAATGTGTTTGCTGTCAACAGTAGCTCTCGCTAAACCTACGCCCGCTGTTGACAGAGCAAACGCGCTTTCCTTTGAAACGCGCCTCTAACCAGGCCAAGGGCCATTTTAAATACAATTTAACACTAGAAAGTTTGAATCAAAAACAAATAACGACACAAACAACCGCAAGCTGAATACGTGAAAAGTTAAACAAAGATGCGAGGATCATATTTTGATACAATAATGCTCCCCCCGGAAACATGGTAGCAGACGAGTTTTAAGGATGACACAAGAGGACTTGCTAATACCTCCGCTATCATGTGATCCGTTGTGTTTGCCAGTAGGGCTTGCGCGATATGGTAACAGTTGATAAAGACACGAATTTAATTCGCAATTTCCTTACAAATTACGAGTGGATTAAAGTCCGTAACATATGAATTAATTTATTACCACGAAGACACACCTCTAGTTGCTCAAGACGAGAGATTCATGCTAGCTTACACGCCAGATGACCCTAGCGTACCCCGACTGTAAAACAGATGGTTGTCAAAAATAAAGCATTCGTGAACGTTTTGCCACGGCAAAGAAACATTTCTTAACAGACATTTAGAAATATCATACATAAGATCATTTGACAGCGTACATAAGAAATAATTTTGAAACAATGATTTGTCGAAATGTTATCAAAAGGGGTCATCCTAGACAAAATCCGTTTTATAATAACTCTTGTTTCTAAAACTTCAAATGCTACTTTTCAGTAACAAAAATTATATGATTGGCGTTAGAATATCATTGCATCCTGTTAAAATTGCTTAGAAAATTCGTTTCTTACTATGCGAGAATGTAAGAAGCATTCGTACAGTAGGTGATGGCAAACCAACACGTATAGTACCCATCTAAAATTAAAAGTAACAGTTTGATTAAAATGTAGGCTGATATTTTAGAAGATGGTGACAAGAATTTTTTTTCTTATTCACTACTGATGTGTTGTGTATATGAGCCCGCAATCATAAGAAGAACTAAACGAAAAATTCTCGAACGCATTTACACAGAACTCACTCTTTTTGAGGTCGATTAGCTGATAGCAAAGTCGTATGGGGATGGGCGTTCGTACGGCCGGTTTGGCAAGATGTCTTCGGTCGACGCAAGTCCATGGCTACTGATTGCCCCACAATATATTTGTATGATGTTCATCAATAAAAACGTCAATGACACGAACGTCATTAAACAATCTCCATTGTCATAATAAAAAAGATGTACTAATACACGTACAAAAAAAATATTTTGCAAATCAAATTTGATATGGTTGACTAGGAAATAAGCGATTAGTGTCGCGTTTCATATTGTAACTCGAGCTTTGAACAGACAAAATGCAAATGAGGATAGCCGGAATTCCAGTACAAATTCATTAAAATTTCCATTTTCCGTCACGCTCAAAATGAGTCAATGCCACCTTACAAACATCCAGCTTTCGACATTTCACTATAGGTCAAAGGCATTACAATGAGATTACGAAACAGCAAGCAGGGCATTGAAATGCGCCCACGACTGCACAGCAAACAGCTTCTAGGTGGGCCAATATATGGCGCTAAATACGTCAAAGCGGTCCGAAAATGGGAAGGAGTCGTCGTCGTCTCCGTGTATAATGGAGAACTATTTGCTAAATTGCACGAACTGTGTGCCAAATTTCATGAACTTCAAAGTACATTGGCAAACGTAAAAAATCAAATTGTACAAGGATTCGTTCACCTGTCGTATTATTAATAGGAATACACTTGTCTAAGTTCCCAAAGTGGTTCAGGAGGGCCCAGCCAGAGACGCAAAAAGGAGATAAGGAGTTTCAGCCGTGGACGCAAAAAGACAAAATCACCATTGGGCGGAGGGCACAGTTGTTAGACCCGCCCAAAATTCAATGTAACCGTGGTTATCTCAGCAAGACCATATCTGTTGGTTCCTTAATGATCGTTTAAGGGGTTTGGCGGTTAAAGCCGAGGCGGGCGACGGACTTGAAAATGCTAAAAAAATAAAAAACGACTTCTTAGTGGCACAGAATACGTTGAATCCGTCCGAAAATAAAAATGAAATCGTCGTCTTCTCAATAGAAAACTAACTGCCAAATTTCATGAAAATACACCAGACAAAACTCTGGCAAACATAAAAAGTAAAATTGCCACTAGTGGCAGTTGTATGTGTCCAAAACTCGTCCTCATGCCATTCGTATCAACACAAATGAAGGAGATACAACAGCGGATGCCGGACTCCTGACGCCAGTACGCCTAGACAGGATGGCAATGTACAACCGGATATGTAAAAATTCTCATCGCGTAAAATACAAGAGACGATAATCGCAGTTTCAGAGGTGCAAACCCAACAATCTCAGATAAGAAACTTTTAAGTGGTAATCAGCTTAAATATCTCACAATCTACGTTAAAATAAATTCTAATGGTTACACTTTTATGTATAGCTATTCATATATAACGTATCATGGTATATGTTTTTGTTCTCAGTGTTAATGCTTGGAAACAATCATCAATTTTTTATGTTTACATGACTGTGCGAAGCTATTATGTCATGATTTCCACTGTAGAATGGAGTGTATGAAATGATAGCCCATTTTTCGAAGAATTATCAGAAATACTGACTTCGTCGAGAAGTGTGATGAACATCTCGGCCAATCACAAAAGTGTCAGGCCATGGAGCTTCGTAATGAATCCCAACTGTTAACGCGTTCGGGTGACTCATTTTAATCTAGAACTGCATGTTAACTCTCTTTGTGGATGTGTGTTGCACGTCACTTGCCTAGCCTTTTAGTTAGAATCAGTGGCAGATTGCTGTGCTTCGCTGCTAAACCTTCGATTGTGATGTTCTACACGATGTTATTCGTTGCTATTGCCTTTGTCTTATCTCTGAATCTGTCCTCTCAACCGACATCGCCAACCGTGAACAAGTTTGTCCCACTCTCTAACTCGGTTAGCGGGATCATTGATCACTGCGTTATTTACGTCAACTGTCCAACTACAATAAGTCAGCAAGATAGCAACAGTAACGGATTCCATTGCTTCTACCAGAAGATGAATCGAATTCATAAAAGGATCAAATAGTTGTATTTACTGAGTCTAAATAAGCAACTCGTTATTGGGAATCATGCAGTGGCGCCATCTTGTGAACGTGAATGTTCACTTGCTCAGAAATCAGGAGTGTCTTCAATTTACGCGTTGCCTAACTGTAAAACGTCAAAGGGTTCTAAACTGAAAACCGTGTGTTAATATGTACTTCTTTAACGCATAGAAATCGGCTATTCGACATAGTCAACAGTACCTCACTTTATAGAAATCTGTAACAATCTTCGAAACTCAGTGCTCATACTGAAATAAAGTACCTGCACGTGCATGGCCATTTCTGCGCGTAGAATAACCACTTACCGCGTTGAATGAGCACATTTTAACGCGTAGAAATGCACCTGTAGGCGCTCCATAGCTGTAAGTGAAACAGCCGAGCGTGCTAAAAACTGACAGGCTTGGAATTCCATATTTCGATACACGTCTGTCATGAAAACTAGCAAACGGGTACTAAGGTGTTTTGAAGTGTTTATATTGGGTGATAAAATAGCTTATACTTTTATTAAATGGACAAAAATCCAAAAGCGAAGATTCTTAATGAACTGTGCACGAGTAGCAAACTGAACACAAGGAGATACGTGGAATGCAAATGACGAATAGATTTTGCGTCAAGTGACACCGGACAATCGCCAGATCTCATACATTATACTTTGTCCTTTTCATAATCTAATAGAGTATACAACTGAGCGGAAATTTGCACAAACAATCCAACAATACACGACACGTTTCATCTATTTACAGTTCTGTTTTGAAATGTTTTATCTCATTCGTACTCAGTGAAAGGCAAACGTTGCGATCAAAGGCCATTGTCGTGAATTTCAAAATTCCATTGCGAGGGTGTAAGCAGAGTATTTCGTAAATCAACAGTGGAATTGACAACATTTACATATCGTTCACCCACGACAGATCTATGATATTACGAAGGGGAGGCTACCACGTTGTTTAAAAGACAAGCGTTCGCGATGGCCTTAAAAACGACTGTCTCGATAAAATGGCTGGATTGGGGGGGGGGGGGGGGCNNNGCGGGGGGGGGCGGCACCCATCTACATCTCTATACACTCGCTGATGTGGAATATTTTGGGCTACTAAAAATATTAACGGTTTAAACAGAGACACTAAACATGCATTAAATGCTTAACACGATCGGGTTTCCAAAAGTGTTGCCCATAAAATACCCTTCACTGCTAGCATCAATCAGGAAATGTAAGAGTCAAACCTGGAGTCAAAGCGGAAAACCTTTAGATTTCTCGGCGACGGTGATCCGTAATTGCTGGAAGAGCTTGCTAAACGTGACATTCGACTCTTTTTCTTCCAACTGTTGTCAACACCGGACGATATCATAGGGGGGTCCACGTCCGCCAGCTCATCCTTAAATGAATCCAATCGCTTAGCTTTGCGGCTCATACTGACGGCGATGAGGCGACGGACTCGCAGCTCAGTTTTAACACAGGCTTTAAAAGCGTGCTGGGATGAATGGAACGATCCGATGCGGTCAGTGCACACTTCGAATTTGCCGCAGGAGCATTTGGCAATCTGTCACTATGCGCCAGTGACTATTTTCAAGTTCGTCCAATTTGTTGTTATGGCGAGAAAGGCGAAGTGCTGCAAGAGTTGCCTTGAGGACCAATTGATGAGGACGTTAACAACGACGAATAACAGATCCGAATGTAGTTGATACGAATGAAATCTATTACAGGTACTTAATAATACATGTTCTGTACGTTGTCGACAACACATGGGTCCCCAGGTAGGTGGAGGACAAGGTTAACTTGATGAAGAACGAATAGCGTGATGTAAAATTGCTCTTGTTGCATAACGTAAACGCGATGTTATCCAGGATACGAGTTGACAGACAAACCCTTTCATGGACATTCGGACATTTAAAATCTTCTCGTCAGTCAATCACGCACAATTCTACCTTTGTTTGATTCTGGTTACGCCTAACATCTGCATTTTTTGTTTTTCACTACACAGCAGTGCTAGAACTTTTTTTGGATCGATGTCTTGCCTTCATCCAAACAACGTTCACATGTCCTGCGGAGTACAACAACGGGTACTAACTAAGGCTTCCAAAATCGCTCCAAGCCTATGTATTTGTCGTTTTGTGTCTCATTATTGTTCGCAGTATAGTTAAGGAAATCGAAGGTGATTAACGTAATCGGCACTCGCGTGTCATCTTGACCAGCAGCAAATCAGCAACACGCTTCAATGGGAGCTATATGCACAACTGTCACATCCACGGACATTCGCAATCGCCAAGGAGACAAAATAGCTCAGTCGTCAGGGTCTTTGTAATACCCCACAAGCGTCGCCTTACAACCGTGACTCAACGATAGCTCGACACAACTCCGCGGCTGTCTTCCTTCCCCTACCCCGAGATCATCACTTCAGTCGCACATCAAAAATATCGCCATCGACAAATAAAACTATAAAACTCAACAAACGCTCACCTACAGTTGATCACTATAGTAACCACGACCAGAATGGCACTGTGCTACTAAGGGCAATAAAAGCAATCCATACTTTATTTTTCTCAAAGGAACAACTACTACGAATTATTGCTCCTAATGCCAGGCTATATTTGTGTAAAATCAAAACATGACAGTAACAGCGAAACTACATAGGTAATTAAAGTCATATCTAGAGCATCAGACTTTGAGTACACTTGATTGATTTCGCCGATTACGCCAGGTCAACCGGCTGAGACATCTGATTGGATCCTCGGTGACGACATCCGGTTTATAGACCAATCCGATGTCTTAGCCGGTTGAATCGTCGGAACAGGCGAAGTCAGTCAAGTGCAGCCTCTGTAACCGCCTTACCCTTCTTCCGGAATGAAACTGAAAAATAAGAGAAACGAGGTTTTTGTATTTTTGGAAAAAATGTCCAAAGAGAGGCTTCAGCAACACAGCAGACCCTTTATTCATTTGAAATTTCTCACAAAAGCGCGTTGCTCAGATTCCAGGTATGGCAATTGAATGAAAGTTGTAATTGAAAAATCAATAGAATGGACGAACAGATAGTGGATGCCCCTTATTTGACGTTCAAGCGTGCGATAATCAATGAGCAGTCATTTGAGATTGCACAACCCTTAGGCAAGTCGCAGCACCAGCAAATTCATAAACGCTTAATGACTGAACAGTGGAAACTTTCAATATAAATGGCGCATGGAATTTCTGTTTCGGACAGAATCGAGATCACGTTGGTGTCAGCTTTTTACGAACTACAGCGACATCTACGGATTACCGTTGGATGGGATAAACTTTCTGAACTGGGTTATTAGCTTTGATCAGATAAGAGGCACAAAACATGAAATCCGCCGTGTTTTTTGTGACTTCATTACAAATTGCCAATTTTGGCCGTTGTCTGCAGACATTCATTCAAATCAACTAAAAGAATGCGACGCTTAAAATTCTCCGCCACTGCACAAGAGAAGTTGAGCTTCACCATCACAGTATTTTAGACAGCGACAGCGAATGTTCCAGATTCGAATCCACGACGCAGGAGTTGATCTAAAAATCATTTTGCTCGTCGATAATGTCACTTTAAAGCCGCCACGTGCCACGCGGTAGATCATGTTTTTTTGGGGGACGCTTGTTTTTCTTTTTTAATGTAGCGCGTCAGTGTTCCTAATCATACATGATAAAGCCATGGACCAAATGGAGTTTATTGATTACCACAACGGGAAGATTTACTGTCGCTAACTTGAGTTATTCGAGATTGAAGATTGCGATTTTTGATTGACATAATGGTCGGCCGAATGGGTTTTGAATTCTTAACGGAATCAAAAAGAATATTTTGCATAGAAAGAAATTGTTTCCAATACAGTTGTGTCAATGAATGGGGCGCAACAGACACATATTCGGCGTTACTGGGAACGCGTTGCCATGGCTTCCTTATCGCATACCACTTACCGTTTTCCGAAAGACTTGTTACTGTGTGTTGACGAACGACTGTCGGTACTCGGCGTGTCTCGGAAGACGACACTTCTTGAAGCCGTCCTGGCGAAAGATTTCGGCGGCCGCTTTTGGCTCGTCATTCCAGCGCTTGTGACGGCATGAGCCGACTGAGACGTGTCTGAATACGGTGTGGTCATGTTTTTGTAAACGTTCGTAAAAAGTGCTCAAACACCAAAAATAAAATGTATACCAAAAAAAAAAACGACTCGTTGCTTGACTGCCCCAGTGCTGACGTCGGACTAGATGCGTTGAACGCCGATTAGGCTTACGCCTGACTTGTATGTGTTAGTTTCGATGATAGCCCCTGGCGGATGGCAGTTGCAATGGAAGCGTAAAAGGCGATCCACAAACTGTCCACATGAAACGCACACAAAGGAATGCATAAACGATGACGTCTTGTCTCAGTTGTCTGCATCTAATTTTCAGCGATTTAGTGAAAATGCGACACAGAATTGTCACAACAGTTCCTTTTAGAGAAGAGTCTAGCCCCTAATGATATCAAGTATAGACGAATTTAGCAACATTGGAGCAAACCAGTGTTTGCTAAGATTGACTAGCGGGGAGGTAATCCTATTACAGACTCTTAAGTCAACGAGATCTTAGAATAATTATGATAATTATTGCTTGCATCACGAATTCCAACAAACAGGTCCAAGGATAAAAGAACTCGAAGAAAGCCATCAAAACGTGTGATTTTCATCACTGAGTATGAGTGTCTCTGAGAAGTTAACCACTTTACGGAATTAGTTTTGGAAATATTGATTCGACTAGATCAGCGAAATCAAACTTTAGATACTTCAATCGAAACATGAACGGGCATAGAGTTGTCACATTTTTTTGTAAAAATAACAGAACCAAATTTAAACAACAGACCTAAGCACCTGACCACCGAGCTTTATGTCCACACTCGACTTAAAAGTTGACGAATAGCGGGAGACGCTTCGAGTCATTTTCCAATGTAACGTCGTTGATTTGATTGGTCAATTTTCGAGTCTAGTCTTAAGCAAAGTTTGACGTTCTGTGTAGAAATATCCAGAACTGAAATGCGTTGAATTTCCTCAAGTTTAGAACAACTAACGACAAATGGATGAATCGACTCTCAGTATCATCAAACACTAGCTATGACCACTAGAGATTTATTCATAAACAGTTGAAGGATACCTTCCTAGAAATAACACTGAAGGAAAATGGAAATAAAAATTCATAGCAAACTTATTGTTCTGTGTTCCAGTGAACACTAGACGAAAATTTGTTCTTAGCATTATGACTTTTACCGACTCTATTGCATATAATGTTTTTGTTCTAAAGGCAGAGCGCGACTCAACGTGTCCATATGCAAACTACAACAAGCACGTTTTTGTTATGGTGTCCAATAAGCTACTTTAAGTTTTATTCGAGATAGAATTATGAAAAGCCAATTCCGAAGTCGTGTAGAATAATACGCCTGGAACGTTCTACCGCCAAAGACTTCAAGTTGAAACCAAAAACGGCACATATCCAGAGAAATGACAACAGCGAAATGACAAAATGTTACGAGTTGCAGTAACGATGCTTTTTCAAGACGTTGCAACTGGACATTCCCTTTTAAAATGTATTCCTCGTGACATAGTATTTCAACTGGACGCAGGTTCGACGCGCCTTCAAGCGCCACCTTACGCCAGAAGGTAAATTTTCGAGACAAGAAAATGCAACCGTCAAAAGACAAACCGACCGACTTACCAACTGACCATGCCAAGAGAGCTAGCTTGGAGTATAGTTCTACAAGTGGGCTTGGGATGCCCAGCCCTGCGTCGACCTGGCATTCTGTGATTGCCGAAACAGGGGTCCGAAATGAAACTTCAACAACCAAGTCGACTGCAGTCAAACCGTGATTACCATGATTTGTTTTCAAGCTCGCGAAAGAAATGCGTCCAGAACCGCAACAAATGTCTGCCCACTCGAGTGCCAGCAAGCGATAGAGTTCGTTCAAATGCAAAGGTTAAACCAAGGACGTATTGATACCTGCAAGGCTAACACATAGCTAATTTTGAAATTCATGCGCGTTCTCGGTGCTGCGACATGAAAAGAATATGTTAACCTAAATCCTCCTATAGGATGTAGTAAGACGAACGTTAGACGCCTAGCCTTGGGTTGTTTTTACGGATAGAGTTACTCATGAAATATTCAAATTTCTCACGCTAAAGTTCACTGCAGCGTCAAACCACTGTGTCGCATCACAATAAAATTAAATAATATGCGACATTATCATATTATCAACTTGAAGCAAAAAAAAAACCTTGAAGAAACTGAAACCTGATAAATACTTTTTTGTTTTGGGAAAAGACTGAAAAACATGAAACGATTACTTTAAACGGACAATATGGACAGAAAAGCGTGTTTTAGGATTATCTTCGGGCTATAAAACAGCAAAATTCGTTTTCAACCAGACGTTCGCTAAAATCAAGGCTGCTGACTTTACCTGTAAGTACGATTAAGTGCTCCGCCATTTATCTAAGGGGCTTAGCTCTGCCAGCATAGCGTTAGCTCGCAATCGCGTTCCAAGCTCGATTCCGCGCTGAGGCTAATTACTTTTCTCGCCGATAATGTCTCTGGGGGTATAATTTTTACCGGATACTACAGTGTACCTAAAATACAATTTACATTTGTGCAGAATATGCAGGTATTTAGGCTCATGTGCCAATAATACAATTACGGAAATTATGCTTTATTTCAAACAGAAATTTGATCGAAGGCTTTATATGAATAAGCTTCACTAACTGGTATAGAACTGTGTCCCTTGTGCAAGTCAATGTATTACAAACTTTTCTAAAACCATTCGTCGTCCCTTTCTACTAACCAGTTCGCAATTGAAAACCGTGTCAACATCTAAAACCTTCACTCACATTCTCCAAACGCGTCTTTGATTTTCCTCGAGTACTTTTCATATATTAGGCACATGTGCCTAAATTAACTATTAAGTTTAACTTCGCATGCTATTATTACATGCGTTTGACTACGTGGTTATTCGGTAATTTACCAACTTTCGAACTGAAACCGAATTGTGAAACATTCATGCACCGCGTTGTTTGACTTATTTACGGCCATAACTACATTAGCATTCCCAGCTAGTGTAAGTGGCACTAGATTCATTATTTTTTATAACTAAATTGCAAAAACGAAAGATTCTTATAGATCTGGAAGGCATTTTTTGTCAAAAAATCAAAACCTGAACCTCTCCTGGTACCGAAAGTTGCAGCTTTCACCAGCAATGTGACTCGAAAATAATCATTCAAATCCCCAAATGTTGACAACTGTACGAACGAAATATTTTGTAATATTTCCCGTGGGAATTTATATTCTACATTTTGGGATTTGTATCAAGTTCTGTTCTAAGTAGGCCGATGGCAATCCAGCAACCCTTTGTCCGTTGAGACAGCGCGTGGTAGTTTCTAATATGTAAATAAAGTTTTTGTTCATTTAGCTACGACCTCAACAAGTCCGCAAGGCGGCTTTAATATCGTATAATATCATATCAATTATCACAACAGATCATATTTTAACTAGTTAAACTGTAATGTGCTCTGAACAAGTGGACGAAGCACAGACAGCACAAGTCATGAAAGATTTGTTAATTCTAACTGCGCGGGCACTTAACTCGTGATTTGAAAAATGACAATAAAATAAAAAGAATTCTCGGTTCTCGTTTACGTGCCTATCTTTGGACAAGACTAAGGGCAAAATACATCTACCACGTGTTTTCGGAAATTCTTACTGTCATGACAACACGTGCCATGCATTATTTCAGTCATCCACAGTGATGTATCCCTTTAATCAGCTGTTTTACAGTTTAAATATTTGTCATTTAATTTCTTGATGCTTATAGCGGATTTAGGGGGAAGGGGGCAAGAGGGCCATGGACCCCTAAAATTCTCCCAGATTCCATTGGTCAGTTCGGGGGTGCGAATGTCTGACGGGCAAAATCCTGGGTAATACTCTGCCCTGGTCCTCCCTAACTCAAAATTCTAGATTCGTCCCTAATTAACCATTATGATTGAGCCATTATCAGCCAATCTAATACAGTACTTTCTTATGGGGCAAGCCCTTGATTTGGCACATTACGTTCTAGTTAGACGTGTTAAAACAAAAAAGTGTAATCATTGAATATCAAGAACACTGTAAGTCTTCTTGCAACGTGTTCGTATTGGTTACGAAATGCTTCGGTGAACTAGTTCATAGGCTGTGCTGTATCGTTTCACAATACTCCCTGATCGTAAGTAAACGTACATGGGACGCCATTTGGTCCCAACGTAAATGTTTGATCTCTCATTGGCTGCACTTGAAACTCTTCACCGATTCCGCCGAGTCAACCGACTATAATAAGACATTTGATTGGTCTATCAACCGGAAGTCGACATGGAGATCGATGACCCCACTCGGTTGACCCAACCGGTGAACGGCCAGCCAATCTGAAGACAGGATCTATTTTGTTAAAAGAACTTCTGAAACAAGCGATGCAAAATTCTGCAGAACTCGCAACTATTGCATTGGTTGTTATTGGGAAGCCGATATTATACGAATTTGCCTATGCACTATTTTGATGAGCGTTTTCACGTCTTCATGACCTGTTCAGAAAACTATAGAAACACACAACTGTAGCTGTGAGTAATCTCCAGGTATTGCATACCAGAAATTCCCTGGCTGACAAGACCAATCTTTTCAGCTCTGTCTTTGCAAAGAATTCCTTATTGATAACGGCATAATCCATTTTCACAAAAAATCAAGATAAATTCACGAAATCATTCACTAGGAACAATGACTCACTCAAGAAACAAACACAATTGGTTGCAGAATAAGCGAAAACCATAAACGTTGGAATCTACCTAAAATGGCCTTGGCTCGCCACAGGCACTAAAATGGTTAGCTCATGTGATCACCTGTTATCAGAAACTCACAAAAAGCAAGTTCGGCTGACAAAAATTGCTGTGTCTAGTAATATTAGCAATATTAGTCATATTAGTTATATTCGCATCTTACTACATGTTGTAGTAACAATGTTTGATAAATAGGTAAAAAACAATGATAGATTTGAAGATAAAATAATTTCTGCTGTTTATCTCCATGATCTAAATATTTGAAAAACTGGGAAACTCCGGTTAAAAAGGGATTTTAGTAAAGACCTTGGCATAGCCTTAAATTTCTATTCGGGCATCAAGAATATTGGGGAAAATAGTTGACCATGTTCTTTTACATTTTTCAATGGAATGGTGAATCAAAAACACCGCACATACCACGAACTTTGTGGAGTCTAGTTTTCATAAAGTTTTTATTCTCCCAGTCTTTGGATCCAAACAACTGCGTAAAAATGTCATACTTCAGTGAGAACACGTCTTGACATTATTCATGGGCATGTATTACTTAGACACATTCATGTTTGCAGCAAAGAGTTTGATATTTTAATCTACGTTTCGTGGATATTTTGCCATATATTTCCCACTTGACATTTCGCCACTATTTGGCTCTGTTTTATCTAGCTCCGTTGTCTCTCTTTTCCTTAAAACTATTTTCGTTTTTCACAGACAGATTAAAACGATGCTCTTTTCGACATAAGTATCGTTCAGAAATATGGTCAAATGAACGGCCTTCCTCCTCTGTACTTACCGCCTGCGGGCAGACCTCGGCCGAGAGCCGTTGGAGGATGCAGAGGAGGGCCTCTCGGTGGCCCCTGCCCCCGGTACTTTGAGGGTGTTCAGTTTTCTGGTGCTTGACATGGCAAAGCGAATCTCACTCGTGTACTGAAATCGACTGTGTAGCTATGTAACAACAGTTTTCTAATATACGCCTGGCTTCTTTTTGCAGTCTCCTGCGTTGAAATCGGCACAAAAGGCAGCTACAGGTGGTCAACATTTAAGTCCTAATACGCTTCACATTGGAACGCGGTATCACACCTTACAACGAGAGAGCGACTCGTAATAGAACATGCCTCACCTGTGTTTCAAAGTCACGATTGTCGCTATTACTCTCAAAACAACTGGAAATCGAGTTCGTAACAATAACAGACCAGCGACATCGAAAGATTTTTCAATAAGGACTTACGGAAAGGTGTCAACACGGTCAGAGTTTTTCGCTTTAAGCAAACTGAGATTAACACTAATCCAACGACGATTAACGTTACGTTGTCTTACACGTACTATACTTTTCGTATTTTTTTCACCTTAATCCGATTACACTTTGCCGGCTTTGGGCGATGATTGTAACTCTGTATGCCTTTTATCTCCCTCGATACCTCTCGATAAGATAAATATGGCTATCATCAAGTCCGAAGTGATTTTTCACCATCAGCAAACAGCCGTTGTCCGATTCTCAAGGACTGAACAAATTCAGAAACTGGTTCAAGTTCAGTTGCACTCGGTAACAACCTCGGAGATTCCGTGGGTCTACAACCTTAATTCGGTGGAAATTAATTAAAAAATTTACCAAACGTGTGCAGTGTAGCGAGCCAACTGCAGCACTCGACGAAGTAGCATTTTTGTACAATATGCAGCGAACGATCTGCTTTCCCTCTGATAGGTGCAGATATGTGTATTATGAAATCTTACGAGTAAATATGAATGTTGCATAACTGAAAACACGTTGAAAAGACGGTTGATAAAAGGAACAGAACCAATCTCAATTCAATTTGGTATCGCACTTGTTGTAATAAATCCCGTATTGTATAACGATGATTATTATACCGTATTCCCGAGTTTACATGGCAATTCGATGAGAATTAAGTCGCACAACGGATTGTAAAGCCTCTTATCGACTTACTGCGATCTCAGTGTTGGTATTTCTCAGTGTAAACAACCAAAGAATATTTCATTACCTTCATGTATGAGATCTCTCTTCAAATTTCTGTACTGATGGAAAAATTCATTTGCCGGTAACTACACATGCTACATCTATCGGTCAACGTGTGATCTAAACTTACCACGCGCTCCTCTCCTGTCTAGGTCTCGCTTCCACGGCAGATTTCTCTTACGATAGCAACATTTAGTCAGAATAACCAAAAGTGTTTGATAAAATTAACTTTCTGCTTAAAGTTTATAGAAAACTTAAAACAAGAGAAATGTGACTTTATTCAGAATAGTTGCTAAATGTTTGTTTTTAGGGATTACTTGTTTTAATCGTGCCTTATTCTAAAACATTTATTTTATTTGTACTTCATATTTGTTAGTAAGTATAACACTTGTTCTTGATATTTATTGGCAAGTCATCGTACACTCGTACTATACATCAAAATTTATATACATTATTTATCAATATTTATTTTTACACTTATAATGGTCATCCTCTGTATGTATCACTGGAACTCTTGGTGTATTCATGTAGACACCACCGGCTTATATTTATATCTATACGGCTGTTTTATTGAATTTACTAATTGTTATAGAAGTTAATAGACGTATTATCTCTCACTCCCCCTCTCTCCCTCCCCCTCTCCCTTTCNCCCCCCTCTCTCTCTCCTTAAAAGTTATCATCCATATGTATTGATAACTATGTCGGAAGTTTTGAAGCCCAGATATTGTACATTAATCTTTTTTGTAATAAAACTCTACTGGACAGTTGGCAGTTGGAAATTTTCACAACAGGATTTTTAACATCTTAAAATATTTCGCCCTGGTGAATTTGATAAATTTAATTCACTAATGATGATACTAATCGAGAAATTAGTGTGCCTCGATGTGTAAACGGTCTACTCATATTATGCTACGACACAAAAACCTGTTGCGCATCACTCGCTTCGAAGGTGTTACAAAGCAGACGAAAAAGGACAACATGACTACAGTTTGGTTAGATTGGATATTTTTGGTGAAAAACACCATACTACTACTGAGAAATGCATCACACATATTTCGGGGTTCGAAATAGTGCGACCTTCAAGTAAAAGATAAAGACCGGCGTCTCGAGAGATCACGAACAAAGTCGTGATTTCAAAATACTTAAACATAACAGCTTAATTTCATTTATTCAAACGGGTTAGCCGGAAATAAAAGCTCGGTTTTCTAGATCTCTTCTTGTGGGCATCGCATTGAGATCGGAACTTCAATGATTCCGTGCTCCTGGAGAAACGTGAGCAATGTGAACTTTACGCTCGTCTCAGTACGATTGCGTCATGCCATTGGAAGGTGCAATACATGCCGGACTGTGGCCGGGTTGTGGTGAAGTGACAGTTCGATGTCTCTTCAAACCACACGCGGTACAGAAGACGGACCAGGCTGGTCATAAACTTGCTATGCGTGGTCTAAAGCAACAGCGACCTGTCAGTTCTTAACAAGCCTAGAAATCATTGGTAACGAACAAGTTGAGATCGGGTCCACGATTGTAAACAGCCTATACCAAAGTACTTTTTTATGCCAACAGGTGGATTTAAAGGTTCTTTAATGCGCTCTGAACACGGAGTATACCGAAAACGACTAACACTCGCCAACAGTGCTGATTTTCATAACTCAATGGTAACTAAAAAGTTTCACACATTTTACAATGATTTCCTCCATTTTTCCTGTACACGATCATCTTATGACCCAAAAGCTCACATATATAGAAGCGCTTTTTGTTGGAAGGACTTGGAACAAGCAGACATTGATCACATTCGCAGGAGCACTACTTACGGGTAAAGAAGATCACCAACACTACAGATCGATTTCACTAATGTCGCTTACCTTCGTTTATCATTCATCGATAAACTAGCGATGGAGGCTATCTGTAAAGATTTCCGTCGAAACATTTTGCATTTCGCCTTATAGGACACTTTTTCAGTCACACTACGAACAACGACCGTCAAAACACCTAGGACTATAATATGTTACTCCCAGAAAACACGCAGCCGTTAACCTTTTGTTGACAAATTGAAATGTCTGTCATTATAGGAGTCCTTGTACTACATGAATATTACATCGTATTAAAATTACCTAATCATCCGAGCCATTAGAACCCAACGAAATCTTGTGATAACAATGATAAACAATACGTATGTCCTCTGCAGGATGCTTGAGTCGTCAGGAGACCATCACTGTTAGGCCAAGTCATTCAACAGTCAGCTAATCCCCGGCTTCCGATTGTGAAAAGGACATTAATGTACATCTTCAATGGAAGTTCCTGATATTCACACGAGCATTGTTGCATCACCTTCCTTAAGTTATATGAATGGGTTTTTTAAAATTAGTCTATTTGATCACTATTGTGAGTGGAGCACACCCGCAGACTACGGGTCATCAAAATCAAAGGATTACGGGATTATTGCTGCACCCGGTATCTTCACACGTTCGAATTCCCAAGTAAAGGTTAACTTTCGGCTTAAGAAATGATGATTCAACGAAAAAATGTGATATATCAGATTTGACCATAGCATCAATACAAAAGAAGCGGCGATACTGTTAATAATCACATTAAGATTCACATAAGCAGTATACATATACGTTCGAAAACCGTATTCAAAGTGTGGATGCCCTAAATACACTAGTGAGTCAAATTTTGCCTATGCATGAGTTGTTATGTTAATTGAGTTATTCGAAATATATTTCCACTTGTATCTATCACATTCCTTTGAGCTTCACTAGAAGTGCGACCAATTCCACCATATTTTTACCTAGTAACGCTCCCTTTGTAAGACAATTAATTTGTTACAGCAAAAGGGTCTCAGTCGTCCACCGGCACTTCGAGCCATCAGCATTTGAAGGACAACCTCTTTCAGAACAATTGATGAAGAAGGGCCAGTAACGACCGGGGAAGAATAGCCTACAGATAATGCAAAAGAGTAGACCACCTAGTGGCAGACTTCGCAACAACAGATGGACAGCGGATACCCTTAGCATTTTTGTTTTTGTTTCTGAGTAGTTAATTACTAATTTACAACACAGTCAATCTGCACCTTCGGCTAGTTGAAGAGTGAACAAGGTTGCAATACTGCAGTAAACACCGTTTCTCAACTTCATTTAGTGCAGACGATGTTGACTGCAAACATCACAATACCAATTATACCAACGGTGACAACGACAGCGAGACACGAAAGCAATCAGTGGAATCAAAATAAGCAAACATACCGACTGTGACATTGAAAGTTCTGGACAACAGATTATTTTATACCGAATTCTATATTCATGAACATGTACATACAACAAGTCAGACCAACAAGTTGAAAATAAAACTTATTATGAATATTTGTCAGATCTAGATCTGCGATAACTACTAAAGTGTAGATGGATCCATTAGAAAGACTATTTTACGTTAAGGGCAATGGAGATTTACTCGTTAAAAATCTATGTAGTTAACTATGGCTAGCATTTTTACAGTGATGGCTTACCCCTTCCTATCTCCCGGGCTGTTTCGACCTCCGGCTCCCGCGGATTCACCCCTAGGCGTGGCGGATTCTACACCGAGAGTCTTAGCACCCTTTTTCATATTCAGCTTAACGACAAACTTTCTTCAAAACAACGTCAATTACCAAAAAACGAAGCAGCATAGCGCTGCCATGTCTCGTACGATTTTTTTCTTGGTCGCTATAGACTCACTGAAAATGATTGTTATTCAAACGCATGTCTTTATTCAACACAGCAAGTTCTTTGTAAATAATAACACAATAAAAGTGCCTATTTAATAAACGGATCAGTCATTTCGCGTGTTATGATAGCCTAATTTTCTTTTCAAATCTTTTCACTACCACCAGTTATGTGCCATTTAGCTCTGCTGTTCCTTTTGTTGATAAACACTCCATATCTCGTGACGTCACTCGTTAACGACAATCTCCAGCTGATCCGTCGAGACTGACAGGGCAATGTTTGAGCAAGCGATCTCCTGAGCATTAATAGTCGGCATTTTACCTGTGCCGATTAGTAAGATTTTATTTAAGAAATATTAAGCCTCATTTAATTATGCAAATAATTATGTATGATATTTTAAGCAGCAAATAACTATAATGTTCATAAAGGTAATTACTAAAATGACGTTTTGAATTAAAAATCACCCAAAAATGCAACTCCAAACACACCGCTCACTGCAATGACTAGTGAAAGAAGGCCAACTGTCATCATTTTTGACAGGGTTGGACACCACGTTTACAAGATATTGTGTTTCATAATAATCGCAGCTGATCTCATAATTGGTTTAGATGGCAGAAAGGCTATGAGGGCAAGAAAAATTCTGAGGCCCGTTGATAAACCGATTTCACGATCTCTCTGCCGTCCAATGGTGAGGAAACATCGTACTTTTTAATTCTACCAAATAAAAGACATTGAAATTTTGGCATTATCCAATACGTAAAACATTTTGATCACTGGTCCAGGAACCTTCAGACTTAGTGTAGCTTTGGATCTGAAGAAATCCAAACCTGGACCTGACTTTGAGCGACAGCAAACCTTTGTGAATTGATGTCAAAGATCAATAAAAAGTTAAGAACTGGCTTCCCTAGTCAATGGCGACAAATAGATCCCAGATTGTCTACTACAATAGTCCCTTTATCGGCACATTCATGTTTATGTCACTTTGATCTTAAAAATGTCGACTTTCCTATTTCCTCGTCTCAACACACTTTCTACGACTATAAGCCATTAGGCATTCTAGATAAATATGTCTCAAGCGTGCTCCTAGATGACAAATATGAAGTTCACTCAGAACAAAATATTCCATGGCATTAAACAATAAAAACTAGGGGCGTCAAAATGAATCACTTTTGAAAGAGCTGATCAGCTCTTTCGGCAGACACGGGTATTTCAAATCACTTCCAGGTGCACTCTCCATTCATATTCACGGTTGGATCCGATTGCCTTAGGGGTAAGTTGGATTACGAGTCCAGTTTAATATGGTTAATCACTTTGCTAATGTCTCACTATTTGCAAACTCTGGGGGGTGCACCTTTAACACAAGGAACTTGCGTTAGTTGACGCGGATTCAGACTATAGATTTGGCATGGAAGAGCTTAGATCTGGCCCTCGTCTCAGCTAGACTAATCTAATGATGCTTTGGATTGGAGGATAAATCAACTTTTTACTTACATAACTCCATATGTAGCGGTTTTAAACGTGGGCGTGTCTCTGTCAGAATTTCCTTTGCTTCGTGAAGGAGTTAGACGACCTTTTTTCGTCGTATCCTTCATCATATCGCACTTACTCGACAACGACAACAGAATCTGGTAGTGATTTCGCTATCGTAAGCGACTGACGTCTACGCGACGATTACTTCGTCAAATACTACCCTTACGTCCGAAAAATCGTTTTTCAATGAAACCTAGTCCCTTGTCAGCAAATTCAGGCCATCTTGAGGCGGTAAGTGTCTTCGGATAGGCAATCCACAAAAAATTAAGGTCCGCGGTCCATCGACACACAGCTATCAGTAGACGTATCGACGTCATCAATCGCTAACATTGTATTGAGCGCTACATTTACAAAAACAATCCATATGAACTTACCGTTTGATTTTTGATCGATTAGAGACACTCATCGAGAAGAGTGTTTTTCGATTTCTTTACGTCACAAAAGATAAGAATTCTTTTCTACTGGGCAATACAACTGGGAAATCACACAATCAAATATTAAATACTTTTGCACGCGATTTTCTACTACTCCACGCGCTTGCACGCGTTCTTTTGCGCCGAGTAAATTTGTACTTTTTCAGAAAGCTAATTTTTCTCTATACTGCAAGAGGTAAGAGACTTGGAATTTTATACTAAATCCTTGGTATACCAAAAAGTTCGATTTTCTGTGGGTTTTGAAGAACAGTTTGCAGTGTATATTGATCTTATACTCTAATTTTCAACCATTGACAAATAAAATCAATATCCTGAACTTGTTTGGGTTCATTCAGTGCGCACGCATGCAAAGCGCGCGAGCAACATACTCTACAGCCTCGTAACCAAGCCTCAAGATGGTTTAGCTATTTGAGGCTTGGTTATGGGAAATAGCTTCTGCGCAAAGATTGGCCGTTGCTTTGATGTCATTAAAACAAACGCAGATTTTTTAATTATTTTCACAGGCGTTGTTGTTGCCATTCATGAAGCAAAAGGCATTGCTTTGGTTATTGTTTGAAATAAAGGTTGTTCACGTTCTTATTTTCAATTAATTTTTATTAATAGTATCATAGAAATTAATGTGTTCTCGAACCAATATACATCATTTTTGGAATAATTTAGGTCTAAATTGCTGCAATAGACAGTTATTTTTCATTTTTGCATTATACTACAGAAAACTTCAAAGTTGATATAACTTTATATTACACGTGGTATTCCGGCGATTTCTGTAAAAATGTGTCAGGATTCTGACACGTTTGATTTCCCATAACCAAGCCTCAAATGGCGAAACCGATCAGCGCCATCTTGAGGCTTGGGGACGAGGCCTTGTGCCCGCTGAGTAGCTGGCAGTCACCAGATGCCGAGAGCTGCCGCCCCACGAGTCCGCTAACCAAGAACTGCCACATGACATATCCTGAAAATCGATGACATTTCGTAAGTCCGCTAAAATTTGTTCGGCAAAGAGCCGTTTAAAACCGACATTCAAAGCTTTTGAAACTCACTCAGTCAGCCTGAGTCAGTGAATGCGCCATTCAAAGATGTGAAAATTACACTTACAGGGCTACCATAGAATCATACGCACGACCATCGCATCCTACGCCAAACAACTACGAACCTATGAATCATGCATACGAACCCAAAAGTCACGTATATGAACAAAAATCATGCGCACAAACCACAAAAATCACGCGTTATATACTGCCTCGTTCAAGCCAAAGGCCACATGAGGACGAAGGACGGTACCGGAGAATACCCACCGTGAAGTGTTCAGCTTTATGGTGCTGGAAGTTGACGCACATGATCGCTCCACAAACGTGACGGTAACTGCAGAATAATGTTCTGACAACATTCTTTTCGAGTTATAAATTAGGTTATACAAGGAAGAGTTTTTAATGACTTTAGCTTTGTGCAAGATTTCGCTTTGCTCATTTTTAAAAAGATCTTTCCAAAGCTGTAGTTTATACTCCTTTGCACCAAAGCTAGTATGAAATTTGTATCTGTGGCATAAAAAATGTTCCAATCTCTCATTCCTAGAGTTCTAATGCAACAAACTTCACCAACAGTCACGAGGTCAATCTCGCCGGTCAGTGCTTATTTCGGAGGTCATCATTGTAAATTTCTGTATTTTGACTGTAAAGTGAGGAATGAGAGTCAGGGGTTACGACTGATTAGCTAGCTTTAACACAAATCGAATGATCTATTTTCAACAGAGCCAAATTGCGGTTCAGCAAGTTACCCTCATCGAATGGGTGCGTTCCATAGATCCACGAATGTCGCCAAAAAGCAAGATCACGCAAGACCATGCATAGTAAAACGAGTACGCTCGAGACCTTACCAAAGTAATGTAGCAGAATGGCGGGCCACTGAAATGATTGGTCGACGAAGTTGGAATGTTGAATTATTGGATAGAATTCGTGAATTACTATTCGGATATCATTGTTTCCGTTCCAAAAGCAGATTCCTCGCCGCAAGTTTATCTCGTGACATTTTGTCTTGCAGTAAGTGAACACGGCTTCATGAAAATTTGCTACTCACAAAATGAAAGTCACAAATGTTTGATGTGAGCTAGTAATATTGGAAAAAAATCACTTAAAGGTATGTGGAACAATCTACTACTCAAACCGTCCATTTTGTGATTTATTTTCTGACAAGCCTTTTTCTTTAAACCGTGTCCTATCACCGTAGGGCCAAATTCCTATGATATCTACATTAAATCGTTAGGAATTTATTACTGAACACATACATGTATGAAATATATCTATTTTGTCAATTTCATGGAAATCAGGAAAGAAAAAACAAGTATTGCTCTTACTTTCTGAGTAGTTTACATACCGGACTATGACGTTTTCATTTTTAGGATTGAATGCCGTCTGAAAAGAACCGCTCACGTCATACTTAGACCCCGGCACTGAAACTTGACACTTTTTTACAATTCCAACAAATGGTGATGCGAATAACCCAATAAAATAAATTTCCGCTATCTAATAGCGGTAAGTCTGAGTAGAGCGCAATGTAAAACAGTTGCCACACATCAATGCTAATAAAAAAGGCTAAACGAAGCATTGCCTCGTTTCCATGGAGAGGGGAAATTTCTATTAATCAGTCGTGATAATTTTAATTCTTCATGTCTTTGGGATTAATACGTGTGAGATATAACAATATAGCTCTGACAGGGACACTTTCTTCTCGCATATTCTATTAGGCATTTCTAATAACCTCGACATGTATTCCATTGATATTTCACATGACGGTGGTCCTTCAATCAAAAAGACTTACACGCGTTCTGTTAAAATGGTGTTTTGTATATAATTATTAACACTATGATATAGCATACAGCCTGAATGAGAAGACAAAATCCTACCTTCTCAGTGACGGGTCCGCATCTGCAGTTGACTGGCGATTAACAACCGACTTTAGCAACACAGACATCTTAGCTACTCGCTTGAATTGTGTCTTTCTGTCCATGTTTAGTATTTAATTTTTGTTGTAGTCCGTGCGAAATACCTGGCCAAACCATCCGTGTTTTTTTTTCTTTTTTATAACAAGCTATAATTCCAAAAATCGATCCGCATGACCAGATGTCGCGTTGATCACGTCAGTGTGTTCCTACCGCGCAAATTCACGTTTGGAAAACCAGCAAATACGTCAATGTTTCGTTGTTGGTCCACTCAACAGGATCAAAAAGGATAACAGAGGATTAACAAACTTGACACTTCTACTACTTTACTGGAGAGGGTGCTCATAGATGGACGATGGACGAACAGTGAAGTAGTAGGTACGAGGGAATGGCAGCCATAAGACCGCCTCAACATGCGCGCACTCAGGGGGAGGGCGGGGGAACTCGGGGCTCAAGCGAGCCCCCTCAGAGAAACTCCGAAAAAACTAGAAAGCGAGACGGAAGACCATTAAAAAGCAGGAATTAACAAAAATCGACGAATGCACAATTCATAGCTCTGAACGTACCCCGTGAATCTTAGCAAAAGATCCACATTCTCAATAATTCGAGCCCCCCCATTTTTAGGCTGGGCGCGCGCATGCTCAAGAATCGCCAGGGAAGGCGAGGAGCCCACGGAAGGTGGCGCGAAGCAAAAAAGGAGAAAGGCCGGGACAAAATTGGTGGCGACCAGTGAGAGACGGCGGCGTGAAAATGGTGGTTACTCATAACGTTCTCGGATAATTCTGTCCACGCCACTGTGGTCAAAACCGGAGTTTCTGGATAAATTAAATTCGATGACACGAGTTGCTGACTGCAAAAACTCCATCAAAATTTTCATTAAATGCTTCTAATAAATGTTTCCTGCTTTTTCCTAAAGAGCTCTTGAATACTTTCTCGCTCTGCAGTTATTAACATATTTAAATACTATAACTTAAATATCTTGATCGTTGCTATTCTGAGGACATGTGCCCATTTTAAATATTCACCGTATGTATCATGAACTCAGTCGTCATGATTAAAATCAGGTGAGAAAAGGGTACGTGAAAGAAATTAGGTCTTTTAATATTTTAGAAACTATTTTGTTGTGCCTACCTTGTTATATGAATTGACTATAATTTTAAATTTTGAAATCAAATTGCAGAATTACAAGTAAGAAAAATATAGAAAATACAGAATATTACTACTATATTTCCATCGGAGATTCTTAGTAACGCCAAAAATCTTGAACAAAGAAACTTTCCCAAGGTGACAGATGGGTTTTTCCTTCCTGTTGTTCTCACAAAGAGAACAAAGACGACTGGCGAATAAAAATTCTATTCAAATAATAATTTGCATATGTAATAAATACGAATCGAAATTGAAAATACCGAAGACTAACACCAGATGTCGCTTGCAAACAGTAAATTATAGAATGATTTTCCCATGTATGATCGTCAGCTGGTTAAGTCTCTTTCTACACTTCAATTCCGCTACGGATTTAACTTATGAACTGAAAGTGAATGGAAATGATAAAATTTTACCCCGCGTCCATTATTGTCAAAGGAGACGAGAAAATATATTCTGGAAAAAACGGAAGGTGACTTCCGTACTCTTATCTCCCAGTCTTTATCATTCTAACGTTGAAGTATAGAACTACCAGTACCATGGAAAGCGTGCCCAAAAAGGCGTTACATTCATGAAAATAAACATCATCACAATAAATTAAATCATTAACATATCGGATATCCTTCTGAAACCAGCTTTCGAAAATATGAGAATAACATCTATTCGGGTATCTGGGAGTGGATTGAAAAACCCATTACGAGAACAGCAAAATTGAAAAAAAGCATAAATGACTCTTTTAAATGGACACAGTCCGGTTTTAAGGTATATGAAAATCATTCTGTGGATTTTATTTTTGGGTAAGATTGACTACTTCAACCTTTTACCATAGCCACTAATTAACAGCAAAGTCTATCGTATGTTTTATTTCATTACAATCACCGATTCCTAACAAAAGCTGTCAGTCAAAGTTAACTGAAGTCGTGGTGGCGACCTCGTCAGCAATTACGTTGCTAGGCAGCGGGCAGTCTGCACAAAGCCACAAAGCAACAAGTATAAACACTCAGCTGGAGAGCACGAGTCGATAAAATTCAGTGTCGTACAAACTTATGGAAACTAAACACTATATATATTAAAACATCTAATTCGCATTTGATGCCTATTTTCGTGACTGAAAAGCTACGAAGATGGCGTACTCCAAAGCGGTTCTCCCCAGCTTTCATGACTTTCTAACTAGCTCTGCGATGGCATGCGCGCTTCCGGGGGGGGGGGGGGTCTCGGGAGGCTCGACCGAGCCTTCCCCCATTTGGCGAAGTAGGCAAAAAGGTCCACAGGAATTCGACACGAGTGCACAATTCATAGGTCTGAACGTAGTATCCCGTTTTTTTCGTCCCCATTATTTAGTAAAGGGTCCACATACTGAAAAATTCGACCCCCCCAATATTTTTGGCAGGGTGCACGCTTGGATAGTTGTGTTGATGATGACGTTGATGATCTTGGTGTTCAACACGTGTTATTAAATACCACTAAACATTTGTCAAATCAAAGATTCTCAACATAGTTTCATTTTCAATAAATAACACTGTACATTCCTGGACGTGATCGTGTACGCCGGCGCTCATGTCCGAGGCCCTCGGGTATGGCAATGGCTGAGTTCCGAAGTGACAGAAGTCACTAGCGAGGAAAGTTAGTCTAATCACATGCTTCCCTTGCAATGTATGACGTTATCTGACGAAGGATTGAGTGATCTTGTGCTTTGCGAGATGAGGAACGCAGGCCAATATCAAGCTTGGGTGGAAAACAATGGCACGCATTTCATTGGTTTCCGCCCTCTTGTATGGCTTGAGGTCGATTCTTTCGCAAAACTACGCAGATCTGGCGTCTGGCGTATACACCCCTCAGTTTCCACACGCTCTTATGGGCAAAAGAATTGTTAGGTTTTGCAAATGCTGTGATTTACCTGTGCTCCGAGTTCGTATAATTGACGCGACTGTGGCTAGCACCTATCGCCCGAGGGCAAGGAGGCTTTATTGTTTTGTCCCGGATATCAAGTTAGAGAACTGTCCCCAATGTGGTAACACGGGTCACCACTTTGACTGTACTAAGGTAAAGATCGCCTGGAACTGCATAGACGACTAACAAACAAAATATGTTTTCAGAAGTTAAAATGATCTGACATCCAGTCCACAGACAAACAACGGTAGACAATCTTTTAATGCGCAATCGCTAGCCAGGTTTTTCAAGCTAAATTTTTAAGGAAATTATTGGAACAAGACTTTAAGATGAAAGTTTGAAAACCGCTGGTAGCCTATTCTTAGTTGAGCATAAAAGCCGAACGTCCAGGTTAAAGACATGAGGGAAATGAAAAACGCGAATTCTGTCTTGTCATTTGAACACAAATTGAGAATTTACCTTGTTTTCTCCGTTGTGCAAGGCTTCGTCAGAAAAGAAAAAAATAATACTCACAGGGATTTCGATGGACGAGAGCTCCCACGAGATTGAGCAGGCGTTTTCATGCGAGCAGTCGTGGCCGACTCCTGAGACTGCACGGACAAGACGGAAAGGGACCGAACAAGATTTCGAAAACTAACTCTAGTTTTGAGCGGAGACTCTCCACTTTTGCGCTTTCTCAACAAGCCGTCCATTAGTGTAATTGTTACGTCTAATTCCGTGTCTGTATTCCAACCACTGTTATCGTCTTTACTGCCTCGCCGTTTGTGTAAACCGGTCAGCGCATTTTATTCAGCGGGGACTAGATAGGAAACAACTGTCTTGCTATTAAATGTATGCCGGACTAGTTTCTTTCACAACCTACACGACTTTCATTATTAATATAAAACATCGTGATAGCAGCTATACAAGTTTATCAGAAACAATCATCATAGTCCGCACCCAGGTGTGAAATTCGGGAAGAATCCTTTATCCTCAAATGTTTGTAGTCACGTCTACAAACGGTTGGTTGGTGTTCAATCAAATTCCACTTCGAGACCTGACTTGGTCTTTTCGGTCCAGTTCAGCTACCGAACGCTAGAAACACAGCAGTTCATTAAACCGCCCCTTTCTCTGGAATTTCTCTTAGGAACCCTGCGCTAAGTCTGTAAGTAGCCACACAGTCATTGTTTCGGTATATGTTGGCAAACACACACGAGCGTACACTTAGGCAATGCAAACTCGTAGTCGACTTACACACACTTGCACGGATTTGTCAATAAAGAATTCACTATACTCCAGTGTTTGTTATTATTTTGCTCACTGCTCCCCTGGTTTACTCTTCCTAAATCAATAAGCCTCGCAGGTTACAGGTGCGAAATTCGAAGCGGGTATCTTCCAATTTTTCTTGTCAAAATATACCTTGTCAATAAATGAAGAGGTATCGCATATCGCAAACTGAAATTGCCCTTGGGGGCCGGTTAGATGTAAAACTGGTGTTATCTTAACCAGTCCTTGCATGGGAACGATCAAACGTGAACAAAGACAAAAACAATAAGTAACTTGAATGCTTACAAACGATCTCCACAACCCATTTCCTCTTGTGTCTTTCACATCGTACTCAACAAACTCGCCAATCGTCACCTATCACCAATACACAGCGAAACCGCTACGTATCAAACAAGTGAAGCCTAACATATTACTCCGTACAGTGTTTGGCCAATACTGTCCAACAAGGAGCTAGAAAATGGCATCAAGCGGCGAATTTTACGGCCATTACGTTATCTATGCAGTCATTAATGTTACGGGTTGCCATTTGGTCCTATGATATCTAATCAATAATGTATGTAGTTGCTACTGTCATAAACAACCCGGAAGAGCAATCATGCGAAAAACTGGCCAGTGATTCAATATCCAAATCAAAATCGCATTCCGGTCAAACACTACCAGAAATCGACGTGCCTAGGTGAAAATTCTCATGAAAAATTCATCTTGAAGGTTTTAAGAACTCTACAATACAATCCAACGAGAGCGTTATCTCGATATCGAAGAAGATTTTACGGGCTTAAAATACCTAAACATGGATTACGTTACGGAGAAGAGGAGCGACTCTTTCATACAAGTTCTTGACAAATGGGTCCCAGGCCTTCTATTTGCTAACTCTCTGGAAGGGTGTGATTTATCTTATTACGTCTAAAATAGGTTGAACATTTAAGTTCTCAACCGAGCAACTCGTCAAACAATAGACAAATACCCATCGGGCGATAGATATTACATTTTTCAAATAAAAAAATTAAAAATAACAAAAAAAAACAAAAAAAAACAGGAGGGCCCTCATGTCTTCTTCAATGCGCTGCATTTTGAATCATTGGTCCGAAAGCAAGCGATGAATGCGTCTAAAAGAAACGAGACAACATTGAACGACTACCGTCCTCAATGACGTAAAATATCGTCGGCATTTTTGAACCCCTTGGGGAGCAATAATGCAATAAAATCAATTTAATCCCAAGATTTCCGAGACATTATCCGATAATTTCATTATTGTTCAAAGCCCAGGGCCTAATCTCTGAACACTCGTCCCAAACTCATAGTGGTAACCAATCACGCCGCATGATTTGAGAACCGTGACTCGAAGCGTCCTCTGCCGAGTCGAGTTTCGAGTACAGAGATCATGATCAGACCCGGGGTGTAATCTTAGCAAACCCGAAACTCAACTGGAAAAACAAAAGACAATTGTATGGCCTTCGGATAAACTCACACACTTGTATTCGAATTATCCGAGTCCAAGTCTGGTTCGGAGATTACAATAGATCCCTGACCCACTAAACACCGGGGCATGTAAAACACCTTGCTAAAAATGCAAGTAAGTATACCGTATCTTCTGCTTTAGCATGAAGCTATAAAAGTATATATATAGTCAGTTACAAAACTCTGGGGAAGTGATCCTTAAAAAAAATCGAGAGCACAGAATGAGTGGATGTTTCCTCGTTATACTTGATACGAAATGGCTCACATTCAATGGGTTGGTTAACGTTGATATGATTTTGACGCCCTGACTTGCCAACGCTCTGAAAGGTATGTTTGGTGTGAATAGGATTGAAACAAATTTTGATCATGGAGCAACTTACCAGCATTTTGTCTTTATAATAAGATAATTCCTTTCAGTGCATGATATCTGTTGAGCAGTTTAGCCACTCGAATTTGTTTAAACAATTATCTTTATTAAAGCGGCGACAAACCCGCGTTCTGATGAAGTGGCTCAATACCGCTATAAAATCGGTCTTAATGTTTCCTTTCACCGATGAAATGTGATTTTCAGCTTTGCAAGGAAATGACAGTCCGTTATCGCTAGAGAACGCGGTCCGGCGGCGAATAAAATGACACGTCACCACGACCCAACTTGTAGAACCTAGTCTCAACCAATAATGAACTGTCAGTTCGTTTTTAAGGTCAGAAATCACATACAATTTATCTAAGTGACGACCTGAGGCCAACTTCACTACGGTAAATGGTCTAAATCACAAAATTGTTTTCGTTACACCGGAAATCGGACTTGTAGCGGCTTTAAGTATGGTGAGCGCATACCTTTTTGACACCCCGTTTCACACGACGACTAAAGTGTCAGCAGTTTTGATTAAGCTTTGCTAAAATTACAAAAATGGATTCGCGGCATTCAAAACTTCTTGTTTTCTATTGAAGTTGTAATGAAATTCATACGTTTTCTTTTGGCTTAGTAAACCTTTTCATTCTGATCAATTTGATAATGCCTATGCCAGCGCAGCGCTCGGTGTCACTTCATTAAAATGTGTCCTTTCACTGTAACATAGCAGTTGATAAGATGTATAAAAAATATCAATTTTTTTGCAGAGTGGATATTTGATAAAGTAGATTTCGGTTTTTAGTTAGGTAGTTTAGCAAAAACTCAGGTAGAACTGTCACTGCAAAAAACAACAAACAACTTGTTTGAGTAGGATTTATAGTCAACATTTACTGTCAGTAATCTCAACGACAAAAGAGAAGCCGCGTACTGTCACAGTGAAAAGCACTCATCGCAAGCATTCCGATTCATGGTCTCTTCTGTTGACAATAAATATTATGATGACCGTTCCCTGAAGATGTCATTACTTGTTTAGGTATGTTGCCCCCGTGAGGGCGTACAAAAATTGCGCATGCCGACGGTATTTCACGTCGTCAGCGCGGGGTATTGGGTAAAGTTTTCAACTAGCAATAACCACGCCTCGGATAAACCTCATTGGCTATGGTACCGCCACTGCGCAAAGCTGGCAATACATGATGGATTTCATTTCTTGTTTAGTTCATGCTATTACACTACACTGGTGCTGAGACGTCAAGATTACGTTTGAGCAACAGTGCTATCTATTGGCAGAATTTGTAACTATTAGTACCACCTGGTGGCTGTACAACCAATTTATTGATAATCAGCAAAATCTGGGTTGCGTTCTGTCGAAGTATTGATGGAATTGCATTGAATTTTCTTGACTAGAGCGGCCTGTTCAAGTGCACTCAGCCCACTCTTGGTCGGGATTATAAGTTACTCTCAACCCAAATGGTACATCTATACGTAGAGCAATGCTCATAACAATTTATGTAAGAATTACAATAAAAGTAAGTTTCTTGTCAGAAAACCGAAATTACCCGAGATGTCGCCATGCATTTCAAATATAACACGTGAGCACACTAGCATTCCTCGCTAGTGTCTTACAATAGAACGCCTCGAACCGAGTAGCAACTTTAATGAAAGTAGCGTATCCAAACAACATTTTTTTCATAAACATCATAAACTATCGGTACGGAAGAATGCGTGAGGCATTTTTCTTGACTTCCGTTTAACTGATATACACGTATGCCGGTTTTGAAGTTCCCGAATTCTTCTGAAAAAAGTCTCGAGTGCTAGGTCGTAAGAACGATTGACGGAACACAACGTGTCTGAATCATTTGCTTGAGTCGCTGTTGGCTTCGGCGATCGTGCTGGTAACCGAATGGAAACTATCACGGTAAAGAGACTAAAAGGCCAATTAATTCGATTTTCTTGGTTCAACTAGCTATAAACAAGGAGAAATGCTCTTTTAATTAAAAATCTCTTATCAATTAGCCTGCCAGAAAACTTACAGAAGGAGTTGTTTGCTATCACAATAAATGTCCCTATTCTTTTAGGCTCTTACGGACTCCGTGCATTATAACCGTACCTATTAGCAGTTAGTTGTTCCATTACTTTGGTAGGAATGTTGCCCTCGTGAGGGCGTACAAAAATTGCGCATGCCGACGGTATTTCACGTCGTCAGCGCGGGGTATTGGGTAAAGTTTTCAACTAGCAATAACCACGCCTCGGATAAACCTCATTGGCTATGGTATCGCCACTGCGCAAAGCTGATTCATTGCCGTACGCTCTAGATCTTCTTTAGCTCACGCAGTTACAACACACTGGTGCTGAAACGTCAACATTACGATTGAGCAATAAGGCCACCTATAGCCAATACTGATAACTAACGCATTGATAATCGAAAGGGTGCCCCGACGCCGGGTCATGACCAGTGAGATCGCGAGACCGACTCGACCATGAGTTGGCTCAACCAAAATTGTCAAACAAGATGAAGAAATCGAGAATTCGCTAACCTGCAAAAAACTTTCAGCAAAGAGAAAATTTACTAGTGAGGAAAGCGGTATAAACGAGGCAAACACATACTAAGCCGACTTGGCTTGGCTTCGCTCACGGATTTCCAATATTGACCTTCATGCTTTGAAAACCACATTTGGTAACATCTAGAGCTATGACCGGATATCAGTAAGACAGTAAACGTGACGGTGTTATGAAGTTAGCCAATTTGGACATGTTCTACGGTCCTACATTGCCTTGAATTGACTCACTATTTCTGTGCGGTACCAGTGCATGGCAGAGCAACTAGTTTCTACACAAATCCTGGACAACTATACCTAAGCGCAGACCACAATAAATATACTAAAAAAGCAGAGACTATTAATTCACGACAAACTTGTCTCGAATTAAAAGGAAACATCTTTACGACGCTTAAAGAAACGCCTTGTTAAACTCTAGAGGAACTGAGTGGCGATGAACTAGTCGACAGAGACGAGTTGGAGTGGACGATTTCAAATGATTAGCAAATCCATGGCATGTGACTGTAAATGACTACATCATCGTCACATTGGTGATGAGTGCTAATTGATTTTTCAATGAACTATTAATACAAACTGTTTGCCTTTAAAGTCAAAGTAAACAGCTGTTGAAACATGTGAAGAATTATCGATGGTTACCAATGGTTACCGATGATGATTTTCTTCCTTCTTTACTAATCAAATAATCAATGAGATTGACAACAATTAATGTTTAGATAACTTTTAGACCACCGTTATCCTCCTTGGTAAAATCCTAAAAATCAACATAGTGTAACAACACATGACTATCATGAACTGCGACAATGGAGAAATATTATTTCAGTTTCTGCTGTAAAACGCGGAAATTACACGAGGGTGCCGTCACTGTGAGTTCCGTTAAAAATATTATTTGCTCTTGGAGAGTACTAACATCGTACATGTATGTCACGGATAGATGGGCAGCAGAAGGGAATTCTCATGAAGAGGGGTCTCAAAAACGTTTGTAAAAATACCACACCTTGTATTCTCAAACTGGGTTCACTAAGGTGACAGCCGGAGAATCTCAATGACCACTCCCATCTCATATACTTCATTTGACTGCGGCGTGCATAGTCGTCCATGTAATATAAAGATGGAGGACGGTCTTGATTTCAACAATCAAATCCAGTATCTATCGGTTATTCTCAGGAAAATATCATCAAAGAGACACAACTTACTCATCACTTCCTGCAGCACTAGGCACGCGTTTCTTTTTCATATCAGAGATGACCTTTAGCGATTTCATCAGCGCATTGTCTCCCAACGAGGCCCCTTGTTTTTGTTTTGCTGACTTGGGTTCCGTAGACTCATCTTCCTTAGTCGTGCTATAACGAAACATCATGTTTAGAGCGTCTATAACCGCCTTGTGTCACAAAACAAACTTTTGATTTAGATCCCTTACCGTTTTGAAAAGCGTTCCTGAAGTGGTTCCTGGTCTTGGAAACGACTGACAGTTCAAAATTGCTTGAGATCAAGCACTAAAAGATCGCTTGTTATGAGAGTAGATTAATGCGCCAAGCGCAACCTCAAGCAATCACGAAACTGGCAGTTTTTTTCCAAGCACAATACAGAAGAGGCAGTGTGGTCTAGTGGGATACGTCTCCGTTTCCTTTGCTCAAGGTCGCGGGTTCGAGTCCCACTGGGGCACACTGCTAAACCCTGGAGTCAGGTTTCTAACTCTTCGGCTCGGTTTTAACTATATATTAATAAAGCACAAAAATGGGCCCACCCGAGCGACTTGCGCACGTCTGGTGCAACGTGTCCCGACCCGACTGCCAGTGTTCGAGCTTCAGGAAATAAATGTGCTAGCCCGACGGGTCTGT
Source organism: Phoronis australis (assembly GCA_002633005.1). Lineage (NCBI taxonomy): Eukaryota > Metazoa > Phoronida > Phoronidae > Phoronis > Phoronis australis. The sequence goes on along the minus strand of NMRA01000414.1, from coordinate 48,916 downwards.
TACATGAATAGTTGACCAAATCCACAGGAGCTTATATGTGAAAGTTTACTGGCCTGGCGGCATGGCAAATCCACTGGCCCCTCATTGGCCACCGGGCCAGCGTGTATTTCGAACGCTGCCGAATGCAATTATGTCAGTATATGAGCCAGGAAACCACTCGTCTGAGTTAGGAACGAGCTGAGATCACCTTTACAGGGGTAAAAGGTCGACGTCAAAAGTTAGTTTTTTTTTACTGCTTACACACGGTTCATAGCCTCTTTCTCACTGAAAGTCAATTGATCGTAAAAACACTGATACACTGTTGGCGACGTCTAAAGGAAAAAAAAACATCAGTTTTGAGTCACACTGCTAATAGGCTGACTGACTGACGTAAAAAGAAAAAAACAACAACTTTCTCCCGGTAGGGCGCGTTTGGGGCTGCTGGTTTTTGAAGAGTTGAACAACATTGCAAAGTTTACAGATACTATGGAAAGGCAACACCGAGGAAACTCTAAAACACTCATTTTACTATGCAGAATTTGAAGGCCTAAAACAAGAATTTTCACTACTCGTTAATAAAATATATCCACTCTGAGTTTCTTTTTCACTCCAGAAATCACTTCATGTACGAAAAACTAACAAACATCAAACACACTAAGAAATTGTGAGCAGAAAAATGAACATATCACAAGAGAGATCAGCTGAAATTTGTCCATTTCTTTTGAATCATTTATGTATGTATGAGTATAAAGTGCTGGTGCACGTTTTAGTCTAATATTAAGTGAAAATTCTGGTTTTGAATCGTTATTTTTTGTTCTTGTCCAGTTTTCCTTTTGGCACAGAAAAATGTTTTATGGATTTTCCGTTTTCACTTTGATATCATTTTTTGTCGTCCACTTGTACAGATTGGACACCTAGAACATGTTCATTCCACCTGCTTATTTTGATGTTTTAAACATATTCTTATGATAGAGAAAATATTTAGATATTTGGAGGCACCTGTGCCCGGTTGCATGAAACAGTCCTAAATAGGGACTCAACTAAGTTCCTTAACTCTTCGACACATTGGCGTCTTTGTTAATTCAAAAATGTTATGTTTTGTCTTTATTATAAGCTCCTCTTTCATCAATAGCATTCTTTATCAATTCTCTATAAAGTGGACCATTGTTTTATTGAAGATAAGTAGGGACGTAGTCCTTAAATTAGAGGCGTTGCATGAAAAGCTCCCTATCTATTTTCATTAAATAAATACAGAGAATTCAACCTAGACTTTGCTCTCGGTGTGCATAACGATAAGCATTGACTTAGTAAAGAAGATAAACCAGCACCAGAAAGAACAAATAACGTATGCACAAATCCACAAATGTAGTGAAAATTAGCCTACAAGGGGGTATAATGGAGATGCAACCAGGCACTAGGGAAGAAAGGTTTTGGTGTAGACGGAATGATGCAGATGACGTCTAACGTTGCATTGTTCTACTGATAAATCGTGACCAATGACTTATATTTTGTCCAGATTTGAGCGAAGAAATGTCTAAAGCCTCGCTTAACTATATGTCGGACTGCCCACTGAACAGAGGGGACTGTGTAGCTTAGTGGTCTGAGCTCCGGATCGAATCCTGGCCTTACTGGCACACAATCGAGCATTGCACAAAATTGTCTCGTTCTCCTCCGAACTCGGTGAGAGCCTCGATATCAAGCGAAATGGATATCTGTTCCAACAAAACTGACTTAGCTAAGACAAATCTTAAATTTTAGAAAGTTTTAAGATAAAACTTCAATTTGTCTCGACACCGTTTCAAGAAAGATATCTTAAGTTTGAATTAAGTTTTTGATAAAAGTTTTGTCTTAATTTTAACTATCTTACCGTATGTGGAAGTTTCAAAGCATGGAAGTTAAGACAAATCTTAGACTTAAGTCAAAAATGAACTTAAGTCAGTTTCTTGGAACGGGCCTGTGCTCCTTAAAAAAGAGGCAATATGTGTTGTTTTAAACGAGCTAATTAGAGAGGTTCATATATGAACAGAGATTTTTATGCATGCAATGTTTGCAATTCGAAATATAATCAGAAAGCCTACGGGTCCGCTCAAACTTCTCTTCTTTGAAGCAATCTATTTCCATTTGATCACAGATTTTATTAGCACTTGAGTAAATTCACCTTAGGGTCAGACCAATCCCTAATCAAAGAATCACTTTCAGTAGAATGGTTTCCATGATCATGCTGTGAATAGTTTATAAGCGCACATCGGTTGTTAACCTCCCATTACAGAGAACATTTAGTTTGGTTCTGAAGTTATCGATAATTGCCGAAGTCAGGGATGTTATCAGGTACCTTTACTGTCACTGCACAGTGAGAACAAGGTCTTGATTTACCAATATGAACGTATGGATAACGCTTTTTATTAGGAAATTTAATAATGAGCTGTTCTGAATATGTAATACAATAACACTTCAACCCCATTAATGGGAACGCAGAGTGTCAAAGTCGAACGTTTCTACAATTCTAGAATTTTCGAGACATTCAATATGTGTTTGTCTCAGTTAGCTTCAACATTTAACTCGTAAAATAGCTTGAAGGCATGTATGAAATTTAACCTTTCCGATTCAATTTCGAATGTGTGCGCATGATATTATACGATTTAGCAACAAGAACCCAGTTTGAATCTTGCTCCTGGCGTATCTCGAAAGTGCTTATTTAGGCGGCAACGTAATTTTCACAACTATAATCTAAGTTTATTGGGCAACCACAAGTCAATATGCCAAGCCAGTGTACATGCTTAGTCCACGGGCAGGACACGGGATATTACTACGTTCAATGTAAATCCTTTTCAAGCGTGCTGCCAATCCATACTTTTTCCATCGACAGGATTTTGTGGATGTTCATATTAACGATTCACAAACTTTGACCTACTGTGTTTAAAATGATTTCATTCAGGTAATTAGTTAAACACGGGACATTTTATTAATTTTAAAACTTTCACTTCAGTCAATATTGAATAGCATCATCACTGCCCCTTGTCCAAATAGTGGCCACCGTCTAATTAAAGATATTCTGTTTTTTAAGTGGGCAATAACCCCGGGGGTCACTCATATTGACAAGGTGCCCGCAGGAGTGTACCAAAAACTGCGGGTAGGTAGTACTTTTTCAGCAAGTTTTGCGGGACTCGCGCGAAGTGTAATAGGCCCCTAAATTTCCATGTCGTCCCCGCAAAAGATCCACTGAAGATTAGCCTGAGCCCCGCAAAAAACGCACTGGCCGTCTTCCTACAGAAAAAATCTACCCCGCAAAAGAGGGTCACGAGGTAATTAGCAGATCTGGCACCAGGGGGTCTCTCAGCAATTTTTGGTACACGCCTGCGGACACCTTGTCAACATGAGTGTCCCCTCGGTGCAATAACCCGTGAATTCTTTAAAAAAACAACTTTTGATTCAAGTCACTTTCTGCCATAAAAACTGTCTCGTCTTGTTTCTTATTCTGAAACGATTTCTAGACTTGAAAAGATCTTACAGGTCGTTATGTTACTTCAGATCAGACCATTAGTTGCTCGTTACGGCAGATTAGTTTCGGTCGCCAAGGTAATAACGAATTTCAATTCAAACAGGAGACACGAACGCGCTGACGTTGTTTTGGATGAGCAATAGACTTGCGAAGATCATCGATGAGGACATGGTTTGTAGCAAGTTCAAAGTTATGTAAGACTTGATCGATAAGTCCGTGTATTTAGCTACATAATCACAAAACTATAGATTTTAACTCAGTAAAAGTATATATTTGTGAAAGCAGAACGCTTGCAGTATTCTATTTTAACCCAGTAAAAGTATATATTTGTGAAAGCAGAACGCTTGCAGTATTCTATTTTAACCCAGTAAAAGTATATATTTGTGAAAGCAGAACGCTTGCAGTATTCTATTTTAACCCAGTAAAAGTATATATTTGTGAAATCAGAACGCTTGCAGAATTCTATTTTGTTTTTATCAATCTGACAACAATAGGGTCACGTCACTACGCCGTTTTAGTAAAGTTTGGCAAAAGTACGGTACATCGATTGCAGAACAACAATAGACATTACATGACCAAATCTGAAGGTGTTACAGTTTTCTAAATTATCGTTTCGTTTTCATTTTATGCAACATTTGAGTTTTTTATGAAAATCAGAAAAGTCGTATCTTTAATAGCTTCTCATGCAAAAAGTGAAAATTTTAAAAGCAATTGCTAATGGCGTTTTGGAGTACAACGCATAAATTATGGCGTCTGAAAGTTTCATATGAACCCTGGCAGCCCTATCTGAGGTATGATGTTCCAAAGTTTGTCAAATTTGTCCATTTTTCGATGGTCCTACAAAATCTTAATCTTTTGTCACTGCTCCTTGGGTGACACTTGTCCACGATAGAATGTTGAACTGTTAGTTACCATAGACAGTTCGCTTTCAATTCCATGAAATCAGGGGCCGGGGTCTAATCCTTGTGCTCGAGATCGAACCTGAAATTATTTTAGGCACTTTTCGTTATTGTTTTTTGCCAATTCAAGATAAGTGACTATTAGTCTGTGCTCCAGTACGTTATAGTTTATACATATGAGTTTCTAGTCCAAGTTCACACTTGTTGACATCTATATTTGTACTACAAGAAAATCTCCTAATCTCGAATTCAGACTCGAACTTTTACCCAAATCAGGGGCGGATCCAGGATTTTGAGTTGGGGGGGCAGGGCAGAGTATTAGCCAGGATTTTGCCCGTCAGACATTCGCACCCCGAACTGCCAAATGTAATCTTGGAGAATTTTAGGAGGGCCATGGCCCCCTTGGCCTCCCTCTAAATCCGCCACTGCTAATGCTTAGGTCTTCAAATGCAAGCTAGGGTTAGAAAGCTATCCACATAAGTCATTACGTAATCGAGCAGGAAATGCCAAAAAATCGAGTTCGATTTCAAGCAAATAGATTTGAATCCCGGTAGCGTCCCAATACATCAAATCCAATTAAAAAGTTACGGCATAAGGCAACTTGCACAGTACACGCTAATCAGTTTGTATGAAATTTTAATTACTCCCTAGTCCCTACTACTAATAACTAATCACTATTGAAATATAATAGCCCAGTTTCAACACTACCAAGCACAGCCTTGTCCCAGCTTACAATTAGCTTTAAAATGAAATCTAACATTTCAGGCTTTGCCGGACTTCACACCCCCTACCCCCCCCCCCGACCTATTTCCCCTAAGCTATTTCTTGTGCCCTAAATTCAATAAGCTCGACAAGTAAAAACCTTGAAAACTGTGCCAAGCAATCACTGGGTAGACTTTGTCGTGAATTCGTTGAATAAAAGATTTTTCTTGGTAAACAGAACACACAGCTGCTGATATACACATACAACGACTTTACACTATTTTCCGCAATTCAGTGAACACAATTGAGGTTTTGACTAGCACAATACTTTTCAAACGGTGCTTAATGTTCTCAAAACAAATCTTTTGACTTCGTTCTGGACAACCATTTAACAGGTTGATAAAGTACGGCGATATGTGTACATGCAGTGTTAATGTAATGTACGCCTTAAGTTGGTCCTCAACAAACTGACAAACATAGTATTACGTTTGGTATATGAAAATATCAAAATACAAGAAAAACAATTTAATGACAATTTTCAAACAAATCACAATTGCATCTTATTTAAGCCCTTCAAAAGACACGTTATATTTATCGTATCATGTTCACCAGATTATTCTAAAACGTTGTCAGGAAAGTTTTAGTATTCTAAATAGGTCTCAAACCCATCATTGCTGAAATGAGCCTAATCAATTCGTGGCTGTCAATTTCTTCAACATTTCACACCAAAAAACACCAAAGGGCGTAAGATTGTCGTATCTCACCGTGGGTAAGTTGCCATGCAGGTAAAGGTGTGTAAACAGAACGATATACCTCTGTAGACTCATACGATCGAGTTAATGAAAGAAGAAATCGTCTATCAGTTTAGTATACTGTCACCAATTCTAGTTTGGATCTTCGGGAATTAAAAAATGGACGAGTAAGATGTCTTTTTGTCTACTATGTACTTATTTCACGTGGCCTAATCATCGAGAAACGATCCCAACAACGACTGTTGTTTTAGTTCGAGTTCAACAATCAGTTTTGTTTTAGTCCTGGCCTATATGGAACAAGAACAGCCTGTATAAACGATAACATAAAAAGCGTTGATAAAACGTACGAATTTCAAACAGGATCTTATACCTATCGTCTACTGTAACCTGAAGACGCTTACTTATCTTTTAAAAATTAAAAGATATGGATAAACGTTAAATGCGGATCAAATCTTATCTATACTTGAAAATGTACTTACGCTTCTTTGTTTTTGGCAGCCATGGCCAATTTCCGAAATGCCGCCATATCGCACAGAATTCGGAGACCGGCTGCTCGATCGGGTTTATTTAAAACTGTGGAAAGTGTTAAAAGCACACGTGCTCCGCTGTTGGGAGGATCAAGTGTAGTGAAACAGCAAGATCCAAAATATCATTCATAACACTTTATCCAAGGTGATCAAGTTTCAACTGAAAATCATTGTGAGCAAACAGGGCGCACTGTTTGATGTGTTTGTGTCAACACGATTTATCAGTCTTTAGAATCCGTCTTGACTGATGGCGCATTGCCGGGGTACACCAACTCATACGTGTTTGTTGGTTTATAGTCACGTGACCTTTTATGTTACGCCTGTCGCTTGTTCCATTTTTCAAGTGTTTAATCGTTCAAACCAATGTTTGTGTTGTTCTATTACGCTAATTACTGAACGTTATCGATCACTCCAACTGGTAGACCAATCTAGTCAGTTTTATGAAAAGGTTGTCAATTCAGTGACGGGATTTGATTTCCTTCCTACTGTACTTACGGTCTGGTGATGAGGATTATCATTCAGTGGCCGCTGATTAAGACCTACCTCCCGTCGACCTGCTAGACCGTGTTTCCCCTCTGCCATAAGCGAAACCTTAGTGGCAACCTGCACAGGCGTATTAGGGATGGCAGTGCTCATCAGATTTGGTGTAAAATGAGAGCTAAACACAGCAATCATGTATGAGACATTGATATAAATTAAAATTAGACGAAAACTGATGTAATCGAGTGACTGTCATTTTTCCTTTTTGAAATTAACACTCTATATGTGAAGGGGGGGGGGGGGG
>NMRA01000414.1:30355-41753 GCA_002633005.1 Phoronis australis | reverse complement strand
TGTAGGACAGGGGCCTTGTGATAACAGTAACTGCTGCCCATTTCCTCAGTGTCCTAAGCATCCTCTCAGATTTGGGGTACCTTCTCGGAGGAAGACTCTTTTCATCTTTTTCCAGTTGTATCATTTCGTCTTATGCTCTCGGAGGGGGCCAGGACCAATTTTCACTTTTTTCGTTTTTTTTTTCAAATGATATGGGCTTTCATGTTAAGGGGCCATCTCAGAAGAGGTCTCTCTTAGAGGGCCCCGGAGCAATCTTTGGTCCTTATCCAGCTGAACGTGGCACCGTCTGCTGTTCTTGCGGGGGAGAAGATGGAATTTATATATGATTGATCACCACAGCAAATCAAAATATGTGGTTCACCAAACAACCAAATATATATGAGCCTGTCAACCGGAAATGAAAATTGGATGTAAGTTTGGAAAACCATTGTGAATTACTCGAAGACAACGTTCCTCGTGGTTTTATTAAAATATAGACACTTTCGCCCACAGAATTCCAATAAAATATTTCTTTTGAAGATAATTCATCAGAAAAGAATTGTTTATGGAGAGGGGGTAGTTTTTTTGTAACACTCACTATGTATACCGTGAGGATGAAAATTTTTATGGCCAATAGATTTCAAGGTGCTGAAGATAAATTAAACAAAATTTCTGCGATGAAGCACAATTTTTAACTCTTGAACCATAGCAGGTTGCCACAGGAATTTGGAACCAGAATTAACATTCTCATGCATAAATTGTGAGATTTTTGGGGAACATCAGTAAATGTCAAAATTGTTTTGTGTCTTTGAGAGCCTTGATACCAGACAATACTTCAATACCCAAGACTAACATCTCACCAGTTCCGTTACTTGTTCATATTTGGCACAGAAAACAAAGCTGCTGAGCAATAATTAAGTCAAAGAGATGCCAACATCGAAGAAAATAAGCCGCAAACTTGTCGAATGTCCTATTTGCACGGTCATTTAGCAAGGGTACAACCACCTATTACATCATCTCTACAAGGGGTGGTTGGAAAAGAGGACTGTTAATGACAGGATGTGTGGGTATAATGACGTCACCAATTGGTAAACACAACATGAACCTTTAAAGATAAGAAAAAATAATAAAATGGCGGTCTCGAAGTTAGCGACAGAAAATAATAAAAACAGAAAAAATAAAACAATTTGCAACCTGAAATTACAGTTGCATCTGATTGCGCAACTGCGATACTACATCCCGATATCAAGCCTTGTTGGACGAGCGTCATTATAATTTAATTTTGTGACTCATCCAGTTGGAAAGATATTGAAGGGTGTAGGGTTATTTCGACGCAAGGGTAACAGTGACAAATTTTCATCACGCAATATACGAATGGGGTATTTTAATTTTAGCTTAACATGAAAAGAAACGCATTTGCTGACACATCTGTTACGAAGCGTGACTTCCGGTTGTGACGACACTTACAGTCAGATACTCGCTGGTTCCCTGCGTGCCGCTAGGTGGTCGGTAGCCAGCACACAGATATCACTTAATTTTCCTCGGAAAATTTTTTTACACCGGCGTTTCTGATTGGCTAGTCAAATTCGCAACAGGCAGCGCTTTACACAGACAAACTGGCATGATTGATGGACCTTATCTGAGTGTAAATGTGGTCTTAGTGTTGGCAAAGATACTATATCCCCTTCGGTAACTATAAAATCTTTGGTGTTGGGCAGCAAATCGGTGCTAAAAATTTATGTTCAGGAAATGTGAATCCTAGAAATTGTGGTTGCGCCTTTTCGGAGTGCATCTTTCTACTGTCGATGACTTTTGTTTACGATACTGTCCAGTATTCATACAGTATGAATAACACACCGTTAAATCGATCAGATATGTGTTTCCTCTTGGCCGAATGGTTTAGATGCTTGTGCAACCTGGCCAAGTCCCACCGGAGACATTGAAATTTACTACACATCTGATTCTCCACACGACCTTAAATTGTAATTACGCGATTTCTGTCTATAACATAGGCGGATTTAGGGGGGGGCCCTTGGCTGTCGCAAAAAATAAAACAGTAAGAGNGGGGCTCAAATCCAATTTCAAGTGTCAAATTCGGAACACGGCGCATTCGTAACGTAACTATGGCTAAGTATACGCTCTCCCGCGATATCCCAGGCGACCGGCAGTGGCGCTGCGCACTACGACTCCGTTTCCGTCGTCTGCTCCACTGTGCAATGAAGAAAATTTACTTCATTTTTTAAAGAAAATGGAACCCGAGTGACGATGAAAAAACAGAAGCTGCTGGTAAGATGTGAATTTTAATCGAAACCTTAGTGAATCACTCAGAAACTCGCACTACTCTAAACCTTATCTTAAGACGATTTCCAAAGCAATCCCGTCATTATTGCCAACACGAAAAATGGATTTGGTCTTTTGGGCATTTGAAGGCTATTTCAAATACGACAAATTTGTTCAAGAATTGATGGCACAAAATATAAAATGTGTAATAAGCAATACAAAAAGAAGTAGGTTTCGCGCGCAAACGCTGTGGCCCATAAACAAGTAGGTCTCTTAGTACATTATTAGTAGTTAAATCGTGGTGGTGTAGTGGTAACGTATGCGCGCTCTATCCGCCCGGTCGTGTGTTCGAGTCTTTGGTATTTGCAATTTTTCCTGTTTGACACGTTCTCCGTGTTATTTTTTTGGCCTTTTTTTCCTGGATAATACCTCAGGAATCAAGGAAAATGCTTGATTTTTAGAGGTAAAAACAGAAAAATTTCCTGGACGGGAGGGAGGCAAACCGACCTCCCCCCATCGGTGCTATGCGCATCTACAATCGTGGGGCATTTTGCGCAAATGCTTCCATCCGGACAAAATGTTGGGCCCCCCTTGTGATATCCTAGATCCGTCACTGTATAAGTGCTCACGCGGTAAAATTAGCTCCATTCAACGACCACAGTACGAGTCTCTGGTCACTGTGTTCTACACAGCAGTGTTATTGTTTACGACATCGTGACGCTGTTTCAAAGCGAGTTTTTATTTAAACCAGTTGACCAGATGAGTTGGTTATCCTCACCTGCATTATCAGTGACATTTTGAAATTTCTTGCGATGCCGTTTGTGGAACTGAAATTTTAAGCAGCCGAGTTCACCTGGACTGGGTTGCATAAAGCTTCAAAATTATCCGCTAAATAAGTTTGATTGTTGCATGAACACTTTCAAAGTTTACCACGGACGTCGCCAAAAAAAGAACCTCGCCAAAAAAGAAAGCGAACCACATATCGACCAGAAGCAACAGTCTCGGTGCTTCTATGGCAACGAAGTTCGAAATTCGAGCACAGACAACCCCTCCACCGGAGGGTACAATAACTGGCTGTGATGGGTCGACAGCTGTTTTCTCAATTCACAACAGCAACTTGTTCCAAGACGTTGCAGCAATGGTGTCGTCATCATTTCTTGGTCGTTGTTTCATATGGCTCCTAGTCTTTTTAGTGGCTTGCTGCGATGCTCAACAGAGAAGGAAATCAAACAGTAAGTCCATCGTGCTCGGTGCAATTAGGACGTAAACTTACAGACACCACAAAGAGTATTCTTGCTTGTTTTAAGGGAGTTTGAAGGAGACATGGGATTGCGCATGCACGCCGGCCTGGGTCGACGTGTCATTACTTCCAACGAAAGTTTTCGCCTTTACGTAACCTACGTAGGATTAATCTAAAAAGGTTTTAGACATTGAACTTCTAATGCTGAATATTACGTCGCTTGACATGCAAGTGTCTATGACACAAGTATCATTTCAAGGTTAGAGGCTCTGCATGGCCAGGGGGCGTATCCAACAATCCCACACGTACGACATTTTAGTGGTTCGGTGTCTGGTTTACGTCAAAATACACTGACTGTTGTGATTTTGGCGCCAATGTCGAAATACAGTTAAGTCAAATCAATGTCAAATAATGCACTTTCCTTTCGTTTGACTACTGTTTGTGTAACACCACCGCAATATTGCAAAAAAACACCGATGAGGCATGCTTACTTTGCACGTGGACAGACAGCATGGCGGTTTTATACTGGTCTGTGTTGCCACCTCACACTTATAATATACTGTGAAAAGAAAAAAATGAAGAGAGCATTTCTCTTCGAAAGAACCCGTAAGCGTTAACTGACCTAGACAATGCAACCAATTACTAACGTCACTGCTAATTTATAGGATACGATTTGTTATAAACGCAATACGCATTCGCTATCACTCGCTGGTTGCGGTGCCTAGCCAGCGCGCAAGTATCACGCAGTGGCACGCGCTTTAGTATTGGTTGATGTAACCTCAGCAGTCATTGGTTAGCTTTACAACACCGTGAAAAAATGGCAGACTGTGAACGATTTTTAGCCTTGTCATGCAAGTGGCGTCGCAGCAATTATTTCGTTTAAGTAGAGATGTTTAATAGTCGCTTGCTTGAAGCACATGCATGTACAATAAACACATATTTGGCCGATTTAATGGTGTGTTATTCATACTATATGAATACAGGACAGTATCATAAACAAAAGTCATCAACTGCAGAAAGATGCACTCCGAAAATGCGCAACAACAATTTCTAGGATTGACATTTCCTGAACATAAATTTGTCTGCCCAACTGACCACATTTACACTTCAGTCCATCGGTCATGCCAGTTTGTTTGCGTAAAGCGCTACCTCTTGAGAATTCGACTAGCTAATCTGAAACGCCGGTGTAAAAAAATTTCCCGAGGAAAATTAAGTGATACCTGCTTGCTGGCTACCGACCACCTAGCGGCGCGCAGGGAACCAGCGAGTCTCTGTCAGTGACCATCAGATTTGGTTCCAGTTGTACGCTACAACAGCACGGCAAACATGAAATTCGGACCGTTTTTTCAGTTCAGCCGAGCGGACTACCATTTAATGTGAAAGAGTGTTGCAGTCCGCACTGCACTGAAGTTTTGTTTGCAGCCCCGACAACTTACATCATTTTTTTAGTAATACTGAGTAAATTCTTCGATAATGAATAAGTCACGTGTTGCTTGCTGACCGTGATCGAATTTTAGCACACTTGATGTTCAAGCCATCACGATCAAGCAACGTTAAAATTATTTACTTTTTGAAAGGAAAGTGACAAGCAAAATGCACGTGCCCATTTAACTTTCATCTATCTCAACTTCAATCATCGAAACTCCCCTTATCTTTCCCATTACTCCTGTTGTGGCGACATCGGTTGATTCGCATCCTCGATTAATATCTACTGCATGTCGCGACATCTGGCGATTACTCCCATAGGTATGGAATATGACCTTTTCCACTGCAGGGGCAGGGGTTGCGATGGCAGGGGAATTGCGGCTTGGTCAATCGGAAAGAGGTATTAGATAACCACGCTGGGGGTTGGTACCCTACGAATAGCTCCTGTGTATTTTACCAACCAATAGTTATCCCCGGAACCTGGCGATGAGTGAAAATAAACTGAAAACCAGACTTTCATGTCTATAATCTTTGTCCTTTTTGATGTTCTTTAATTCTTTATAGACTATTTCTCTTGCAATTAAGTTAAACTCAATCCTATTTGTAGTGTTATTTACTTGGCCACATGCCAAAAATCGCCTGTTGACAGTCATGTCTTCCTGCGGCCAAGGTCACTATATAGCTGACCAATTGTTTGCATATTGAGCACAAAACAGTGAAACGAAGAAAATTGCAACTTTGGCAGTGTGGTAATAACCAATCTACTATTCTCAGGTAAACCACGGAAACCAGTTCATTAGCACCTCATTGTCAATTTCGAAGTCTCCAATGTTTTATCAACGATAGTCATCACGACAGATAGCAGGAAATGAAACTGAAAGTAATATGAAGGCGAACTTATAAGAGTCGCTTCTCACTGCCGGAGAGGCATTGTCCCGAAAGAATCTTCTCTGGAAACGCACGCACGTTTTCGAAAAAATTCAAAGAAGCTAACAATTGCATGATCGTCAATATTTTCTGTTGTAGAATCGAAGCGCCATTATTTTTACAAAAGACTAGATTTAGACAAAGAAATGACGTCGGCGTCGCGACTTAAACGCACTCTGTTCAAGAGTTACATGTCTTCTAATCGACCTGCGCCTAACGCTACGTCACCGGTACTGGTGTTCATCAAATTCAGCGTCAACGAACTTCTCTCATATGTGAGTTCAGCATTTATTTAAATTCAGTTAGAACAGGCCAGCGAGAAAATATAATTTTATTTGTGTACTCCCGTTGAAGGTTCTACCTTAATTTTAATTAATTCACTGTAGCTATAAGTTAAAGGTAAACTTTAATAATTTTGATGAAACAGACACTGGCGCTTCCACGTGTTTTGAAACTGACACTCTTCTGTAGGCAAACAAAATATGTAACTATGTTCTTCTTTCTTTATGATAAATTCTAAATTCGTAGCATTGGCGGATCTAATGTGCTGTAAGGGACATGCCCGACCAGGATTTTCTAAGAAAAAGTGAACGCGTAGCCCCTTTGTTTTTGGTTGTGTACGGAGCGGGTCACCTGCCTTCCTAAATCCGCAAGGGACCGGGCTGGACCCCCTCTGGTCATGACCAAAAGGGGCTGCTGCATAAAGGGTGCAGTGAACGTTTGTCCGTACAATGTGATCGCCGGCCCCGTTGTGGTATTTTAGATCCGCCAACAAAGGAAATTACATAAATTAATTTGCTCAGTTCTAATGTTATCGGGCGATTTACCGTTGTGTCGGAGGCTAATATAGTATTGAACTGTCCCAGATGATGTATTAGTAACTATACTCTCATACTCTCCAAAAAGGTATTAACCTTTGTGTGTTACGTGGTAGTCAAAATTTTGATCACAAACAAATTGAACGATTTGGTCAGTGAAGCGTGTTCCGCCATAACGAGTTAGATGTTTCAAGTTTTAATGCGAAAAGCCGTTTTCTTTTTTTCAGAACTATCAAAGCAGCGAGCTTACGTTGCGAGGAACGTTCGAAATGGTACGTAATACTGTTTTCTAAACAAACATATCATCTGTTGCGTTACTTTCAGGGTTTTTTAAACGCCTATTATTTGTGCTGGGTGCAATTTGCCGTGGTATCTGATCTGTCTAGCGTGTGCCCCTGTCTCCTATAACCCTAGGCCTGCCATCATGTAGTTTGGTAACCGTGTGAGCATGGTTGAAGTCGATTTTTAGCGATCCCGCCTTCGTTTTTCTCGCTTAGTATCAAATCTTACTCGATGCAGTTGTCTCTTCATTTTGTTGCACATTTCGATACAAAGTGGCAATTTTGTTTTTTTCACCTGTGTTAGATCAAACGTGACCTAATTTACTCTTGTCTAGAAGGTGAAAGTAGCTTTACATGTCTACGGTAAAGTACCCAAGGATGTATGGATTTTAATTTGTAGAAGTGGTACGATTCCCGTCTACAGTGGAGTCCAGCCAACTACAGCGGCATAGACAGTTTCATCGCTAAACGCAGTCTCTGGATACCTGATATCGTGCCAAAAAACGTGCGAAGTTTGTGAGTATAAGCCAGGTGCCAGTCCAACAATCACGTGACGTTGACCCGGGCGCATAAACTCATTTACGCACTCGGATCACAAAACGCGTTTGCATAGACAGATTTAAGGATCCTAGTCAGGGATTTTCCATTCATTGATGCCAGTCTTGACACTTTAGTCATTAATCATTCTCAATTAACGTGTATAAATTAAACCGTTCGTTGTCAACTTGGTCGTAATTACCATTTCGGAATTTTGTCTAGATCTCTCGTAACCGGACTCATGAATATTAAGCCTCGGGTTCGCTCTGATGGGGTGATCTATATGCGCACCCTAGTCTCCTTAACGGTACCCTGCATGATGGATCTGTGGAACTTTCCACGGGACACTAACGACTGTAACCTTACCTTTGCATCTTCCAATCTTCACGGACAAGAGGTGAGGAGCAAGGCGATGGCTGAGTAATAGATTATTAACAAAGTTTTCCATTGCTATTATTAAATTTATTACAACTCCCATTAATAAGAATGCAGTGTACTAACTAGTCACATGTAAGTTTCAATTGAGAGGTTAAACTGAGAAGGGTGCCTATCCAAGGCCTTAGGCCCAGTCAATGGGACAAACATTGTTTCTGCGCATGTCGTTATAGGTGTATCTCAATTTTAAGAAAGAAATAGGACTACATTACTTAACTCTTTACAGTACTTTTTGTCATCTGATTCGGAATACTTGTCTCCATTAAATCCTTTTCCAAGCACGGTTTTCTTCAAATATTTGTTTTGGGCATATTCACAAATGACTGAAAGTTGAAGGACACCCTTGAATATGTATGTAGCATCAGATTTTTATAACCGTATTCTTTGTTTTCAGCTGGACTTCGATTTCGAACAACCTGATCGCATGGCTAGCCTAGAATCCTTTGTGGAAACCAAGTCTGAATTTCAAGTGACTTCTTTGTCAGTCAACTACTCATCTCAGAAATATATACATAGCCCTGGTCTGTATCCGGAGATAACATACACGATCACAGTGACGCGCAGATCCGCTTACTACGACCACGTGTTTGTCTTGCCAGCCTTCTTGCTCCTGTTTCTGACCCCATTTGTATTCCTGATGCCCCCTACTTCCGGTGAAAAGGTCACGCTAGGTACGAGATAGTTTATACTTACCAGGACTTATCGAAAGAGGCCC
Organism: Phoronis australis; assembly: GCA_002633005.1. NCBI lineage: Eukaryota > Metazoa > Phoronida > Phoronidae > Phoronis > Phoronis australis. The sequence continues at coordinate 33,116 of NMRA01000414.1, read as the reverse complement.
CGTCACTAGCAAAGCTCGAAAAGCTGCATGGGACCTCTTTGGCATTGCCGTGTCTAACACCTTTGCAGAGCCAGTGTAGGCATGATGTCAATATTTTATCACGTTTTGATATTTTCAAAAATAAAAAGCAACAGTCCTTTTAAAGGGATATTATTGTCGAGAAAAGGGCAATAAAATCACAAAAACAATACGCATTCTATTATTTTATAGTTGTGTTCAAAGCTAATAAATTCAAGAAGTCTATCACATCCTACAATAATCCCCAAAATACATTTTTGGTCGTAAAAACGAAAGTTAAAAGTATGTCAAGTTGATCGCTTGTCGACAGAGGGCGTGTCAGACTTCAAACTGACCACAGAGTGAAACATTCCTCTTTGCAACCTCAAAAGTTTTCCACTGCTTTTTTCGGAAGATGCTTTTTTCGAAAATCCCCGGTAATTGTACAACATCATTTTTCTATTGTACACAAATGAGACATTCAAGTGATTAAGACGGCGATTTTGTTGTCGAAAACATGTATACAAATAACGCAGAGTGGTTCCTTGCTACACACACTCTTGGTAATTTTCTTGGACCAACGATGAAAGAGAGAAAAAACAAAGCCACAAAATGGATGTTTAGCCGTGGCCCACTGTTTCAGAAAGGTAGCTTTAGTTCGCAATGTTTATGTTGCATTTCAATAACTGTTACTACTTAAATTCTGAAACACGAAATTGACTGCCTGATATAACAAAATCTCCCCGATTACGAAAGTAATCTGTTTCTACCCCCAATAGGAATAGGAAGGTCACTAGCCTACGGTTGAACGGCGTGTAACGGCGGACTAACCTTGTGCTTAAAACTAGGTTTTTTCATCCTAGGAAGCTCACAACATACCTACTCATCAAATTCTCGAGTCTTTCCCACTGACGATGTTGCATACATAAACTGTGTTAATTTATTTAGTTTCTAGCATAAACTATGTTAACTTGTTTGGAAGGTGCACCGCCCTACTCCTTTTGAGTAGTTAAATTTTAGCTCTTTGTCAAGTCTACTCACTGGCGATGCTTTTTATCTTGACGATGGAAATGTTTATTTCAGGTGGCTTCATCTTAATGGTGACTGTGCTGTTACTAATGATGCTAGATAGGTTTTTACCGAAAGGACATTTTGACGTACCCATACTTGGTAAGTAAAAGGGTCTTGAGACTGTGAACAAGACGAAGTACGCAACTCAAGACCTCACTGTTGTGAAGCTATAGCTCTGGCAACTCTACCACTGAACAAAGTCATGGCAAACTTATAGCAAAGTCGTCAATGACTTTGTTTAACATGTGTCATGTAGTCGTTAGCTGTTAAACTTTTACAAATAGATAGAGCTGTAGGCTATGAGCTTCCTGTTGGATGTGGTTCAGGAGGCAGCAGAAAGTAGTTCGGTGGTGAAACTCGTGCCCGCTTGCTTTGAAAAATCAACAACGTTGCACGTGGTTTCGTTGTTTCTCGCTCTCCTGCCAGCTTAGAACAATCAGCTACGCTGTGGCTTCGTGGACAGTCTCTCTCTCTCTCTCCCTCACTCCCTCCGTTCCTCCCTCCCTCTCTCTATCTATCTCTCTATCTATCTATCTCTATCTCTCTCTATCTATCTCTTTCTATCTCTCTCTATCTCTCTCTATCTCTCGCCCGCCAGCTCTTTACAACGAAGCAGTGGTTTATCTTAGGACTGTGTAAAATGGACACTTAAGCACTTAGTTAAGTTCTCATCCACTGACTTGTATTTTGTTTCTGTCATTCAATTGATACTTTGTAACTGTTGGTACGTGACACTGGCCTAAACAGGCTCCTATTAGTAAAGTAGGCAGTATCCAGTCGTTCATGCTTCTTTATCGTATACTGTTAGTTTGAATTTGATGTAATTATTTTTGAAAATGTTGTCGTGGGAAAGATGAAGTAAAATTTGTTAAAAAGTGGTAATTGTGTTAACTTGGGCTATATTATCGTAAAATCAGAGGGCCGATGGTAACTGCCACATCCGTCATTGGTACTACAAGACTCGTTCTAGCGTTTTTATGTCTCGGCTACTAGTAGTACTTTTGGAGATCATCAACACTTGTCATAAATTACGTGGCTTAAATCTTCCCTGGTTCTATTTATTTGAATATTTTGGGGCCTAAACAACAAAAAAGAAGAGATTAATTTCAAAACGGCACGAGGGTAGCACTTTTTAGACTATGAAATTTCCAAGGCCACATCTGATAAATCTCTTGATTATATTGACAGGTTTGGGTTGCTATGGTCACATTTTTCAAAGATAGACATGTAATTTTGCTCAAGTATTATTAAAGCCGCTATAAACCATTTTATGGTGTTAAAAACATTGAAATGTAGGTGTGCTTGCTCTTCCAAGGCAATATATTCGGTTTTTATAATTTTTTTGAATTAAAATTGGATCCAATGAATTTGCCATCGACGTTGGCAACTGAGGCTATGCCACAGTCACAAGCCTGTTATTATAAATCTGGTCTGAAGACTGAAGCAATAAAGACCTGTCACATTTTCTCCAGCCTATGAACTGTCGCTAACCTGAGTAGGGAACAAGACGACACCCATTATGAGTAAAACTGGCCTGAATCGAAAGTTCGCTTTTGACAGAAGGCGGGAGTTTATTGTTCCTTTATAAACGTGGCTCATCTCAGTGCATAGTATTATTTGGCATGGATTTCTACTGTTACAAGAGATGTTTTGGACACCTAATTGACAATCCTTTGGCTTACCGGGGGGGGGG
>NMRA01000414.1:2698-24364 GCA_002633005.1 Phoronis australis | reverse complement strand
ACAGCGAGTATACACACAGGTAGAACAAACGACAGCGAGTATACACATAGGTAGAACCAACCACAGCGAGTATACACACATGTAGAAACAACGACAGCGAGTATACACACATGTAGAATCAACAACAGCGAGTATACACACAGGTAGAACAAACGACAGCGAGTATACACATAGGTAGAACCAACGACAGCGAGTATACACACAGGTAGAAACAACGACAGTGAGTATAAACACATGTAGAAACAACGACAGCGAGTATACACATAGGTAGAACCAACAACAGCGAGTATACACACAGGCAGAACAAACGACAGCGAGTATACACATAGGTAGAACCATTAACGACAGCGAGTATACACACATGTAGAACCAACGACAGCGAGTATACACACATGTAGAACCAACGACAGCGAGTATACACACAGGTAGAAACAACGACAGCGTGTATACATGCAGGTAGAACCAACGCGAGATGATGTTGTTACTGGAGTTTGAGCATTCATCGTCAAAAAGTCGTATTTATCGTGTGACACTGCCAGGATTTTTCGTAGATAAGCCCACCAGTGTTTCGCCCGTGAGCGTCAGAAAGTTATACTTATTTGTTGTTACAACTGCTGGCTGGTGTCAAGTGTCCCAGATAGTGGGGCGTTTATTCGGAAAATTTGCTCTTAAAAGCTCACTCAGTGTCAACTTTTAGTCACAGATTCAATTTTGTGAAGCATTTAATCATTTATAAAAACGAACTAAGTGTTGGCGAAACCTGAGAACTACTGTCTCACATACAAAAATGTATATCGAGCTTCATGTTGGCATTTGCGTAGCCAAACCTACGACTTTCCGTTTTCACGTCCCCTTTTCCGAATAAACGCCCGGGGGTTTATTTGGTGTTACCAAAACGATTGCAAATTGTCATTTTCGAATACACGCCCATGGGCCTATCTACGGAAAACCCCTCAAGTATTAATCGGGGCTGTCACTGGCCGCCTCCAGTGTGTATGCAGAAAGTCAACAGTCCGGGTTAGAAATATTTTCAGTTACAATTTGGGTCCAAGCAGACTCGTGAACAGATTTTTTTCACTTGCTTTAAAAGATAGGATGGTAACTGTTATAATTTCATAACTTCATTATGCAGAAAGTCTGACTTCAAGATAAGGCCTTGCGGCGGCCATGCGCCACAAAAGATTACTGAACAATAAACCTAGATGATAAGGTTTAACGCTGACAATCAACTTTTATGAGTTGAAATTATAACAGCAAATATCTCATTAAAACGCAACGTTCAGGCAAGCCTTTTTTGTGACAGCCAATTAGCAGGTACTTTGAAGCTAAACCAAAACTCTAAGGTACTCTCACTTGGCCAACCGAAGACCAAGTGCAACAGGTTCGAAATTATTTCAAGCGCCAATCGAATTAAGCACATAAATAATGCGATAGTTTTATAAATATTTGAATATTGTTTTTTTAAACAATCTTTGGAAGCTGCAATTGTATACCCTCGTTTCGTCAAAGGAGCGAACTTTTTTGTTGGAAATAAAGGCCATTCCATTCCCGGCTCGTAGGAAAATGAGACAGAAGTTGACTGAAGACAGAATGTCTAGAAAATGTTTGAAAAATAGTTTGAGGAATTGTTACACGCGACATTTTTCAGTTTAAGGAATTCGTATTTGACGCCACAACGTACACTGATACTTTGTTTCAGGTCGATCCCATATGTGCATAGGTATTTGCCAGGCTTTTGCAAAGGGTAATATTTTAATTGAATTATCACAATCAATGACGTCGCATTATTGCGTAGACAAACCGGTGACTTTTACATTACGCTTCAAGATCGCAAGCACGACAACGGTAGCGAGTAAACATATAGGTAGAGTCAGCGCGAATCGACGGAGCTACCGTCTCCAGCAAGGAGTACTTCGTCAAAACACGTATCTGGGATCAAACCTCAAGCTGGATTACATGTGAAATGAAGGATTCTGAACTATTGAACAGCACTGCCACTAATTTAATGTAATCGGGAAATTGTTAGCCTGCGCCAGTGGATTATAAAGAAATCAGTGCAGGTAAGAAATATTCACATTTACTTGATGAATTTGGTACAGAATTTTTTTTGCGGCGGTCATGTTTTGAGGACTCAAATTTTAATGTTAGGGGCTAGTTGATACGTTATTTGTTAACACGTTCAACTCACTAAAAACGTATCCGACGACGANTGGGGGGGGGGGGGGAAGACCCGCGGTCGATTCCATTAAAATATCACATGTGCAGTAAAATTGTGTATTGCGATTTTCTCTGGCAACTCTGAACAACAATTATTTCGATAGCTGTTGGAAAGTTCAAGAAAAATCATCATAACTAACTGGATGAAGCAATGAACCAATCATACGCAAGATATGGGACAGAAACAATAAAGATGTGAACAACATAAACCTAGACCTAATAGGAGTAAAAAGAGGATCAAGTGTGGTCCCAGGTAGGGACGGAGTGATTGGGCAATGAGATAGGAAAAGTTGAAAGGATACTGAACATTAGCCTGTTTTGTTGATTTCAACCAATGCCCGTTCTGTCCCTTGATACTGCACCATTGGTGTCCCACTTGAGAGACACGAGCAGGGTTCATCTAAAAGCACGTGCTCTCTGTCACAAAATGAACATGTTGCAGTGGGGGTGTGCGGTCTTTTCGTACAGTTGTGTAATTCGCCTAAATGTCTAGCAAACACATTTTACCGCATACTTTGTAAAGTATTTTCAAAATTTGGTTTGTTTAGCGAGCGTTACTAAGCATTCTTACTTTGTTTTAGAAAGCTAGATGGGACAGTCATTGGTAATATTTGCGGTAGTGGTAGTATATAACATGTTCGCATTTTGCGAACCAGTGTTCTCTACTGAATAACGGGTATCAAACTGGTTCTTCTCAAAATATGGAGACGTTATGTCGGACCATTGCACATATTTGCCCGAATAGGCCAAAACCGGGTTTAGTATTCTTTGAATATATCCGCTAGAAGGCAGTGATGTGTTGTAGGACGTTACCTAGGAAGGAGTGTCTGAAATACGAACAATATACCAAGCCATGTTCATGATGTCGGACATGAGGCCAAATCGTTTTCTGTTCTTGCAGAGAATAAATGACTGTGCTAGGCAGGGCTGGTTTGAAACCATGTTAGTGGTTTAAGAAACTTCATTTCGATTTATAATTTAAACGCTGGTTGCAATGTGTCAAGTACAAAAATCTCCGGTCTGTCCTTGCTCGCGGATGTTCGCCGGTGTTACTGTGCTAAGATCGAACTAGGTAGACATGTTGATATCCCCAGGAAGGTGTGTTTATGTAAACATAGTTTTAATTTAGACAAGTCGAAAGCTTGATAGATACCACAATATTTATTTGTGCATTGTACACTGTCAGGAGAAAACATATAAAACAGCATTTTTACTCCAAACCTTGTGAGCAAAACTTCACCAATGCTATCATGCCATTCAGCTTACTGCACTGGAGTTTCGCACGAGGAGCAAAGCTATATGACAGCGTTATGGTATATGGTATTCATTTATTACAGCGAAAGTACCGATTTTACAAAAAGATACAGAATATTATAAGACACCAACCCAACTTGGCTTATTAGTTACTTTGGTAGATAGTGCTTAGCAATTAAGATGCACAAGAAGGCTACAAAGAAGCCGAGTTCTACATTCATAATTAACATATTTTGCTAATAATCTCGAACATAATGTCAATAAATTGCCCTATAATTAAGTAATATGTGTGTGTTAAACCTAATCTCTTACAGAGGCCGAGTTCTACATTTATAAACTAATTACATTTATAAGCTAATTAACATATTTTGAAAATAATCTCGGACATAATTTCAATAAATAGCCCTTGCATTGAGCATGGATTCCGGAGAATTTTATATTTAAACTGTTAAACATCATCTCAATCAGAATCTAAATTTCAGCACTTACATATTCGAATTTCTTTCGTCAAGTGGTGTGTAGTGTTAACACACCGTCTCGTTTCCAGGTGCAACGGTAGCATCCCTGCACAAAGCTGTGCTAGTAATGACCTTTCAGAGTGAGACAAGTTAAAAGAAACATAATTTTCAATAGAATAATCTTGCTTAAACAAAACGTAGGTTCAAATTTTAGTTCTATTAGTATTCTGATATGGGCCAGAGGACTACATCATCCTTCGAAATATGTATTTCCCAGATTTGGACTAAAATGTAAAATTTTGGCTGTTATTGTCATACGACTGTGTAATTTCATTGCTTGCCGAATGCGTTTGATTTTTGGTTTGCCATGACTAACCTAAAGAGAATTATTCCACGTTATTTTTTATTGTTTGAAAACAGCATTAGTCTATATATTTTAAAAAACCCGCTGAGAATTTTGTCAATGAAAGATATTTAATGAAGAATGTCCCGCTCAGAGTTCCAACCTGATGAGCTTCTTTAACTGAAAATTAAAAATGTTTCATCCATCACTGCTGTTCCTGCAACACATTGTGGAATCACCGTAACCGTGTTATTATTGAGTTTCACATGATCACTGTTCCGGTCTCTAAACATAAACACTATAAAAGCTACGACAACGAATCCAATGACAACAAGTTTGATTGTATTATGACTGCTGTCCTTAGGGTCACGATCTTCGCTGCAATAATCAGGCGTCACTGGCTTGTTGCCATAACATTCTGGAGAATTTATGTTACACTTCGGATAAATCAAGTTCTTTAGGGTATGAGAACGTGTTTCGACACCAGTAGCCGGAACAGTCTTGACTTTTGCACCCCTCAAGCCCTTGGTTTTGTCATAGCGATTACCCTCAGAGTCACGATTTTTGTTACAATGATCAGTCGTCACTGGCTTGTTGCCATAACACGGAGAGAACGGCTTCAGTTGTGGTCCAGAATGATCTACGAGCTTGTCTTCCGAGCGATGTTTATCACCGCAAACAACTTCTGGTATAATGCTGTCGCCCTTACTCTTGGGAGTTGACAAGTTCTTCACGATACCAGAAACTTCTCTTTCTCTGTCGTTTCCGCGACATTCATCGGCAGTCAATACTCGCCCGTCGTTCATAATGTTAGACTTCAGACAAGCCAAATTCTTCGGGACACCAGAGCGAGTTGCGATACCTGTGGACTGAACAGTTTTGAATTTTGCACCACTCAAGGCCTTGGTTTTGTCATAGCGATTACCCTTAGAGTCACGATTTTTGTTACAATGATCAGTCGTCACAGGCTTGTTGCCATAACACGGAGAGAACGGCTTCAGCGGTGGTCCAGAATGATCTACTAGCTTGTCCTCCGAGCCATGTTTATCACAGCTGACAGCTTCTGGTATACTGCTGTCGCCATGACTCTTTGGAGTTGACAAGTTCGTCATGATACCAGAAAGTTCTGTTTCTCTGGCGTTTCCGCGACATTCATCGTCAGCCGTAATGTTACACCTCGGACAAGCCAAATTCTTCGGGATACCAGAGCGAGTTGCGACACCTGTGGACTGAACAGTCTTGAATTCTGCACCCGAATTCAAGGCCTTTCTAAGATCAAAATCCTCAGTGTAGTAAAGCTCCACCCAACATTTCTTGGTAGCCCACCACTCGCTGCTTGACGAGCTTGTGAGTAACGGATTATCGCTATCGTCCAGCCGCAGTAGGTGCGACTCGCAAAAGCGGTCGCTCTCAGAAGACGGCTTCGTCATCACGACAGTGATGTAGTGTAGGCCATCTGGCTTCAAACAGTAAAAGTCCGCAAAGTATAAATTGTAATCCCCCATAAACAACTGAGCAGGTAAAAGTAACCGACAGCCACCAAACGGCGACTTTTCTGGTAGATCCCCATCATGTCTTGCAAACGGGTAGTTGACAGAGAAAAAAATTCCCTTTATTTTACCATTAATTGGGGAACCACCGTTGTTGTCCTTTTTCCTTGTTTTAAGTATACCGGTCGATGATAGAATTTTGTCAAATCTTTCTTTCGGTTGATTGCGATAGAAATATTTAACTTTTTGCCATGAAGGTACTCCAAGTTCATTGTTCGCTTTGTAAAATAACTTCTCTGTTTTATCTCTATCTTGCCTTTCACGTGACACTGAAAATAAAAATGTCATGTGAAAACGTGATCACAAAAATTATACATTAAAAAGAACGAGAAACGAATGTTTGACACCACTTTTCGATACTATAGTATTTTCACGTTTCCCATTGACGGATTTTTATCAGCTGGTTTCCAATTAAAGGATACGTCTTCGAATCGGGTCTTCACCAAAGTTCCAAAATAGGAAGGTTAGTAGGCCTATACTTTGTAAAACCCCATCGATGTCTGGGGAAATCGACTGGGCTAATACTTCAAAATCGTGAACGATTAATCGGCATGACATCAATTCATCTTCCATCTGTGATTTCTGTTTAAGAGAACCACAAAGGGTAAACAAACCGATTTTTGTATTGCCCTCTATGGGGGGACTCAGTATTAAAATGCAGACTTTTCTTAAACGAGCAACTGAAGTGCAAAGAATAGCACACGATATGAATTTACGCGTGCCACATAATGCCAGGTTGTTTTAAAATTAGAAATCACTCACTTTTTGCGCAGGTCAATAGGCCCAAGTGCATTGGATATGGGCGCATGCGCCTAAGCATATATGAATGGATCGTTTTCGTGTTCTTTTCTATTTAAGTTTTTCATTTCATAGTTAGTGTTAAATTGAATACATGTCAGCGTCTATCACTGTGTTATCCATAATTCAAGTTTCACTCACACAATATTTTACAAAAAAATTGCTCAAAGCGCTAGCAAAAGTTAAAAACAACAAAAGAACAACGCTTTTGCACGGAAGTGACCTTGCAAAATCATACCCGGGAACACACTCAACAGGAAGGGGTTACCAGGTAATGCTTTCCTGATAATACCAAATGACGTACATGACATAATCAGTTTTACGGTCGAAAAATGCATGTGGGTATTATTGTTGGTTGGGATGCAATAACACATCTTATTAGCTTAGACCAGAGCTGTGAAACAACAAAATTTTTGGGTTTTTATGATTTAAAAAATCGCCAATTCTAGCCGTTGTCTGCCAGACATTAACTGAAATCACGACCCGTGCCTTTCCCAATGAAACACGCTTGATGATATGTAGGTCCTTACTTCTAAGTTTTTTGTAATATTGAATACCTGCGTGATGATATTTTTTGTCATCAAATAACTTTAAAATCGATATCTTGCCCGTTAATGGTAGGAAAAAAACGCTTCTCAAACCCAACTCACAGCCAATTTTCAGTAGCATCGTAGCGTTGTGCTGAATGTATGTCAGATCAGTATCTTCACAAGTGAAAGCTTGTACCAGTAGTGGTAAAAATCATGACATACACAGCCTGTAACGCATCAGGTCATCGAAAATAGCCGAGATACCGTTAAAGATAATGGGGTGACCATTAATTTCTTATCGGGAGCAGTGTGCTGAAAATGAGCCTCTCTTCCCACTCCCTTCAGCGCTTACAGTATTAGTACACACCAAGGAGTTGATTTGTAAGATCCAAAAGTTTTTATTGAACGTGGGGCCAAACTCTGAAGCCAAAAATTACAAAACCAAAGCTTTTTGAAACTGGAATCACATCCGCAAAAATGACGAACAAAGATTGGTGACTGCAGCTTACGAGGGGCAAATTACAAGGTAGGTAACCGAACGCATGTAACAAGATGAGGAACCCGGAGAGGGCGGAACCCTTGATACTCAGGAAGCCAGCGTTTTGACCAGCGATGTATCGTGTCCGTCATTACCGACTCAGCTAGGACTCGGCTTCCGATGGTCAGCGGCCTACCGATGTCGATTACCACAGCCGTGATGGAATAGGTTTTTCATTGCTTAATTCCAATATCAATGGTGATGTTCAGTGGGGAAATCACTTATTGAAAAGCATTGTGAGTCTGGTGAGTCAGACGTGTCCGCCCTTTCTAACAACTTCGGCAATTAGGCCCTTAGAGAGAGGGCAGACACTACGTCTGACATAAAAGTCACAAGACCCACAATGCTTTTCAGTAAGCTGTGATTTACGTAAAAAACGATGGATTTAAATCGGCTTGACAAGTTTCGACGTTTATTTTACAGTGTTTTAAAAAACACAATCCTCAGACGCAAAAACAGTGGCCACTTTGCTAGGCCTCAACAAAGTGACAAGTTACCGTATCGGATACACAGACACAGTCAGTTCTACACTGAGGAGTATAACAATAGACAACTGGCCCACCACAGGTTGTCATTACAAGTCTAATGTACTGTCCGATGAGTTGCTCTGCCCTTTCCATCTCAGTCAAGACTTAAATCTCACAAATTAATAGAAGATGATGTCCCAGTCCACTTTAAGGTTCAATCAATGACTTCCTGAACCATGCATGAAATTCAGTGTCACGGGGTCCAGTAAACTTTAGTTTAGACCACCAATCACGTATATTGCTAAATTAAAATACTTCAGCACAACGCTACATCTGTACAAATAGGAGTCTGAACTTACTTCTTAAAACAAAAAGCAGACTTAGTCTACGATTTGTTTTTCTAAGAAACGTTCTCACTGAGTGACCATAGTCCCTTAGTCTGACAGGACACTTTTCCATCCGCATTCTTGCAATATCATTGGCTGTTCCGATTTCAAGAAACAAGGCATTCTATTGGTCAGTTGTATAATAGGTCAAACTAGTTCACCAACATGGCGACTTCCAGTAAAAGAATGTCGATGGATTTACAGCTGTTTAAATCTCTCTGTTTTCATCACACTCCCGCATTTCAAAGCTAACGAGTCAAAGAAAACATCACCAGTAATGTATACGAAACATGTTGTGATAATTATCTTGTATACTGTGCTGGATTCTGAAGATTTTTTACGAAATATTTTGTGGAAGAAATAGGCTAATAGCCATTACCATGGCATTAGCCTAGGTAGGCCACCCACAACAACAGTCATTTTAGGAAAACTGTAGCACCGAATAGTGGGAAAGGAGNTGCTAAATTAAAATACTTCAGCACAACGCTACATCTGTACAAATATGAGTCTGAACTTACTTCTTAAAACAAAAAGCAGACTTAGTCTACGATTTGTTTTTCTAAGAAACGTTCTCACTGAGTGACCATACAGCTATTCCGCCACAACAAACATGTCTCGGATCCTTTCCGGTTCGAGCCAAAAATCTCGTTGAATCTCGTAAATCTCATTTCTAGATTTCACTACAGTTGGCTTGGAACTGGTAAAAAAAACACACGAAAGCCTATGGCTAATAGCATCGATGGGTTTTGAGGCCCAGTGAGGTAAGTTATTTATGGAGTTACGAAATTGGTTTGAGTATTTGTTGAGTCTAATTGGCAGTCACTTAAAAATAAAAGTTGAGTACTTGGTCTTGGATAATTTGTTCGTTCTTTTCAGATGACGGTTGTCATTATTGGGTTGTAGTTTGCAGCAGGTCACAACTAGCACCAATCTCAAGCCGGACATTGAAGAAGCTGTTTCACCAATCTTTGCACCATTTGCAGTCACCGACAGCATAAATCCAAAACCCATTGCCATGAATGTTAGACACTGAGTTGAGGGGTCACCTTTTTCAACTCTCCTGCTATACCCAGCTCTGACTGTGTAGATTTGGCTCATTACAGTTCACAGCTTGTAAACACTGTACCATTAGTTTAAGTTTTTTGTAAAAATTAGCATTTTATGCTTGTCCATTCCACTAGTCCAAAAATGTCCTATGACAAAACTGAGTTAGAACTTCACCAAACTTCGTTTTGACTGAAAACATTATGCTTCTATTCGTTCTTCATTGCTTACACTAAAACTTGCTTATCAGCATATGCTCAGCTGTCTGTTTCTGTGGCCAGGTATTTGAACACATATTCTAGTGGTTAAGAATTTGGCATCTTGCACTCATGCACCCAGTTTCAGTCCATAAGTACAATACTGCTAACAACCCCCTATTGTGGGAGTCCACTATTGAGTTCTCCTCTATTGTAGGTGTTGTCGTGAAAGTGTGCCACTGTTGACACATTAAACTATTCCCTATCACTTGTTGTGTTTTGATAAAGTGCTGCATACTAAGCACTGACGGGCAATATCTCTGAACTGTTTCAACTCTGGTTTCGTTTCCAGAGAACGCCCATTCTTGAGACAACTTATCTTATTACTCCAAAGAAGACGTATCTGTATCAGATTGTCATGCACTCTGCTTAGAAAAAAATACCATATTCTCCTAATTCCTGTAAGTGGAGACAATTAAGCTCTAGAAATGGTCAAAACCTTAAAAATTTCTTCTTTCTTAATCAGGTCCTCAGATGTTTCCTTTGCTTGTCCAAAAATGTTATTGTATTGGTGTGCCATTAGGCTTATGGGCCTGTACTCAGAATAGCGCCTTTTGTGGCCTTTTTTATAAGCCCCGAGGTGTTGTCCCCTGCACAGGCCCATAATATTCTTCGCATAAAGGCACACCTGTTTAACTTTTTATACGAATCTCTTTTCATGAACACAATGGTTTTTGAAAAAATACAACTCGGGAACATTTTCATTAGACTTCTTGTGGTGCGCGAATTGAATTTTACAAATGTTTTCAGTTTTTCAAGATTATGTTACTGAATCCCAGTCGTTTGCATACAGACGCATATAAGCTCTTAGTTATGTGCAAACACATATTGTGCAGCAAGAGGGTATGCTGATAAAAAACATTACAATAAAATACCTTTTTGTGTGTGCCCCTCGCTCCGAAGTCACCTTATTTAAAATGTAGTCAATCATGTTACAACTGATATGTAAGCTAGGGGATAATGTTAATCATATTTTAGGGTGATGAGCTTTTTTCTCCATGTGATATCAGTGGGTAGGTATCCTTTTTAGCAATGCAAAAACGTTTTAAAAAGTTGATCAAAATGTAATTTTTAGTTCAATTATACTTTGTTTTGTGTACTTGAGTCATTTTATTTGAAATCATTACACAACAATGTATCAAAATCAGGACATCCTCCTTTTGGTGTTGTTTCAGCTACTGTTTCTTCTTTAGAAAACAACAAATCATATTTCTGTCTGCCTTAATCAGTTGGATGCCTCGTATTCAATGGATATCTAGTAGTATTCAAAATATTTGAAATTACTTATAACATATTAAGTATGTAAGAGTTGTGTTTTATTTTCAAAAATTAGGCCTAACCAGCCTTTGTAATGTAATAGACTATAGAAGATGGGACTGCCAGGTTCCTGTAAGTGTCACAGTCAATGCTGCAGTCCTTATTTCTCTTATAAGATACCCATGTAAAATACATGCTTGGAGGCGTTCTCCTAGCTTCCAGTTAGTTAAGTCTTACTGGCACTAACTAGTGTCTACATGAAATACCATAGTACTGTAAATTGCTTTCAAATGAATTAGATCACGGACTTTACCGTCTGATATTTAACACAAAATGTGTAATGAAATGACACCTGTGTGTGTGATTATGTCCAGACACGAATGGAACACTGATGAAGTTGATCTTTCAAATGTGTCCTACACAGGCTATAGACCTCCTGAAGACTGATGGAAAACTAACCAGAAGCTACAAAGTGGCCCATGCAGGAGAAGCTGGCGGTCCATTTGCCATTGTGGTCTGTGTTAACAGAAAAATAGTATGTATAAACATCGGATTACTTGCTCTTCACATATGTATACATATTTATATATTAACTTGATAGTGTACAGCACTTGCATACTTTGCTGTTACAACAACCAGATGTCCTTGAGTTTCTTTATTCTTCGATCACAACTGACACCTGTTTCTTATACGGTGACGAATCATTGGCAACTTCGTTTGTCTATGACAACACAGGCATTGTAGATGAGGTATCTGGTGCAAGGTGCGGTGCTCCTGTGACTGCAACCTCTGCTAAAGTGCGGGAATGATCTTGATGGATCGTAGCTATCAACACCTAGAAAATATGCAATATTACTTTATTACAAAAATATTGCCATTAATATACTTTATGTACAGGTGCATGCAAGTTAGTCTCATAAATGGGCCTTGAGGTGCCTCTCAAAGGTATTAAAGCCACTCAAAATCAATTTTTATGCAGTTGAGGTTAGTTTACAATCATTAATACCAGGAAGGTATAGATAAATTGCATCAATGACAAACTTGTACAAAGCTGTCCATATTCAATGACTTCATACCACAAGTCAATTCAAATGCACGAAAATTACCAAGAAATTGTGTTTTTCGTTTTTTGTTCAGTATTTCGCACCTCAGGATACAGAACGTCCAGTGTAAGGTTAAGGTGAACTGGCTCTGGCAGCATTTCTCTGATTTTCTGATGCAGCTGATAAAAATTCAAAGATTGTTTCTTTTTTCTAAAAGAATTATTTGTAAAGTTTGATGTTAGGTTCAGGAAGTATTTTGCTTCAACTCAGTATGCGACCTGCCTTGAGCCAAATATCCTCTGTGAAAAACACTGTCCTATGATCAATCAACAAGTATGTTTTAGCAACTGTTTCATTTATTAAAAAGCTAAAAACAAGGAGTGTATTATAATAGGAGAGTTCACTCATAAGTTGCTGTTATTGCTACTATGAGCACCGCCATCTGGCGAATAAGCAACGGTCAAGTAGCAAGCGCAAGAACAATGGGGAAGGGCACATTTTGCAGTGTGATAAATTGTACAAATTCATCCACGAAAACCCCAGACATGTCATTTTTTAGGTTTCCTAAGAATCCAGAAATGTAAGAATTATTTGTTATTCAATAATATGATATGTCTTCATTTTGTGTGTTTTGTTCACAGTTGGAAGACAAGTCAATCGCAGTCCCGGTGCCACTGTTGTATGCAGGCTATGCTCTTCCTTCTGCAGATACCTTGTTGTCAAAGTACGTCTTCTAAAATTAGGTGAGGGAGCATCAGAATGGAATGTAATGTTGTGGCAGTGATGATATTTCTTGCTTTCTTCTTCTTACTTGTGTTACACCAACTGCAAACCAATTGTCTGCACTGGTAGTAGCCGGGTGTATTAATAGGGAACGCATTCAAAGTTGTTGGGTGGACATGAAACCCGCAGTGACCTTGGACCTCTAATTGTTATGAAAAATTGGAAAATACCCCGTATGATACTGGTGCATGATCGCCACCAGCTATTACAAGCAAAAGTCCTTGGGGTCATGCTCAAAACCAGGGTCAAATCTTATCACCACCTGAGCACATGTTATTAATGGTCGGGAAAAACCAAAATTTGTGACTATGGAAGGGGCTTAACGCTCGTTTGGCATACCCCATTGGTTTTTACCTGTTCAGCACTCGGCATTTCTCATATTTACCCCCGTGGGAGGGGGTCAAAACCCATTTGTCGCCCACCTAGTTTGCACTCCTCCCTTGTACCCCTTTGCTGGCACTGGGGGCAACTCCCCCTGAACCCCAGCAATAACTAAAATTATGTACTCCATAGAAGTATGAAATGTTGTGAGGAACGTTAATTTGCCCACCCCCCTTTTGTTCAGTGTTCACAATTTGATTAAATTAAAGGAGAATGCCACCCGATTTAATTAGTCTTTTCTGCCGTCTTAATCGGTCTATATCCACATTGCCTTGCATACGGTCGACGTTACCTTGCCGAGAGGTGTCACGTTGTCCTGTGAGGAAGGTGAGAAACGACTCAGGGACGTAAGTGGTTCATTTGCAGAGTTAATGCCGCTATGTTGCGGTGCATTGTTCCCGCTTGTCCGAACTATGCAGTTGCGAAGAAAGCAGATATATCGTTTTTTCGACTTCCTCGAGAGTCTGAAATGCTTAGGAAGTGGCTCGCAGTAGTGAAAAATTAATAGTACGCTGTAAATAGCAAGTATGAGGCCGTGAGACATCTCCGTGTCTGTGGCCTGCAGTCGTCGCGGGACAGTGCCTGACGAATGCCGGCTTACCAAATAACTATCCATACGTTCCGTTATGAGCTTGTTCATGGCACCTCTCTAGTATTTCTTCATCACTGTATTCCTGTTCGAACTGATAGCCTGTGAAACTTAACGATCCCCCTGCGAAGTCTTCGTTAGGATGAGCTCATCTAAGTCGGGATTGCTAGTTGCCGTGTTGACGTTTATACCAATACTTATATGAAACTGAAACAAAGTCTGTCTCATTAGATACAATTTGGAATGCCTTTGGAGTGTTTGTGAGTGCAAATGATTTGAGAAGCCAGCAATGAATTAAATCACTGCGTTAACGGCTTTATGTGTAATAAAACTAATTGACGGGGACACCGAGGCCGTGTGGGTTTTCTGCCGTGACGCCGTTCTGTGGCCAAAGCAGAACCTGACTTCGTGGCCCCCGGCCTGACGAGTAAGTAGATTTGCAGTTTCGTGGCTAATTCACCAACATAATCACGTGCACTTTACTTCTTTGGCTCACTAGTATTTCTTGACTGGAAGTTTAGTTTCCAACTTTGGATGGTTTATATTCATGATGTCTGATCGGCTTCCGAGCCACTGGCCTGCCAGTGGATAACGAGTCAGTCCCACCGGCCGCGACGGGCCTTATCGGCTCCGAGCCACTGGCCAGGATAACAATCGTTTTGTGTGTTTAGAACTCAAAAAATAATAAGTCTAAACAACACATATGTAGATTCTCCTGTCTGTATCTCGCGGAAAAATACTTAAATTTATCTCCGAACAGACCCCAAACTCCTGCTACGGACCTTATTGGCCTGCCGAACTTTGTAGGTTACGGTGTGTCCAAACACCAATAAATCCGTAACAGCAAAATAAAACCACACATTTTTATAAAAACTCGGTGTATTTTTAAGGGTTTTACATCGAAGTTTGACGATTTATTGGTGTTAAACGATGAATTCAAGCAATAAGCTGACACCAATTACCCCGCCGTGTGATGAACTGCTGAACAGACTGCGTGTGAAACTGATGACGTCATTGGATAACTTCAACACCTCCGTCTGCCGTCAGGTGTTAGATAACGCAACCGTACGTGCCCTTACGGAGTAGAACTACTCGATCTAAATTGGTACAAATTAGGTTGTTTTTTGGGTGGCATGCTCCTTTAAGGTATACATGGTCACCCTATACTTGAAGCCAAATTTCAATTATAATCTCATTTACTATATAAATTATTGTGTATGTGTGTGCATGTTTGGGTGTGTCCTGGTCATGCAGTCAGTTGGCAACTTGTGTCCTGGTCATGCAGTCAATTGACAGTTCTGTCCACATTCCATTCACAACACGGGTAGTTATCAATCGAGTGGCTCTATTCACCTGATCACATAGAGTGAGGGTAATGACAGTTTCTTATCAGATTATATCTAAGTGCTGGGCTTGAAACGATCTTGACACTATTTTTCCATTTTCTTTTTGGGACATGAAAACTGATGGAAACACTTTAAAATCTGAATGTAGGAGTAAAATTAGACTTTTGGGTTCTTGAATTTTCAAAATTGATCGAGTAGTAACAATTTTGTCAATAAAAACAAAGCCAAGCTTTGAGGTAGTTTGGAAAGTAGTTTCCAGCATGCTGTATAATCTAATTTACTGCATCACTAACTAAAATGTGGATAAAACTGGTCCTGGTCTAATATTCTTGTTTAAAAGAAATGTTCACTGTGTGATAAATGTATGTGTTTTTAAGGGTATCTGTGTGACTTCCCGCCCGAGCTGTAAGAAAACTTATTAGCATTCATGATGGATAGAGAGTATGATCAACCTGAAGGTGACATACCCCTATTTGAGGCTGACTGAAAGCGAGAGGCAGCGTCATCAAGTTGCAGGAAGACATTTGGCTTTCGACACAAAAGTTTGACGCCTGGTGTCTTCAACGTCTTGTGTCAGCATGGTAAGTTGGCCATACATGCTTGGTTTTGCACATGGGTACCTTACTAATGATGTAGCAGAAAAGGTTCAGTTGACCAAGACCTTAGTTTAGTTGTTGGATGATTTAAACTCGTAACATTAAGTAATAGTATTCTAATTCAGATTGACCTGTTCCATTTCTTTGTTGAATCTTCAATCTTGGTATTATGAAATGCCCATGCAAAATTTTTGTTGTTCCCTTGATATATCCTCAATGTGACTTTCTAGAAAAATGAACACATGACGGCTGGTTGCAAGGCTGGAAGTAAGTTAAAGGCGGCATTTCCTGTCTAAATATCCCTTAAAAAACCCTGACCAATGTATACAAATCTGGATGAAGCATCAATCAGTTTTTAGACTCCCGTCCAAGGGCGAAATAGCTCCTTACAAAAAAGAAGCTGATCACACTTTGGTAGGACTTTGTTGAAGTAAAAAGTACCATTTTTATTTGCTTCAGGAATTTCCTAGGGCTTCGAGCTTATGGCTTTACACGAAAGCCCCAACAACGCCTTCACCCTTCTGTGGACAAGGTGGCCAGTAGGTAAGGAGCTGGTCAGAATTATTGAAAACGTGTAGGCCTAAAACAGGAATCTGGAAGTGAAATCTTGAAAGGAACGCATAAGCTCTCATATTGCGTCAATTAAATGTACACTTTTGTTTGGTCTTCAAATCAGCATCTAATTTGTGATTGTATAAACGTATAAAATTTTCTCCGGAAGCCTACCTTTTTTACTCAAAAACACCATTTCGCAAAAAGCTGGGTTGTTATTCAAGGTCGATCAACGGTGTTAAATTTGAAGAATCACTGAACGGCGGACTTAAGACTTAAGGGGGGGGACGGAGCGCGCCACCCTGTCAACTCTTCTCCCTTAGCAGCTGCAGCTATAGCTACCACAAACCAGAGAAAAATGAAATAAAGTATCGCAAATGTGCCCAAGATACCCAGAAGAACCTTACTTCAAGCTTGGAAGCCAGAAATTTTCTGTCTTCATTACACGTCTTTTGAAAATGTATCTCCTAAAGAAAATAATGATAAATAACAGTAACAACACATGCGCGCACCCAGCCTTCAATTTGGGAGGGCTCGAATTCCCGGCATTGTGGATCTTTTGCTAACATAAGAGCAGGCGGACTAAAAAAAAATGGGAGCACCACTGTGAATTGCGCATTTGGCTTATTTAGTGAAATTTTGTCCTATTCCCTGGGACTTTTTGTCTCTCGGGGGCGGACCTTTTTGCCCACTTCGCCAAATGGGAGGGCTCATTTGAGCCCCCCGAGCCCCCACCTCTGGGTGCACGCATGCAACGGATTCCAAACTGACAGAGTACCCACCCTTTGGGGTTAAGTAGGAGAAGGATACTTCCCGCTTTAGTTTCGACATGACGACTCTGCACCTTGAACTGCAGGATTTGTGTTTTTCTTGCAGCAACTTTTGTGTATCTACGAAGTTAACGAAGATGGTTACTACATAAAGAAAATTTTATTTTACTTTTAGCCCCAAAGATAATAGTTTACGATTTCGCTTGTAAGCTGCAGGAGTATTGCCTCAACAGGTATAGCAGCCACTTCGGACTCTGCCAAATGAAAGTGGATTCCTTTCATTGGTATAACCATAAAGGTAATTTTCCAAGTGGCATATATTTAATAATACAAGTACATGTAAAGCTTCAACTTGCCCTGAAGCTTTAGGTGTCACCATGCAGAGAAATTGAAGATATGAGGGCGCCTACAGACCTTGACAGTTTGCCAAATGTTATGAATGAACTATAAAATTGGATGATCGAAAATGGTATAACATTGCTAGTGTCACTGTAGAAGCATTGTAGCCAGGATGTTTGATTCTAACAGGTAGCACTAACAAGAAAGAAAACCAAAATAATTACAATTTTCTTTCTAGCATGCAGTCCAGCTTACAGGCTGAAGGACTACCCAGAATTTCAACAACTGAATAGTCAGGCGGTGGAACATTTTGATGCTGGGCGTCAAAGGCTAACGAGTACCCTCTCGTACACGAGTAAAGAGAATTTTTTCAATCATGTGAAGTTGTACTTGTGGTACCACAACCAACGCAGACTAAAATATCAGAAATCTTAAGGAGGTGATATACTGTAGTTGCACTTCATGTGGATGAAAGGTGGAGCACCATTACAGTCTACCAGAGAGAGAGAGAGCTTTTTGTTGGTTTTACAAGATTTCATTGTGTTTTAAAAGAGATTGCAGGTGTATCCGTTACTCTGGTGGTGGAGTGCTTTATTGTACTATTGTCTCATATAGGGAATCCCATTGTCTCATTGAGAATTGATAGATATAAAGCATTTTTGTGGGATCAATTTTGACTTTTACTGTCAGACTGGGGACAAAGGTAAGCATAAGCACCAGTACCCAATTAGCATCTGGTGGAAGTAGAATCTGTCTCACACTTGAATTGGACGGGCTTGTGTGTGTTTCAAGGAACATGTTGGCACTGTCTTCTACTTGTTGTTTAATCAATATAGCCATTTTCAATGTAATACGTATTTTGAATTTACTACCTACACAGTGGAACAACGCGTCGTTTCGAAAATTGACAGCTAATCAAAAGGTTTACTTGTTAGCCTAATAGAACGAAATGAGACATTTTCTTCCCAGTTTGTGTAGGTCTTTGCAGGGAAATTTACCCAAAATGTTCACCGCTACAACACCTCAAAACCTGGCAAAAAGTGCCCAAACGCACTCACTAACATCACAAACCAGATTTAGCTTCTAAAACGAGCGACCACACCTAAAAGACCAACTAAAATAACACATTTTAAAAATATAGGAAGTGAGTCCTAAAACTGCTTGAGAACTCATGGGACTCCATTTGAGATCTGATGTTCCGAATTTGACCACAGGCAAATGAAGTTTTTCTGGTGTCATACATGGTCTTAAATTTATGAGGTTTTGGTCTTACATTTGAACAACTAAATATACTCAGTTACAAAAAAGTCTGACAACACTCACTCATAGCTACCACTGCAAAAACACCCAAGGCATTGATGAAAAAATAAACCCATTTCGATTCCAAAATCGTGAAATATTAAACACATCTCGATACCAAAATTGACGAAACCAGAATTATTTTGGTAATGGTAACGTGTGGCACCAAGCATTCACGCAAATAAGCAGACAAGTGGGAGAACGGTATCGGCAAATTTTCAAGCGCATTTATAGTCAGTGTTATCTTTTTTCACAAGTTCGACATCTTAAGTATATATTAGTTGTACGATATTTTAGTCAGATAAAGGTTCGCTCAGACACAAATTGTGTGGTCTAAGGAACCAAAGTTGCCATATCCGTTTTTTATTAACTAACTTTTGTCTAACTTTGCCAGGCCTTAAAGAACTGCCTTTGTAGCCCTTTTTTCTTGTTTATTCTGCATGGGATAATCAAAGCGACAAAATAACACTCTTGTAATCTACGAGTGAGTCGTTGGGAGACGAATTGTGTGTCCTAAGAACCGTTGTGCGTTATTTTCTTCGTGATTTGCTTAATTTCAGTGTGGACATTCACTACATTCTGAAGTCGTGTGCTCAAAAGATTGCAAGGACATGGGCTTGTTGATCGTAGGCTAACTATAGCTTCACCAGTAGGAGCGAGTGCGCATACATCAAGGTGATTTTTGAAAGACACACTTCATAAAGCTGCAGTGCCCCGATTACTAGACATTCTGCAAGATTAATAATCACAACGTTCGAACATCAGCCCACATACTCACGTCAGTTTCCTTCGCACACATACTCTCATGCATTCTTTATAGCCGGTGCTATCTTTTCCACAAGTTCGACATCTTAATTAAGTATATATTAGTTGCACGATATTTTAGTCAGATAAAGGTTCGCTCAGACACAAACTGTGTGGTCTAAGGAACCATAGTTGCCATTTCCATTTTTGTATTATCTAACTTTTGTCTAACTTTGCCAGGCCTTGAAGAACTGCATTTGTAGCCCTTTAGTCTTGTTTATTCCTAACGGGAGAATCAAAGCGACAAAATAACACTCTTGTAATATACGAGTGAGTCGTTGGGAGACGAATTGTGTGTCCTAAGAACCACTGTGTGTTATTTTCTTCTTGATTTGCTTAATTTCAGTGTGGAAATTCACTAAATTCTTAATTCGAGTGCTCAAAAACATTTCAAGGACATGGGTTTGTTAATTGTAGGCTAGGTGTAGCTCCACCAGTGGGAGCGTGTGCTCAAAGGTGATTTTTGAAAGACACACTTCATAAAGCCGCAGTGCCCCGATTACTAGACACTCTGCAAGATTAATAATCACAACGTTCGAACACCAGCCCACATACTAACGTCAGTTTCCTTCGCACACATACTCTCATGCATTCTTTATAGCCGGTGCTATCTTTTCCACAAGTTCGACATCTTAATTAAGTATATATTAGTTGCACGATATTTTAGTCAGATAAAGGTTCGCTCAGACACAAACTGTGTGGTCTAAGGAACCATAGTTGCCATTTCCATTTTTGTATTAACTAACTTTTGTCTAACTTTGCCAGGCCTTGAAGAACTGCATTTGTAGCCCTTTAGTCTTGTTTATTCCTAACGGGAGAATCAAAGCGACAAAATAACACTCTTGTAATATACGAGTGAGTCGTTGGGAGACGAATTGGGTGTCCTAAGAACCGCTGTGCGTTATTTTCTTCTTGATTTGCCTAATTTCAGTGTGGACATTCACTACATTCTAAAGTCGAGTGCTCAAAAGCATTGCAAGGACATGGGTTTGTTAACTGTAGGCTAGGTGTAGCTCCACCAGTAGGAGCTTGTGCTCAAATGTGATTTTTGAAAGAAAGACACACTTCATAAAGCCGGGTGTCCCCGATTACTAGACATTCTGCAAGATTAATAATCACAACGTTCGAACATCAGCCCACATACTAACGTCAATTCCCTTCGCACACATACTCTCATGTATTCTTTATAGTCGGTGCTTTATTTTTCCACAAGTGTGACATTTTAATTAAGCATATATTAGTTGTACGATATTTTAGTCAGATAAAGGTTCGCTCAGACACAAACTGTGTGGTCTAAGGAACCATTGTTGCCATTTCCATTTTTGTATTAACTAACTTTTGTCTAACTTTGCCAGGCCTTGAAGAAATGCCTTTGTAGCCCTTCTTTCTTGTTTATTCCTAACGGGAGAATCAAAGCGACAAAATAACACTCTTGTAATAAACGAGTGAGTCGTTGGGAGACGAATTGTGTGTCCTAAGAACCGCTGTGCGTTATTTTCTTCTTAATTTGCTTAATTTCAGTGTGGAAATTCACTAAATTCTTAATTCGAGTGCTCAAAAACATTGCAAGGACATGGGTTTGTTAACTGTAGGCTAGGTGTAGCTCCACCAGTGGGAGCGTGTGCTCAAAGGTGATTTTTGAAAGACACACTTCATAAAGCCGCAGTGCCCCGATTACTAGACACTCTGCAAGATTAATAATCACAACGTTCGAACATCAGCCCATATACTAACGTCAGTTCCCTTCGCACACCTACTCTCATGTATTCTTTATAGCCGGTACTATCTTTTCCACAAGTTCGACATCTTAATTAAGTATATATTAGTTGTACGATATTTTAGTCAGATAAAGGTTCGCTCAGACACAGATTGTGTGGTCTAAGAACCGCTGTGCGTTATTTTCTTCTTAATTTGCTTAATTTCAGTGTGGACATTCACTACATTCTAAAGTCGTGTGCTCAAAAACATTGCAAAGACACGGGTTTGTTAATTTTAGGCTAGGTATAGCTCCACAAGTGGGAGCGTGTGCTCAAAGGTGATTTTTGAAAGACACACTTCATAAAGC
>NMRA01000413.1:380888-408134 GCA_002633005.1 Phoronis australis | reverse complement strand
CACGTGGCTTGTGGGCATAAATACCACGTGACTATATTCTAAGGAAAACCACAAGTAGCATTGCCAATACACAACAGTAAACCACATACCTTTATTTGGCCGGTAACATGCGATTTCACGCTAATACATATTAGCTGATCGCGTTAAGATAAGAGTTGCCTGACGAAACAACATGTCTGTTTTCACTTTTTCGCTCTTCGGATGGGTTTAAACTAATAGAAGATCTGAAATCTTCATAAAATGTTGACCTCCGCATGTGCTCTCTCCGTAAATATCGGTGAAGTTTTAGTTGAGGTCGCTTCGGTCAGATCAGCTGAGTTTGAAGTAATTTGTAGTATTACTACGCGGTAAAGCGGTTTCCTTTGTTTTGAATTTTATATCCGTTAATAATTTAATTTACACTAATAATTTCAAAGTAAATACACAGAAATTAGCGTGGAATATCTTTAAACATGAGTTAAAATTCCTGAGAAAGTAACAAATTTCAGGAATTTATTAATCCACGACGGTCTAATTTGCGCAGTGCTACAGTATTAATCCGTTCTCGTGGGTCGTGAGCACATGTGATGTGTAAAGTTTCGTCGTTTTTTACCGTTTCAAATTGAAAGCGACGGGCGTCCGTGTTCAACCACATGCATTTTGTCGTAAAGCGAAAATCCCAATGAAGATCGGACGAAAAATGACGCTAATTTCAAGAGTTAACGATTTTTGTCGGAAGTCATGGCGAAAATTAGGAAGGAAGTTGGACGCAAAAATGACCCTAAAATTGTTGAAAATTTACTGAAAGTTTCTGCGTCAAAATTCCATCTTTTTTCACGAGAATTATCGTGAACTTTTTAAGACCACCATATTACGATCAATGCTGAAGGGCGGTTCGACGACGACATACATGTAGTTATTTGGTGATTATACCATCCACAACCACGCATGTGTTACAAGTTCTGTATTCGAGTTCGTTAAAAACGAATTGTAGAAAGAGTATATGGGAGCGATCGAACGTTGTAAACGACAGGTACATGTACGTAATTATAATGCGACTCGACTTTCCTGAATCTTCTAATTCTCTATATATTTCGTTAACTAAACGTACATGTCGAAAAAGTGCTGTATTGTATAAACTTAATGCCGCCGAAAGGCATCTCACCATTCAGTTAAAAGTAGTTCCATTGCAAGACCAGGCGTAATCATCATGTTTATTGCCCCCTCAGCCGAGTGGGTAATGAACTATTGAAATCGCTGATAAAAGCATGTCAAGTTTATAGTCTCTTGTAACCCCTCAGATTCTATCACGATCATTTCACGTTATGAACCCAACCTTTCGTCTTTTAGCAATTGGAGTCGGTTTCCTCTCGAGCTGAGTATCAATCCGCCAGTATTTCTTATTGTGAAATGAGTGCTCAGACGTGATTTATTGTTGGGAGGTTCAATCTTAAAACATCCATAGATCCGCCACAGGACAGATATCCACGTTAGAAACTGTCGTAGATTGAGACTATTCGTAACATTTTGTAAAACAGGCACATGCAAGTCCATGTTGGGGTCACAGGCCTCATTTGGCTGCGATATAGGTTTCCGGTCAATAGGGTCTTGAACGTCCATTTGCAACTCGCCCCCCT
This sequence comes from Phoronis australis, assembly GCA_002633005.1. Classification (NCBI taxonomy): domain Eukaryota; kingdom Metazoa; phylum Phoronida; family Phoronidae; genus Phoronis; species Phoronis australis. Next base: position 406,518 of record NMRA01000413.1, on the reverse strand, counting down.
AGTTGAGACCAAAGAGCAAATAAAATTGCCACACGTTACCTAACACATTTTAGCTAGATTACCCGTACTAGTACATAAAATGACCGAGACAAGAGCATCGTCAGTTTTCATAGATTCACATTGTTCAGAATTTACGTTTTCATAAGTTCTTTTTAGCCAAACGCTGACGTAACACATACATGTACGTAATCGGTGGGATCAAGTAGCGGCATTCTGTTGTAGTATTGATTATCCCCAGACTTATGCGGATATGACAGTTGATACACGTATGTTACTGCACATATTACCTCTAGGGCGATCTACAGACTAGCAACTCCGGTAGTACCCAGCTGAGACTAGATGGCTCTGAACTATTCTGGTTCATGATTTGTCATAGGAATGACGTCGAGCCATTGCAACAAGGGCATGGTTTGGTCCCTCGTCGTGATGTGTATATTTTAATTTTAATTCCAAGTTGATGAACGCTGGATAACTCCAATACATTTACAATATTACCATCAGCGTATACTGCGCTGATGCCACTTCGCCAATCACAACATTGATGCAACGCCTATCACTCAAGTCACTTCACGTGACTTTCCAAATAAGGAAGAATAAACAGTCAGATGCTTGGCTGTATTTTCGGAATGTACGAGACCAACTGCAGGCGTTGGTGGCTGGCCGGAGCGAGGTTAGGTGATCTCGTATTACCATGGTCACTAGATATGACAATTTCTTATCACTGACTTATTGAGCGGATTTTTAAATCTATTTTCAAAACACGTTGCCGTAGTTTAAGAGAGATTGAGATTTCCTAAACGTTTCCATCAATTCACTGCAGCAAATTCTAAGTTTTAATGTCAACTAAATAGATTTGTAATATCGGAACGTGTTCGTTAAATGTGTTAATCACAACTGATGTAGCGACTCGTATCGGCCAACATTTAATACACTCAGTCATACACAAGCCACCATGGCGAGAAGTGCGAGGAGCAGATTCTTAACCAAGCTGGTCCTGTACATGCCCGTCTTATGGCTCATCGTCATAGTCTTGTTGCTGTTCAATGTTGAAGACAAACAGAGAGAAAAGAACGATGTGAAGGTAGATGAAGAGATTGCACACAATCTGAAGATGTGGAAACAAGATGATATTGTGCTGAAAAAGAAAATGCAGGAATCTTCCATTATTGAATATCGCAGAAAGCTCGTTAAAGAGCAGATTCATGACTCGAACTTTGTAGAAGGAGCAAGAAATGTGAGAAAAGGGTTTGAACAATTTGCCAAAGATGCTGAGAAACGTGATCGAACACTAAGTTGGGGACTACAAAATGCTGTGGTAGATAAGAAACAGATTTCGAGGAAATCTGGAGTTGAAAGTACAGCACCAGGTTAGGCAATATTTTATATTTCATGTTTGACGGCTTCATTATCAAAGTTCTCTTCCTGCAACTGCCAAAGTCCTGGATTTGAAAAATCAAAACTCTTAGCAACAGTTTCTGTGTAAATATTTCAAGGGCAATATCACCGAAATTACATGACGTAATAATGTAATCTCTGCAGTGGCAACGACAGAGGCACGATAAGATGTCACTCACAAATTGGATTAATAAGTGGATGGATCACCAAGCGCGGGGAACATTGGACGACACGGACCTGGGGGGGCATGACGGTAGGAGAATCATGAGGCGGGTCTAATCAGCATGGGGGAGCATGGTGTTTGAAGTTGTTTGACGGGGAATAAAGGGGAGGGGGGGATTTGGGCACGAGTTCTCTTTACATTTAATATTGGCAATACAATCGATTTCTTTTTGGAAAATATATTTTCCTTTAAAACCAAACTCCAATTAACACTGTAAAGAATCCAAACAGGCTGAAAGTTGAAGATGTTCCTTTTGGATTGCGAAAACCTCCACAAGTGTCAGACTGTTTAATTAATGAAACGGTGATATTGATTTTCTTTTGTTCACTTAGAAATGCCCAGAGTTTCCCACCTAACATAAGTGTTGGATTGATTTAATGCAAATTGTTGCAACATGCTCTATAAAGGATCTTGTGCCCGATCTCGTGTGGGTGTGCCTTAACTTAAATTTTTTGAAAATAAAACATGGGGGCATTTTGCTTTAAAAAATACAATGACTTATGATATCAAACACATCAAAACACAATTGCTACCCTCACTCATTCCCAAAGTTGTGAAAGAAGTGATTTTATATTTCTTTTGCTGCCTAAGGCACACGAAATACTACTGTATACAGGTGTACCTGGAGTTGTTTGACATCACACGAGAAAGTATCTCAGTTGCAGTAAGTAGAATCAATCAAACACAATTTCTTGAGAACCTTACAGTTTCACCTGTTCATTACTTTTGCTCATCCAGGTGAATATGGGCGACCAGTCGTTATTAACGCCAAAGATTTGTCTGCAGAAGAACGCAGAAAATATGAAAGTGGTTGGAATAGCAGTGGTTTCAACACATACGTCAGTGATCGCATCTCGCTCCACAGAAAACTACCAGACATGAGGGACAAAGCGTATGTAGGCCTGTACTCATGGTCAGGGTACAAGCTGTCAGAAATAAGACTCTCACAAGTCTATACGTGAAGTTTATCGCTTAAGCATAAAATTTTTGTGCAATCAAGTCTATGTGAAATGCTATGAAATAAGCAATCTAATTGGAATCATTACAAAACTCCAACAAATTAAAAAAGGGAAAAACGATTACTTTGGCTTACTTATACCAAACTGATCGTACCCAGTGTGTTTTAGAGTAGCATACGTGATTCGCGTTGATCCTAATCGGTTGTAAACTTGCACTTAAAAAGTAGGTGTATTTCTTTTTTACTCCTGGATAATTCATAATGCAGGCATGCATGTATCAAAACAAATATCTTGATAATTTGATCACATATATATTTCTAAACGAAACACCACGAAAGCCATTAAGTGGATGATTCTTTGTTTCAGAAATTTGGCTTCAGTTAAAAATGTCACAGGTGCATTTCATTTGCTTTTGCGACGTATTTTTATATAGGTCACACAGGCAAATGAACTGCACCTTTAAAGATAAGACGTTGAACTCGCAAACATGACTCCATGGAAACAGTTGGTTTCTAATATTTTATTATTATTGTGATATTTAAAATGAGGGTGGCCTCTTCAGTGATAGCACTGCTTTCCAAGAGGGCCCTCAACAAGAAAAACAGTAATATAATACAATGAAGTAATAAAACAACAATGAAATGTACGTAACAAAGATACAATTAAAACAGTTAAGGTTGAGAATTAAGACAATAACTAAATGACAAATAATGGTAAAAAATTAACTAAGACAGATGAAATAAATTAAGAGATGACTCTAGACAATGAGAGTATTTACGACAATGAAAAAATGACATGATTAAGATAGGCAGGGTATAAAAGGTTAAGTAAATTACAGCCATTTTTTAACATTAACTTTAAAGGTAGTAATTGAGTTGGACCGTTTAATTTCTGGGCTAAAAGAATTCCATATTATAGCAGCTGCATAGATAAAAGATCTGAATGGCTTATATTACTTCTTTCAGAGTGGCTAAGGCAAGAGAGATACATGTAGCCGAATTCGAATCAAGTTTCATTTACTTTGACAGATTTTTCTTAATTTTCCACTAAAGGTGCAAGAACTACACAAAAGACGACATAAGTAGTTTGCCTACCACTAGTGTCATCATCTGTTTCGTCAACGAAGGTTGGTCCGTGTTGCTGCGAACCGTTCATAGTGTGATAGATAGATCGCCAAAGAGACTTCTTAAAGAAATTATCCTCGTCGACGACTTTTCTGACGCACGTAAGTTGTTCAGGCAATTCCCACAGTCTATATTCTGACGTCATGTAACTTAGCAAAGTTAGGCTGAGCTTCATCGCCAAGACAGTCATAATGAACTAATATTGGTATCTTGAGATATACAAATGTATGCATTTGTGACATCGTATTGATCACAAAAAACACAAGTACGAGGATAATTTGACACATTTAATGCAAATTTGTTCTCAAACTCATTGGATGCAAGTGCATGAATGACTAAGACATACGTGTATAGTGGTCATAGCGACATATCAAATCGAGAAGTGTACAGAACACTGACATTTAGCATAACAAAATGCCGAACAGCTCGACTTACGGTCAACTCACACAAAAAGGGTGCGGTAGGTTTCCGTTTTGCTAGACATTCGAACGGTATTTACTCGGATCATTGCGAATATACGTCTTCAAAAACTGCCCCATTGCCCTTGAAAATGGTGCAGTAAATGTGAATAAGTGAATTGTTAATGGCCTTTTATTTAAAAATTACTTGTAAGAACTAGTTTTTCGGTTTTGGGACATCCGCCGGCTAACACCACAACGTGAATGTGGATGAATATACGTTCTCAATACGAGTTTTGGTATACTGTCTTAGCTAATGAAATGTGGCAAAATCACCATCAAGAAAATCCGGAAATACGTCATCACAGCGCATGAATGTACGATCAACGAAAATGTAGACATCTCCAACCAATGATATAAAGAGGTCTAATTCAAAACGCATTAACAAACTCTGCGAAAAGGGAAAGCTGCTTTACTCGAAATTGTTTGGAAATACGAAAATTGTTTTTGTCTATCCCGAGCTCCGATGTGAACATTTTGAAAACGTGTATAGGACGTCGGATCCGAAGACCTATTAGGGACGCTAAAATGGCATTTACAAAGGCGTCCAACCTGCTGTGTTGTTCTACTGTTTGGTTAGAGGTTGGATGATGAGAAGCCATACACGTACCGAACACCGACATCACACGAGCGTTCCGGTGTGATTTTTTCAGACGGTGGAGCTGACGTTGGATCTGCCTTTTGACTGGACAGTATTTGAACGCTGTGTGAGTTTAGCAAGCTACTCGAGCTTTGGTTGGTTGAATAGTGAGCACTAAAACGCAAATGCAACCTTAACAAAAGACTTTCATGTCGAAGAGTGGTAAAACATTGAGCAGATTCCTGGGACCAACCAAATCAAAGACAATGCAAGACAGTATAAAATATAGAATGTTTATATTATCGTGTCGTTTTGCGAATTAATCATTCAAGTCATTCATCCATAAAATGCAAGTCTATGTCTAAACTTCAGCACATACTAAAGAACCGCTTGACAAATATATGAGACGACTGAGAATAGTGAAGATTATTCGTGCAAAGAAAAGAGAAGGGTTGATACGAGCGCGTCTACTTGGGGTTGCCGCTGCTACGGGCGACGTGTTGACGTTCCTTGATTCTCACTGTGAATGTACCCCAGGTAAAAAGGGTTATCATCTTCTGATAACCAGCCTCGTATTGAGGTGGAAAGGTCTTTGACGAACGAAAATTTGGTCAGGAAAATCATACCAGCAAAGTCCACTACGTTCCAATTCTTGGAATTCGAATTTTTACTATAGAGCATTACTGGCACAGAGCAGTGGTGGATTCAGAGGGATCCAAGGGGGCCATGCCCCCCAATAAAATTCTCAAATGCTGCATCCGCCCCTGCAAAAGATAGTACATGTAGTAGTCTAGTCTCAAATCCTCCTATAAACCATACAAGATGCAACTGAAGAATGATTTTTGTTATGAGCATAAGAACTTGAAGAGTTTTCAAACTCATGCACTGACACGTGACTTATGATGTACGCCAGTCCCTTAATTGGGAGTTGTGCTGTGCCATGTTATTCAACAATTCTGCCAAGCCTAATTGGATGCCACCTGATAGTGAATTGCAATGCTTTAAAGGATGGTTGCCACCCATTCTCGATGTCATCAAGAATAACCCAAACACAAGTGTCACTCCCGTCATCGATATCATCAGTGACGACACGTTCGAATTTTTCTATGGGAAAGCAGAGCTAACGCAACTGGGCGGCTTCGATTGGAATCTCGGCTTCACGTGGTTTTTCCCGCCAAACAAACTCCAGAGGGAGAGAAAAAAATACCACTTTGTGGCTCCGGTGAGGTAAGCTCGTAATAGGTAATGTTTGCCACCACTTGGGCTACGTTCTCTAGAACAAATTTTTGTCGAGAAAAACGAAATCACGCCAAGTCATTGCAAGTTTTCGCTGTGCATCAGACTACGATGCTTTCTTTACTCGCTAGTGTATTACATTTTCCGGACACAGCCTTGACATAGTAGTGATAGCATTGCACGTTTAGAGATTTCAAGCGAGGTCACACATGGTTATCCCTACCAGCACCGCGTGCTGACGTATATCAATAGAGATCACACCATTTAGCATTCAAATAAACATATATTCAATTAATCATAAATAGGAGAAAACAGCATGTCCAACTATCACTAAATTGTTTCATAAGGTTGGTAGACTAGATGACTAATAGTTTCGTATTTTCACAACAAGAACAAACATAATTATACTGCAGTTTCCTCTCTTATCACCAGCCACCTTACGACGTTATTGGACACTAGTGCATTAACTTACACTCGTCGAAATTGAAATCGCGTGAACACGTTCAGCTGCATAAATAATACATCGAATATCGATGCTCGCAAATCAATGTCTGTAAAAGAACTAATTCACTCGAAATTTTGACATTTTGCTTTTCGCTTTCACTCCAACATTTTCATTTTTTTACCTAGCGGTGGGCTCGTGAACTAAAGCATTCACTTCTCTCATTGGTTGGTATTCGGGTCACTTGATGACATCATTAGGTCAAAAACTGAGAGTAGAAGATGGCCGACGATTTGATTCGTTGTTGTTTGAGGAAGGTAAAAAGAGGCGAAACGGAAGCGATAAGACCGTTTGCAGTTTTCTAAACGTTGAGGGAGTTTGATTTGGTTAGTGCTAACACACTGAACAAGAATTTTCCTCACATTTTTGGTTTATATCCATATCACCAGGTAGTGAAAAGCCCTCCGGTGGGCCTTCAGCTCTTTTAAGACCTGAATATTGGCAAACTTGCTGCCTCCATTGATGTACGTATGCCTTCAACTCATTACAGAGAACTTGCGCATATACTCAGCCCTTGCTGCAGTTTTAGTACAGCTGTTCAATTGATTAAATAACATACATTGGGTATCTGACCACCTGCTTTGATTAAATAACATACATTGTGTATCTGACCACCTGCTTTTACTAACAACAAGAACAGATTGATGAAAAATGTCAATAATTATACGTCTGTTATTGTTTCTAGAATGTACGCTTGCATGGATGATGCACTGATGCACTTGATTGAAAACACGACAACATGATACAGTGTACACACTGGTTCATAACCTACTCTCTGTACAATATCCAATCTTCCGGTATGCAATCGTAAAACAAACTGCCTATAGATATTGCAAACAAACATGTATCAAAGTATGGATTCTACTCGGTTAACGTACATGTATATGGTATTTTACTTCTTAAAGTTTATGTGAGCACATTAACAAGTTTTGGAACGTATGACAATGTGGCCGGAACAAAGGTGAACTGAAAACGAGGTTACTATAACAAAGAAAACGCTTAAGGACTCGTGACAATGATCAGACTACAAGAGCCATGAGCTGACCAAACTTAAGGCACGTGATAACTGCAGACCAACGAAAAGGCTGGAAAAACGAAATGCAGTCCTACACAAAGGAACAATTGACTTGACCGAAATTAGGGGGAAAAGGAGTAAGACGAGTCCATATGCTGACATGAATATATTTAACGAGTGAAATACCATTTTATGATAGTCACGCTTAACAATCATACGAGTCCGCAGTGCCCGGTTGCATGAAACAGTCCTAAATTGGGGCTCAACTTAGTTCCCTAAACCTACTGCGTATTTGTGGACTTGTGAAAACACAGCTTGTCCTTTCTTATGCTTTTCTAGTGTCAGTACTAAGTCAACTTTTGGTTTTGATAGAAATCGAGAGTGAAATCGACGTTGAATTCTCAATATCATCGAAAATGTATAGGGATCTTTTCATGCAACACTCCTAACGTTGGGACTAAGTCCCAATTTATTTCCATTGAATTCAAGGCTCAGGTTTTGGTTATATTGTTAGAAAATGTCACCAGTCAAAGAGCAGCTCATAATGAAGATGATTAGAAAGAGAAAGATCACATCTGTAATTAAACCGTCAAAGACACAAATAGGCAAAATAGGGAATTTAGTTGAGTCCCTGTTTGGGACTGTTTCATGCAACCCGGCACAGAAGAACAGTTTTAGAACACAGCGCTGACGCCAGAACAGTGATGGAGAGATTAAATTACATTTCAAAAATGTCACTTCAGGCACTTTTGCCACGTATGTTCATTACAAAATCAAAGACCAATCATGTCAAAGTCGAGGCAATCCAGAAGATGTCACTACCATCCAATTAAGTCGGTTTATGGGGTGGGTGCAATGGCTTGGCAAGTGCACTAGGAGCACCATTAACAGACTTGTTGAAGAATGTCAGAGAAATAATTACATAAAACGGCAGTCAATATAAATAAACTAGAATCTCTACTAAATAGACCTATACATTTTAGAAATAATGATACTGTTGAAGAAAGACCATTATTTTGAATTTGTGCCATTGCTCACATTCACTCTTTCGAGTACATTAAAGGAGAATGCCACCCAAAAAACAACCTATTTTGTATCAATTTAGATCGAGTAGTTCTACTCTATAACAGCAGGTTCTGTTACGTTACCTGACAACTGACGGAAGACGGATGTGTTGAAATTATCCAATGACGTAATTGGTTTCACCCGCAGTCAGTAAAGCAGTTCACAACACGAGTTAGTGGTGTCAGCTTATCGCTTGAATTCATCGTTTAACTCCAATAAATCATCAAACTTCGATGTAAAACCCTTAAAAATACACCGAGTTCTCATAAAAACGTGTTGTTTTATTTCGCTGTTGCGGATTCACTGGTATTTGGACACACCGTAGCCTACAAAGTTCGGCAGGCCAATTTACCAAGGTCCGTAGCAGGAGTTTGGGGTCTGTTCGGAGATAAATTCGAAGTGTTCTTCCGTGAAATACAGACAGGAGAACTTAGAACTGTGTTGTTTAGACTTGTGATTTTTTTAGTTCTAAACACACAAAACACTCGGAACCCGATGAGGCCTGTCCCGGCCGGACTGACTCGTTATCCCGGCCAGTGGCTCGGAACTCGATCAGACCCTTCGCGACCGCCGGGACTGGCATGAACATAAACCAGCTTGAGTTGGAAACTAAACCTCCAAGTCACAAAAAGACTATAATAGTGAGCCAAATTAATAATGTGCACGTAATTACATGTATATTTATGTGAATTAGCCACGAAACTGAAAATCTACTTACTTGTAGGGAGCCACGAAGTCGGGTTCTCCTTGCACAGACCATCAGGGCAAAGGTTGTACAGTAACAATGATTTGAATAATGTATTTGTATTTCTAAGCATTAACCTAACATGTGAACATAGCATATAAAATCGAGTAATTGTTTCACAACAGCTTTCTGTCAGCAAACACTGAATTAGCATGTGCTCACACGGCCTCGGTGCCCGGTGAATTACCTTTGTTGGCGGCATCAAAAGCCGGTAACGCAATGGTTTATTCATTGGTGGCTTCTCAAACTATTTGCACTCACGAGCATTCCAAGGCATTACAAAATTGTATCTAACGAGACAGACTTTGTTTCAGTTTCATATAAGCATTGGTTAGGATCATTTTAGGTTGAGAATAATTCGTTTTGAAACAGAACGCAGAATAATAAACATCTATATGGCAACTCGCCCGGCGCCAATCCCGACTTAGTCAAGAGCTCATACGACGAAGACTTCTCGGGTCGGATCGTTAGGTTTCACGGAATGCAGTGATCAAGAAGTACTAGAGAGGCGCCGGGAACATGCACAGGAAACGGAACGTATGTATAGTTCTTTGGTAAGCCGGAATTCGTCAGAGAAATCACTGTCGACGAAATGCCGGCCACAGACACGGAGATGTTTCACGGCCTCATACTTGCTATCAACAGCATACCTTTCATTCTTCACTACCGCAAGCCACTTCCTAAGCCTTTCGGGCTATCGAGGAAGTCGAAAAACGATATACCCGCTTTCTTCGCAGCTTCATAGTTCGGACAAGCGGGAACAATGCACCGCAATATAGCGGCATTCACTCTCTAGACGAACCTCTGACGTCGCTGCGTCGTTTCTCATCTTCCTCGCAGGTTAACGCGACACCTCTCGGCAACTAAGGTGAGGTCGACGTATAAGAGGAGATGTACATGTAGATATAGACCGATTAAGACGGTAAAAAGACTAATAAAATCGGGTGGCATTCTCTTTTAAAGATATGAATCAAGCTGCAACTTTGACATCAAGGTCACAGAAGTAACTTTCACTTGAGATGCTTCACAGTTTTATTGGTCAGGTTATACACCAGCAGATCAACGCGATGCTGCTAATTTATTAGATGTATGGAATACTTTGACTACATTTCAGATCTCCAACGATGGCGGGAGGTTTGTTTTCCATCCAAAGGGAATATTTTCACACAATTGGTACATACGATGCAGCCATGGATATTTGGGGAGGCGAAAATTTAGAGTTGTCTTTCAGGGTATGATTTTAAAATGTCGCACGTGTGCATTATCCTGTACTCAGGGTTCAATTTGGTAAATATTTCACATACATTATAACTTGAGATTTGGGCGTCGTGCGTCATAATTAAAACATAAACAACACCTTAAGAATAAGTGCGATAAGACATAACCTTCCAGTTAATTGTGTACGACTTTCTCGTGAATACGTAAGACATGGCCTTCGAGCTAATTGTGCATTATTTTACCAAGACCACGTAAGAATGCCTTCGAGCAAATTATGTGTGACTTTACCATGCTGTGTATGACATTGCCTTCCAACAACCTGTGTATGACTTAACCATGGCTACATGAAACAAAGTCTTCTACATAACTGTGCATGCATGACTTACCTTGGTCACTTGAGACACAGCCTTCCACCTAATTGTGCATCACGAACCAAAACTACGCAAGACTTTACCATGACTACGTAAGACATACCCTTCCATCTAGTTGTGTATGACTTAGCCTAGGCAATAAAAGACACAGCTCTGGCGCGCTTGAGCATCAATAGGATGACGTATTCCACCAGGGTGTTATCACTGTATGAATTTCCTGGTAACTCACGAGAAGTCTAAGTAACGTTTACTTTTTATAATTTTAAGATTTGGATGTGCGGTGGCGCCCTAGTTACACATCCGTGTTCACAAGTCGGCCACATATTTCGTGGAAGGAAAGGTGCAACGTATTCTAAGGGCAAAGGTGATTTCCTGAAAAAGAATTTGGTTCGTCTGGCCGAAGTTTGGCTGGACGATTACAAAAAATACTACTACGAGAAAATTGGGTATGACTTGGTAAGTGAAAAAGCCCCAGTGGGCTATCAGAAAATTTCCAAACGCATTTAAGCAAACCTTTTTCGTACTTTCCACACGTGGGGTGAGAAGTACTTTACAACCGAGTGAAAAGTCCATTCCACACGCGTGGTAAATACCAAAAAGTTTTTAAAATGTCGTGTACCTGTTATCGTATTATATGCATAGAAAAACATATATTGTTCAAAACCACTGGGTTCCGCAAACCCTTCTCCAAATGAAGTGCTTAGTGACGGTGAAGTTGGAGCGCGACTCAGTGCAATCATGGTCACGCCGCTCTAATCGCAACAACTTCCTGAGCAACGGAGATTAATTAAACGCCTTTCGTCAAAAGCACCTTAGCCTGCTCTTCCTATGCCATAGTCTGACGCCATTATCATGGAAGTTCAAGACAAAAAAGACTTTTGACTTCCGGACTTAAACACCTTATTGAGTGTGCGCCTGTGACCATACCGAGGAAAATAGACAACTACAAAAGGTCTGAGCTTTCATAAGAGTAAGACGATTCACTGTTGTGTTTTCCTGTGTTGTAACTGGTGTAATTAGCGATATGCCTCGTCCTCTTTGATTTTCTCTGGATCTGAACTTAGGAACGTTGAGATGTAGTAACGCTTGTTTTTTAAATGTTATCTGTCATGTGAAAGAAGCACCATGCATGTCTAATCGTGCTGTCACTATAATCGCTTAACTTGGCTACAGGTACAGGTATAATTTTACAGGGTGACTATGGGGATGTTTCTGAGCGTCGCGAATTACGCAAGAGGTTAAAGTGTAAATCTTTTTCGTGGTTCTTACGAAATATCCACCCAGAGATGTTTATACCCGGCGAAGCGCTGGCTTCAGGGGAGGTAATTATGACAAACTTTTTGGTTTGCTCACTCAAGGTCAGGGTCTCAATATTGATTATGTAACCAGAGAATTCACAGTTGCAGGGATTTGCCATCATGCTTGCAAACGAGGTGTTGAGTCCAAACTACAAATGGTTCTGCATGTTTTGGAACACGCACGCTTTTACGTTTACGTTTTTAAAAGTGATGCTAAAACGTGGCATTGTGTGTTGAATAGCAATGCACAACAATAATTTTTGCAGCGCCACCAACGTCTGCATGTAGTGAATGTGATGTGTTTCAGTTGCAAGTCTTAACTGTTTTCCAAACAAACTAAACAAACACGTGGCATCAGTTTTTAATCTAATATGTCAAAACTTTTAGTGCAGCTAAAACGACTGCGTTCACGCTATTTCAAGATCAATCACGTGGTCGTGCTTGCAGGGATTATATGTCATGTGTCGAAATACAGCAGGTTACACCTGACTCCACACACATTTGAAAAGATTACAAACTTGTTCTTCACTAAATCTATAAAATGTTCGATGATGCAGGTGGGACCTTTCTTTTTTAAACAGTGAAGTGCAAGTTTGATATGGGTCGGAGCACACAATAGCGTCGAGTTCCGTTGATGCAAGAATCTTGCGCAGCACGTGATCACATTAGCTTCCTTAGCGAGATTGTTACGTCTACGGAATTCAACACAGAACAAGCTAATTGTTTGTCATGGATTAAAGGAGAAGGAAAACTTTTTTCGTGTCATTTTTAGTAAAAATACGGTTCGTTGATTATCCCAGACATATTTTTCAGTTAATAACCGCTTCCCGGAAGTGGCGTTTAGGGAGTTAAGAATTTTCCGCCTTTTTTCATATAGCCTCACTGTCTGAGCTGTCGAGTCAGCCATTCTTTTACCTCGGTTGTGATAAGTTCGGTCGTCGTTTGCGTTTCTTTACCAGTCAGTCAACATGTTGCACGGTTGCTGCGTACCGGCGTGTACTCATTATCGTCTCACGCGCACTTTGAGTATGTTGTTACACTGCTTTCCGAAAGATGACACGCTACGACGTACTTCGCTCTTTCGTGTGAAGAATGCAGCGTTACCGTCCAAGACACGTACAAAGCAGTGGAGAATTACTGAGTGTGTGGCAAGCATTTTCTGCCGTTGGATTACGAAAGAGATATGTACGCGGAATTCGTGAAGGTTCCTGCAAAACAACGCCTGAAGAAGGATGCCATTTTGTCGCTGTTGATTCCCGGAAGCGTCCAGTCGCCAGGCCCGAGAAGTGCATTTTTGAAGCGAGTAGCCTCGCGAGCTGTGGCCTCTACAGTGACTGGAGGCCCTTCAACTTCTGTTACCCGTTCCTCCGAGCGTACCTCAAAGCGTGCAATTCATAGCATGGATTCGCCTTGTGCTGGTGTTGTCATCCATAGCACTGTGAAAGAGTGAAGTCTGCCATGGTTCTAGTCTACCTTTAAAAAACAAGTTATGAATAGAACAAATTGACGTTTGGTTTAGTAGCAGTGCCACTATGTTGTCACTCGTTTGTTACTTTATCATCGTATCAGTACAGGCCCTCCACACTGCGTGGGTGTGAGATGGGCAGGGTAGAGATACATGTATACTACACTTCGTGCACAAACCTCAGAGCATTGACCGAGTGGACGTCTTCAGAATCATAGACACTGTATTGAAGCGATCGATGCAAATTCAATAAAATCACTTGAATCACGTTTTTTTATCACAATAGTGTTTTTCTTCCTGTTTGTCATTTCAGATAAGAAATGCAGCTATGAGCATGTGCGTCGATAGCCCCGCTGGACCATCTGAGCTGAATAAGAAAATACAGACTTACGGTTGTCACGGACAGGGCGGGAATCAAGTAAGGGTACAACCAATCGCAAACACTTGACCGAAAAATATGTAGCTTAACTAGAAGTTGAACATGTTAGGTTTATTTTTAATTTGTGAACACACACAATTACCGAGAACAGTGAATGTTGCTCACTGATCTAAACAGAATTTAGAAACGACAGCTACATGTAGGCCTACCAGTCTCTTGTTGAACTCCAGACGCGCAGCTTTTACTAATCAAGTAAATTGTGTTTAAGTGTGTTAAAAGCTGTAGTCCATGTCGTTCAGGCAAAGTAATGGAGGTGTACGCGTGTTTAACACTGAAGTTCTGGCTGCACGCTTGGAAATGTTGCTAGGAGACAATCCCGAAGCCAGTGTGTGCTAGTTCATTTGAGTAAACTGTGAATCTTAAAATTTTGAGAATTTTAGCTTCCACTTTGATATTATTACACAGCTCTATAAGTCCTATTTAATTACCTATCCCAGGTGTGGTATCTTAGTAAAATTGGTCAAATTAGACGTGATGACTATTGTTTGGATTACAACGGAAGTGACCTGATACTGTACAGATGTCATCACAACAGAGGTCCTCAGGAATGGTCCTATGAACCGGTAGGTGTCAGCTTTGTATTGTGATGAAGGGTACACACTCAATCAGGGAGACAATTATCCTCCCACGAATCGCGGTGTTTGTTTCATTAACAGCGTTCGTTTCACATGAAAGCACCCCTTTTCTCATTTCAGTTCTTTTCTCCCTTTCCGAAATTCGGAACATCGTAACTCATAAATGACATGAAACTTTAAGAAACTGTACTTTATTCACTGGTCTCCAAAAATGTTTGAGGAATTACAGTGTACATTTAAAATTTTCCTGGTTGTGCATGAAATAAATAAGGACATTTTTGTTAAAAAAAATAAAATTGCAGAAATCTGAAACGAAAGTACAATTTTGAAAACGGCAACAGCGTTTTTGAGATTTTATATTGAACATTTATGTCATGTGTTGTTGATCCTGTAGGTGTGTCTGGTAAATTGTCCTAAAAATCAAGGTCACGTGACCTAATTAGTGGCAGATTGGTTATATATCAAAAATCAAATTCTAACAAATTTATAATTTTAGAAAATACATACTTTTGCCAAGTTAAATTCCCTAGTTTTGTAGACATTTGGCTAAATATATACACTTGTCAATAAGGTATTACATAATCTGAAGGTGGAATGTTTGTTTAGTACAAACGAAGTAAATTAAAATTTTTATCGCAGTAACATTGGATTTCTTCCTAATAAATTCCATCTAAATTTTTGGAGTATTTTGCGGTCTAATGGCCGCAAACATTGTCAAACGGAGTATCATCTGCTAATATGATTCGTGGGTACAACCGCTACCTAGCTGGTTGGCATACCCGAAAGCCATCTAGACATGTTACAATAATTTCGAAAGTTTACAATTGTCCTTAAATCTATTCACATTTCCGCTCACCACCTGAGCTTTAAAACGATTGCAGGCTCATGTACCTAGGGCAAAATGTAACAAATATATATTTTATCATTAAGCCAATGGAAAAATGTCGCCTTCTTTACTGTCACTAAAACGTTTCACAGCTCCACTGTTTTTCTACTGAACTGCACAAGAGTCATTCCATTAGAAAACCATTCATAAGCTCTTGATAGCGTGTGATTATACCAGAAGGAAAAGAGCAACAATTTACTTCATCAATAATTCTCGTTTTGCATACCAGACAGATTTAAAAATATGTTCAGTTCTTACATCAATAGTGTTACCAAAACGTGCAGTTAATTCGTTAATTAATTAAGTTGTAATGACAATTAACGTAGAGAGTAACAGTAACGTAAAAAGGATATCAACCAGAGAGGTCATGTATATGACTAATTAAACCAGCAGGAAAATAGTTTCAATGATTCAAAATTTGCCATCACATCAAGTAAAGGTTTTAGAACATGGTTCCCTGACAGTTGCTGTGAAGAATTTAGTCAGACATTCATCCAAAATTATACGTGTTTATATATTAATTGGACTGTTGGTGTCACTTATCACAACTGCATTCTTCATTAATATTCAGGACGCAACGACATTTACAAAGCATGTGCTAAACTAATTACTCCAACTACCTCTAAGTATTCTAAATTTAGAGGATTTTTTCAGATAGATAAACAATTGCAAACATCTGTCGTGTACTGCTTTGAAATAAACTGTGGATTGCTCTTTAAACTGGTTGCAGTGTAGGACGTCACATAAAAATTTAGAAATAACGTATTCAATCCTCAGAAATTAACAAATAACTGACACTGATACATGTAGTAAACAAATAACTAATAGTGTTACACGTAGCGAGTGTTTCCGTAAACAAATAAGTGATAGTGATAGGTGTAGCGAGTGTTACCGTGAAGACATTTTATGACTGGTATGAGACTAAAGAACGTGGACTCAGGAAAATTACAATATTCACAACACAGAGACATTGTTATACTGAACATCACTTACGTGGTTGTCAACATTTAGAATGAAAACATCGGGACACCTAACAATAATCGAGGAAATTTATTGGGTGTCCCCAGAATATTCTAAAACATTTGCTAATCAAATGCTAGTGATCTCGGCATATTAATTCTAAACTTTGTGAAACCTCGTAAAGTCTTGTCTAGCTTCAGTTCCGAACAATTTAAAACCAATCAAATTATGAATAAAACCACTTTAAATACAGCACAGCCCTAACCAAGTCCAGTCGATGGCCCGTACTGTATCGCTTATATTGCATGTGCGTCTGATGCGCCACTTCTTGCCTTCCTGGTGAGCTGGACATTGACTTGGTGCACTAAATATCTTCTAACAATTTTCGATTGTTCTACTCCAGAGTTATTTTTCCATTTCTAGGGAGGACAGATACGCCACGTGGATACGGGTCGTTGTTTACAACTATCAGTAAACGGGGATTACATCTCTATGGTCGAGTGTTACAATTACAAAAGACAGATTTGGTACTGGAAGAGACAAAATGCGAATAGTTAACACTTTCTGTTGAACGTTTTAAGTTTTGAGATAAATTGTTGAAAAGCTGTGTTGTTGGCCGTTTTTTTTTTTTAATCTCTAACGTTTCTCCATATTTGGTGAACTTGAGAATACCATGTGCCATCCATTTGTTTAGTTTATGTTTATATTTGATATATGTGACTCTTTTGTGGGCCAGTGTCCATTCTTTACGTGAAATATCAAATAAAAATCAAGATAAACGCTGCATAAATATACGTGACTTTATGTCAAGGCGTCTGCCTCGACTCACTCTGATACCGATAGGTGTCATTAGCTTACAGTGCTCTACTTACACACCATGACCCATAAATTAAATATACATACCGGTATACAAAATGTCTCTTATACCACCTGCCTAGACGTCACGAATTCACGTCTATAAATATTAGACACTGAGCACACGATGCAGGTAAAATTTACAGTCGGATCAAAATGTACGCTGGTTTCCTCGCACGCGTGCCATGATGGAGCGCAGTGGAAAAATTTGTTCATCAAAGTCTTCGATTTTCTTCCCTGCATGAGCTTCGCAGACGATCTTTCAGTGGTGGTATATGGAGAGTTCCGTGCTTAAACAAAACGCTTCTACGTTCCATCCACAAGGCGCCACTCCTCCCTAAACTTATGAACTGCTCATTCGCTCCGCTTATCCTTTTATACACGGATGATGAAATGTTATCTGGCATAGTCATATTACATCTTATACAGTGGCGGATTTAGGGGAGGGGGCCAAGGAGGCCATGCCCCCTCCCCTAAAATTCTCCCAGATACCAGTTGGCAGTTCGGGGTGCGAATTGCTTACCAGCATATGCGCGCACCCATGCCTTGAACAAACCCCATTTACCTCAAGTTTTTTTAGTAATAAGGTCCACAAACACAAAAATTCGAGACCCCTGCATCCCTTACATTTTAGGCTGGGCGCGCGCATGTGGCAAAATTCCGGTTATTCCTGTGCCCTGGCCACCCTAAATCGAAATCCTGGATCCGCCCCTGTTATAAACTCTTTTAATGAACCCACGACCTCGAGTAAAGAAAGCAGCCACCTATCACACTGAGGCCACACTGCCTCCTCTCATAGGCCATTTACTACAGTAGGATGTATTGAATCATATGGAATTGACTTTGCAGTATCTCGAATATATGAGCTAGATCATTTTTGGGGGGTCATTTGTGGGTTTCTGGCGGACACTTTCCAGAATACAATTTGTTTGTCATGGGTCATTCGGTGTTTAATGCGGCGCCATTGATCGATTTAAATTAGTTTTGGCCGGCACCTCGAATATCTAACCTAGCTCAAATTTTCAGTGGCATGCCGTTTTTGATGTTTTGGGGCTTCTGGCGGGCACAAACTAGAGTGTATTTTGTCTGATGGGAAAACTAAAGGTCAATGTCATGCATTGATCAGTATATGGAACTTTTTGTGGTACCTCGGATGTTTGAAGTAGTTCGTATTTTTGGGGGGTGGGGCTTTTTGGGTTTCTGGCGGACCTTTCCAGCTTGCAATTTGTCTGCCATTGGTCATTGGCTGCTCACTGCAGCACGATTGCTCGTTTTAGAACAGTTTTGGCCGGTACCTAGAATATCAAATCTAGGTCACCTTTTTATCCCATTTAAGATCCCCAGGGGCCATACCCATAGCCTAGACAACGCCAGACAGCCATATCTGTACATTCTGAGGTGGAATCTAAGTGCTCTGGGGGTCAGATGTTGGTACCTCGTTCATCTATGCTAAATAGTGCTCTGTGCTGTTGGTCTCCCACTGTTTATTCTCCAGAGTTACATTTGTGCGGTTTGTTGCTCCTAATCAAAAACTTTACGCTTTGTTGGAAGCATAGAAATAATACATATCGTAGCCAAAGTTGCAATGTTAGCTGTCAGTTGTGACGAGCACCCTTCTTTCAGTGATGCAAATTCAAGTTTACGCGTCGTGCTTATGGCAATCTCACCTCTATAACGCGCCTCGCAGACGACTATTTTGCCTTTCAGCTCTGAAGGATCAGGTTCAGTGGTTGTTGTTGAGACTCGTCTTTGCAACACCATATAACCCGGCTTTTCACCTTCCCAGGCTACTTTTACAAGTGTAGTAGAGCAATATTTCTTGTCACCGGCTTTGATGACAAGAGTGCTATACGGTACCCCGCCCGTGCTTGTGCATTTCAGGTTCACGCCCGTTGCCAAACTCTCGCCACTCTCGGTATCTGAATTTACTGTATTCATTTGGTTATCAGTTGCGACTAAATTCAAATTGTATGGTTTTCTGTTGACAACAATTTTGACAGTTGGAGAGGCCTGTGCCAAGTCACTTGTTGGCTTGTACAAGCAGCGATAAAAACCTTCGTCGCTTTCGCGAATGCGTATTAAAACCACTGTTCTGCTCATGAACGTTTCAACAGTGCCGTAATGAAATGCCTTCACATTTATGTTCTCGTCATCCTCGAAATGTTTACTTTTAACGCTCATATGTCTTTTGTTAAGGTTGAGCCACCCGTTTGTTTCATCTTGCTTCTTCTGTATAAAGTATTCACTTATTCCATTTCTTCTCCACATCTTGCCTGTCCTGCCAATGTCAACGATCACACTGCAAGTAAGATTCAAGAACTGTTTCAATTCGAGCACTGTAGAATTAGATTCCAATGATATTTTGAGTTCTTGCGCCATTGCCTGGCAAGCCACTGTCACCAACACCCAAATCACGACAACCGACATCATTTTATTCAGCGGTTGTAACAAGAGGGCAGGAGGGTATACCTTAGATGTCGAGATCTTCTGACAAGAACTTGAGTCAAAACCATCGTCGGTCTGTCGTCAACAATATGCTATGACGAAATCACGAGATTACGAATGACTGTACTGAGCTATTGACAGGCTATAAGGGCGAAAACCAAAGTTCTAAATTTCTTTAATTTTGGTGATTCAATAGAAAAATGGGACCATGTGCTAAACAGAGAGACAAAGCAATGTGCTATATATTTAAATAAAATTCCCCACATTAACTTTAATAGTAAGCTTGGTGAAATATAGAAGGCTATAGACATGAAGAATAACAGTTGTGACATTCATAATTATGTCACGACGTACATATCTTTTTACATACCCCCCTTACCCTTCACAGGACTTCCTGAAGCAGCTGAACAAAATGTTCTACTGTTTTGGATAGAGCGATGAAACGGGAAAATTGTTGCTAGGCTATGGCTTAAAAGTTTAACGTTGGTGAAGCCAGAATAATTGGCGTCACTTCTTCTATGAAAGCCATTTAATTAACTCGGTTTCGTTTACTACTTTTTCAGAGTACTACAAGTGTATGGGCAGTTTTCGCAAATTGTCTGTTATCGAGAGTTTTAAATAAATATTTATTGTTCGGAGATTTCCATTTTACAAAGATATCTCAAATGACTTCTAACAAGCCTGTTTTCTATAAAGTGGTTTCTAAGAAAGATAACTCTTGTACACGACTTACTTAATTCCGATGATTGTTTCCTTAATTATGAAGTGTTTATACAGAAATTTCACTTTAAACCTCAAGTAATTTGATTTTATGGCCTACGAAACTCCTTGTATGCTAACTGGAGCCATCTTAGAGAGGGAAAGCATCAAATAATTTTACCGCTTCGTCCACTGTAGTATATCGGAGTGCATTTCAGAGACCAAGCTAAACAGGTGTGTACATCAAAATGGCAGAAACCGGAAGCTCCTTCGTACAGTATATAGCACTGCTCTCCCCAAAGTTCTAACACTAATAATATTACTAAAACATGAATCTAATAGCCCACTAAAACACCTATAAATCCAGCCGAGCAGGCGGCTTCGACACACGAGTAGAACGTCGCAGGGTGGGGTTGTCGGGCACTCTCTGAGATGAGTTCTCGTCTGGCGGGGCACTTATACTCGCACCGGCAATTCCTGAGCATTCTCAACAGCGCCAGAACCATTAGAACGAGCAGTCTCATGTACAAATCCACACTGAAATCCTCAGGACGAACGTGGTAATGACGCTGAATTACCTGAAACACGTGCCGACGAACAGTTCTCCCATCGACTAGCACAACTTCATAGGACACAGGTCCTGTCGGACGAACAATGTCTCCCTCCAACCACGAAGTTCCAGAGCCAGCGGCTTTGGCCAAGACCATTATCACCACGAGCAAAAATGCGGCATTTCGAATGCTTATCATGACAGTCCTGTCTAGCCTGTTTGTCTAAAACACGATCCATAAGATTCGGAATTGCCTGGAAACACCATATCGATACGCTCACGCAAACGACGCTTCATCAGTAACTCCGCAGGAGATCTGCCCGTAACAGAATGAGGGGTGTTATGATAGCGTAGCAAAAACGATACACTTTGGTGTTGACGTCACCACCAGACATCTTCCTTAAAGCACTCTTGACTATCATAACGGCACAATGTATTTAGGACTGATTATAACAATCTCTCACAGGAAATCAACTACAAAATGGAGGCAATTTCTACAATAATCATAGATATATATTTTCATTCAAAATACTCATTGGTCAGAACAATTGTATGTAAGTATTGCCCAATGACACTTAGTATGGCCATTTAGATCTACCTAAACATTACAAAACTGTACTGGTTCTGTTAAAGATTCTTTTGAAATAACACAAATATAGAAAGAAACATGAGGAAAAAAGCTTCAAAACAAAACGTCAAAATACTATCACATCAGACAAGTACCAACCACAGACTTTGTAAATCTGAATAAACTATAGTGACTTTTAAGTTATTAAAATAACCTTCAGCACTAGACTTAATGTTTTCATTCATGACGTTTCTGCTTGCTATGCCTGTAGAAGGAGGCATTCTGTTTGCATGACATGCCACATTCACCACAAAAAGGAGTGTCCTCCTGCTTTGACGCAGTGTCACATCCACCTCCCGTTCAGTAACGCTGGGACATCGCTAAAAACCAAGACTTCGCGAGATTACGTGAGATATTGCCTTGCATTTTAAATGAGAGCACGTGACTTTGACTAGGTTTTAGCTAGGTCCTAGCGTAGGTCCTAGCTTCTACTGAACGCACGCCAGGCTTACTCTTTCCGTGAAACATTGAACACAGATAGGACACTGAAACGACTTGGTTCCTGAGCACGATGCTTCATGCTGTGTTTTACTATGGGGTAAAAAAATCTTGACCCGTGCAACGCGTCAATCACATGGCTGGTAAAGGTCTTGCTTTGTTGTAGTGTCACTGTATTTTATTGCCATGTGGTCATACTAAGTCGATTTCTTAGTTCCTGAACGAGACTCCACAGCACACACACACCTTGTTGTGACATACAGCAGTTGTACTACTCTTTTTTGAAGGCGTGGACGTTAACACCCTGAAGGACTCGCCGTGTGGCTACAGTTCAATTGAAAAAATCAAACGCATTCAGTTATGTTTGTTAAACTAAATCTCACTTGGAAATAATGAAAAAACGATGAAATGTAATTTAATGATTAACCCATCAACTAATTCAGGCTCCGTATTATTCTAAAATTATTGACATAATACCGTAACTTGAAAGACTATTCAGGCCAATTCAGAGAAAAAATGTACGTTCGCGATCGCTTTTCTTGCGTTCACCATCGCCATAGAGAATTAACGACATCGTTCCCGATCGCCGTCTCACACAAGGACCTGCTTGTATTGGTAAATATCTCTAATTGTTTCACAAATCATAACTAACAAAGGTGTCACCAGGGACGATTAAACTACAAACGTCACACGTCTCTTCTTGAGAACCCTGGAATTGCTAATAACACTAGAAGTAGAAATTGTCGATTTTACGAGGCGCAAGGCATTTTACCAAAAGCCATTGCTTTCTGAGCTCTTTATTTTAAAAAAAAAATAAGCAAACGTATTATTTCTGATCCACAACAAAGGTTTCACTCTGATGCTTTTCTGTGTGTAACATTCGTACCAAAGTGGCCTCTATTTAAGCAGAAAATGACACTTAAACTCACCGGGTACGTGACTGTCGTCTGCCATTTTGGTGCAAGGTCTCGTTCTCGATCGCCTTTCGGTCGTTCTCGATCGCGGGTTGGCCGGGGTGCGGGTCAGGCAGCGGTCAGCGGTAAACGACTCAAACAACCAGTGTCAGAGGAATTCGATTTCCCAGGAATTACAACAAGCGATTGCTGTACATGTATGCAGACCAAGTGATCGCCCAACGCTGCATACGGGGAGTAGTAATCTCCGGCATGGGTTTACTCTCCAGGAGCAGACCCAATAAAGGTTTGTGATTTGTATATATCACAAAGTTACGAGCATACATGTACAGGTACTGGTTAAAGTACTTAACACCAAATAACACGGCAAGCGCCTCCTTGTCCATCTGCGAATAGTTTCGCTCAGAGGACGACAAAGTTCGCGAGGCGAACGCAAAATACTTCTCCTGGCCATCAGGGAACTTGTGTGACAGCATAGCACCTACTCCACAGGGCTCGACATAACGAGCTGCAGGTCGCATTTGCGACCTGAAATTTGGAAATGCGAGCTGAGATTTTTGTCAGCTCGTATCAAGTCNCAATTTTGAGATCCGAAATTTGTGAGTATTTAACGCTGCAAGTAAGAGCAATTTCTCGATGATCTAAAAAATCTATTTTGGCGCGTAAAAATGGCGGGAAAATTTTGCGACCTGGCATTTACGAATGCGAGCTGGATTTTGAAAATGCGACCTGGGATTTTGGCTAGGTTGCAAAATGCGACCTGGCGATTTTAATAACGTCGAGCCCTGCTCCATGAGGTGAAGCATCACACACAAGAACTAGATCCTCGTCTACTTGGAAATGAGCGAGCATATGGGCGGAGACACAAGAGCTTGCTTCGCGTCCACAAACGACTGATTCTCAGCGTCTCCCCACTGTCACGGCGCAACCTTCCGAAGAAGACGATACAATGGTGCCAGCAGATCGAGTAGCATGATCAGGCACAAACTGAGAGTAATAATTCAACATACCGAGGAATGATTGTAACTCGGAAACGTTATTGGGTGTTGGTGCCTCAACAATCGCACAGGTTTTCTACGGCAATGTATGAATGCCCAGAGTTGATGCAGTACGTGTCCAAGGTAAGTGACCTCTTTCGACGAAAACACTTGTCACGCAGGAGTCTCATACATGTACCCGCTTCACGCGACCTACACAAAACACACTCGAGATTACGCAGATGATTACAATCGATCATTCTTGGCGCTAATGAGAATGTCTTCCTGGTACACTACTGTCAACGGAATGCCTGACACAAGATTCTCCATATGGCACGCTGGAAAATACTTGCTACCGAATTGATACCAAACGGCAATCTGGTCGAACGAAACAGACCTATATGAGTGTTAATAGTTGCGAGAGATTTGGATTCCTGGTCCAAACAAATCTACTGATAAGCTCATGAGAACTGAGAAGTCGAGCTTAGTAAATTTTACATCGCCAGAGACAGCAGAAAATAGGTCCCGGATTCTAGGAATCGGGTAAATATGGTCTTGCTTAGACGCAAGACTGACAACCGTTGTCTTGTAGTCACCACAAATTCTTACGAACACACCATCAGACTTGACAATGGGGAAGGCCATCGTTGTATTTGTGTCCATTTAGTAACCATAAAGGGTATACACGAGTTGAAAAGTTAATAAAACATTGATTGCAAATGAGCTCAGTTCCCATCACTGACCATCGTGATTATTGAATCTAAATAACGACTCATTATCTGTATCAAGCTGGGACAACATCTGGGGCCCGCCGGTCAAGGCTGCGACGACCAACGGCAGTTTTAAATTTAAGAATACTGAATAGGGCTCTTTGGATTCGTGAAGAATGGTAGGGAAAGGATAGCCTGCTAACAACATTTAGTTTCGACTCCCAGTTCGCGTGGTTCTGGTGGATGAGGTTGAGTCGCGGCCCTGAACTTTTAAGTCGCTTTAATTGTGAAATGATGCGATCTCGACATGAATTCGATGAATATATCGTGCCGTGGTTGATAATTTATTAACATCCCTACTTCATATTCTTTACAAAATGCAAATAGGTACTCATTTTTCCATATTCGTAAGACATGCAGGCAAATTTCGCATGTGCATTAAATCTGGGCGTTGTTTAGGTACACTACTCAATAATTGAAGTATCGTTTATTTTTGCACTGAGTATAAAAATTTCAGTCCGAAATCTTAGATATTTTCGGAGTAGTGAACCTTCGGAGTAGTGAACCTTCGAAGTAGTAAACCTTAGGAATATTGAACCTTGCAAATAGTGAACCTCCCGAATAGTGGGCTCCTATTTACAGCGATGTAAGCAACTTAAGTAACACGCAAAACTACAACCACATAAAAAATTTCGTCTTATTAAATATTCCCGTTCGCGTATGTACTGAGGAGTGTAATCACTCATAACCACGTCTGATTTGAAAGTTTGGCAGGACTCAGTAGAGGTAACATTACATCCGAATTTGAGTCCCGTTCTTTGAAAGTAATCCTCATTTCTGGTCATTCCGAATTCCGTCTCATCTCAGGAACATAGAGCTGAGAGTCATCGTTGCGTATAC
>NMRA01000413.1:348596-379486 GCA_002633005.1 Phoronis australis | reverse complement strand
AGTGCAAATTGGCCGCGGCCGCAGCCTAACTATTCAGTGCCACCACAGAAGTGCTCTGGGAAGAAATTTCACGCTCTCAAGACGGGATGCCAACCTGGCCAATCTGCGCATGCGCAAAGTCGGATTGGGAAGAAATTTCACGGGGAAGAAATTTCACGCGACACCGTCAATAGTCGCAGTGCACTTATCATGTGCTCCTAAATATACGGACTTACAACTGTATATCCAAGTGTGTAGACAGGGATTTACATGGGAATGAAAAGTACATGTACACAGAAATGTCCAGTCCAGGCGTGCATTCCATAGACCTAACGTCTTGCGAGAAAAGCAAGAACTCGCAAGAAATCGTCAAGTATTACAAGCGAAACACGTCATTACAAGATTCTTGCGTCTATAAAACTACCCTCTGTCCACTGCTAATCTAGAGTCAATTTTTACAGAACAAGGGCAATGAACGACCATCTAAACCGAAGGACAAATTTTCAGCTAAGCGATGTAAAACCTGAATAACTATTGTTTTAATGCTGACGCTCGACCACTACACGTCAACGAAGGAATGCCAAGGTGTCTGTAACGCAAGACATTCATGAAACGCGGCTTATCAAACGGAAATGGATAATTCACTTATTTACAATTGAACATTTTATGTTCGCTGTCAAATCATTTCAGTTGTGGGCATCTTGCTAGTCTATGCGAGTAAGGACTAGCTAAGCATTGCTTGCGAAACGTTCACCTTTTACTCGAGTGAGTTTGCGTAGCCTTACATGATCTCACTGATCTCGCAAGAAACTGACAACATGGAATGCACAAAAGGCAGCTTTATTCAGAGCTGAACGAAGTATGGCCAGTTTGTGATCATCTTACGGCTCGTAGGATTGACGTTGACATGTATCACATTGAGCATTACTAGAGTACAAAAATGTAACTAAATCTGAGCAGAGAAAATACAATTTTGAGAAGGAGACTTCTAAGGATTTGTTGGTAAAATTTGAGTAGCTATACTAGAACGATCAGATCACTTACCAGCTAAGGGAGGCCCGAGCAAAGTTCCAAGTCCACCCGCTAAATTCACCATGCCACAAACAGCAGTCAAAAGCCTTAATCCAGCAAACTCCGCAACTAATGTTGGCATTAGAGCACAATTTCCGTTGCCATAGAAACCAAAGAAGAATGCTGCAACCACCTGTCCCGTTGGATAAGGCATCAAAAATGGCGTTAACAGAACCACCATTCCTGTCACACCAAGCGAGCCAGTATACATTAACAATACTCCGACTCTACTGTCTGTAGCTGCTGCTGGAATAAGAAGCCGACTCCATATGCTGGCCATGCCGACTATTAACACAAGAAGGGCGGCGTTCACGTGAGATGCACCTTGTGTAATGGCATACGCCGATAAATGGAGAATAACGATGAAAAATCCTAAAAATATCAGAAAAACATTGCACATGAGGATGACCACTTTTTTATTTATCAACACTTCAAACTGGAAGACAGGTGATGTCTTTTTTGCGTTGTTTTCAGAATTTAAACTGGCCGATGGACGAAAAACGTCTTGCGGCAGAGGGCGCAACAAAGCGCCACATACACATAGATGCAGCTGTACACCTCCGAGTATTAACATAGCTCCTCTCCAACCGTATTCATCTGCAAGACTCTGTGTTATGGGTGCGAATAACATTGTTCCAATTCCCGATCCGATGCTGCTTAGGGCTGTAGCCATGATACGATGCTTGTGGAAATAGAGGGCCAGGCAGCATATGAGTGGCGTGAAGCACAATCCAAGACCAAATCCTGCGGAATGAATGAAACCATAATACAACCACACACTGGAACTAAGTTTCATAATGGCAGTTATATAGATCATCACGACTGACATCCTCGAAAGAAGACCGATAAACTCGAGTTGTTTTCACACTGTGGCGCTAAATTTTCGAAGGACTCTCTTTGAATGTTTGGTCCGAATCTTACGAATCCGTTTATTTGAGTTGTCCTAGACAGCAGGGTCTTGACACATTTGTAAATGATACGGATGCCATGTTTCATCATTTCATTGTTAATCTCAAGCACCATTTCTTAAACGCATTTAGACCCTTTCTGGCTTTAAAAGGACACATTTCTGAACAGGGTTAGAATTTAGTTGCTACTAAAAATGCAGACTTAAGTGCCGAAACAAGTTGTGTAAAAAGGGTGCAACTTCATTGAGCTCAAGTTGAATGTTACACACGCAGTCAATTTAACGGAGCTCGGAAAAGAAACATTCTGACATTCAAAAGCATGATCTCGATTTTAAAACAGCGGTGGCCAGTTAAAGGATGTTATCGTTTTTATGGCATTTTTGTTGGGCACATAGTCCAGGAAGGCATGAACAAGGCGGTGTTGTGGTTCGCTTATCACCACACCGCCACATATTTCGACTTGAGAATTTGATCAGGATAAATAAGTTTAGAAAACTATTTTGAAAGGCCATGTAATGGTAAGCCATCTATCGGTCAGTTTGTTTACTTGCGTACACATGTAGCTGTGAGCGCTACCCCAGCGGCGATGTCAGTCGCAAGAAAAATCTACATTTCTATACACTAAAATATGAGTATACCCGTGAGTATGGAATATCAAAGCGAAAAAAATTCCAGGGCACAAATTTTCTATTCATGAATTAAATTCTCTGCAGGACCAGAAAAAATGTACGCACAACCAAAATTTGTCGCGCCAGAACCTGCAATTAATCATGTCAGGGCCAAAATTTAACAGGAGGTCATAACCGAAAATTTATCACTCAAGGACACAAAAGTTATCACGCCATGACAAAACATTTATCACACCAGGACGTACAATTTCTTGCCCAGGAGAAAATTTCATTCCAGGAGAAAATTTCGTGCCAGGAGAACATTTCATGCTAGAAGAAAATTTCATGCCAGTGACAGTGACGATCATCTGTGTCTCTGTAATACTCAGCCATATTCAAGTCTAGAGTGTCCAACATTGGCTTCTGTTGTAAAACTTGGAAGAGACTACAGCAATTCAATCTCCAGTTGTGATAATGTGACAGTCATCGGGAGACATAGTGTACCTGTTATATCATCTCTTTGACGGGTCACGAGCTTGTGGATGGTCACGTGGATTCCTGTCATGAAATTTTCGTGACGTGAAATTTTCCTGACGTGTGAATTTTCCTGATGCATTAAATTTTCCTGACGTAATAAATTTTGTCAGTGTCCTGGCGTGATAAATTTTCGGTCCTGACGTGTTAAATTTTGGTACTGATGTGATAAATCATAGGTCCTAGCACGATACATTATTGTTTTGAGTTCATTTTTCTGGTCCTGCAAGAGTATAATCCTTGAATAGAAAACTAGTGTCCTGGAAATTTTCCAGCTTTGGCTTTCCTTACGTGAGATTGTATTGAACTGTTTGATATAAAGTCATGTGAAAGTGGATGCCATAGAATGACCCTGTCCAGTTCACTGAGAAAGCAGAATGTAAACGTTACATAATTAAACCATTCGTTATCAAATCTTGCCGGTTGCAAGAACTCTAGTTCCTCTTCATAATGACGCATAATTATATTTCAGTGCACACTTCAGAGAACAACGTATTTTATGCCCGCCATAACGAAAAGCACATTAAAACATGGCTTTGGTTCAATCCACCAGAAACCATGTTCCAGTGTTATTCACGGGTACATTTTTACTTCAAAAACTTCGTCATGTTTGAATTGAAATTAGATAAAACAAATTGCCTCGAATTACTCTTCCACTTTGATGGAACTGCTGCTCTGAAGCAAAAAATAATAGACCTTCACAAGGTCTCAAGCTTAAAACTCACTTCGGCAATCAGAGTAAGGAACAAGACGAGACTACTACATGTTGTCAATCAAAAGTTGGTTTTTGACAGAAAGCGTGGCTTAAGTATTTTCAAATACATGCAGTGCTGTCGATCGTACCATACCAACCTCCTATCATACCGAAAGTGACGATCAGATGAAGAGTACTATTCGCAAAGAAACTCAGTGCTGACCCAATCGAGCTTAAGGCCCGCCTATTATCACTGTCCAGCGGAAACCAACTTTATTGACACATATACTCGAAACGGGGCCTGCAACAAAACGCATGGTAGTTATATCGCACTGTCTCAAACCATTTAACCACAACATTTCTGATTATTTTCAGAAACATTTCTCATCTTATCCACCCACTTCCATATTTGGACATGTGCATTTTAACACACTTGGGTGTCGTGTGACACGCCCAGCATAATTGTCTAAACAAATAATAACCCCCGCAACTCCCGGACTACATCACATTGAAACAGAAAACAGCCTCCCGTTCAGTAACGCTAGGATCTCGCTAAAAAGTAAGACTTCGCGAGATTACGTGGGATATTGCCGTGTATCTTAAATGAGATCACGTGACTTTGGCTGGATTTTAGCTAGGTCCTAGCGTAAGTCCTAGCGTTACTGAGCGCACGTCAGTTCAATAGCAGTACTATGTGCATGGCTGAAACGGGGTTACTGTAAAAATACATTGCACTGCACTGTAATGAATAGACTTATTCACGACGCAGATTTCATTCAGACCGCTGAACTGGGTGTGTAAAAGTTATGGAACACAGCTTAATTTTAATTTCGCTTGTGCGGCCTGGCACATTCAAATTGAACTCAATTAAAGAGTAGATGATTCGAAATTCTATTTGGCTATCTATTTGAAGAACTCCGTAAAGCTTCAGAAAAGTTTTGGCGACATTTCACATATCCCGCAAAAAGTAGTCTGTCATTGGTTATATGACGAACATGAGGACAATGAAAGCTTACGAGACGTTAAATTGTTTACGGGTGGTGTGGATTATCATACCAGTGCTTTTGTTTCTAAATTTTGTCCCCTGCACATAAATACGTCTACTTAGATGACACTACTTACACCAGGAAGACAATCATTGCCAGAAACAAACGCTGTCCCATGCTTGAAACATACCCGTGCATAATGTCGACCTATCCATAAGGGCTAATGTGGCTACGTCTCCGCGTACCATATACGCGATTTAACACGACCGGCTCAAATCTTTAGCCAAGACCGAGTCGGTTTAGACGCTGCACCGCCTGCTGGAAAAATCCTGTGCATGTACACTTCGCTTTTTCCTTTACAAAATGGCAGTGATTGAATTGTGGTTTATTAAAGACAATCTTTCCCTTACATTCAACAATTTAGGACACATGAAGAGTTTCGTCAGTCGAAAGAAACTTTCAGCCCTGGTTGCCATAGCTTTATAATCAACAGGCCAAACCTTATAAAGAAGCAAACAACACATATCACAATAACGCAAAACTATCACTGATCACTGTTTGGAGGGTTTGCCAAGCTAAAAAAATCGAATTGACGAAGTTATTAACGATTTAAGTTGAGATTAGTCTCTTCATGCCTTATGATAATGAGGTGACTAAGTAGGTCACTTCAGGTCGTTAACTAAGCACCACTCTTAACGTCTGGCCAATGTGGTTTACACTACTGAGCCAATGAAAAGCAAGGTCGCCTACAGAGAATAACTCAGTCCTACATTACAAAATTTTTTTATGAAAAAATATTTCACACGTATTTTAGAACAATCCATCAGATTTTCAAACTATGCAAACATTTACCGAAAATACGCCCAGAGGTGTACTATTGGTTGGGCCCATTTTTTGAAATTCCTGGTATGGTTATGTCACGCGCCAGGAATCTCTGTGACAGCGCCCTCTGTGTCAGTTCAGATATATATGTAGACTGGCATTCTTATGTGACAGCTCATTTTGTACTGACGTGTTTGACCTTTCTGAAGTTGAAATATTATAATTATTCACAAGACTGTCGTGCTATTCATAGGTATGTGTTTAGACTAGGATTCTAGAGTGACCGCTCAGTTTGTACGGACATATTTGACCTGTTTGAAATTGTACTATTATATTATTCATAAGACTGTCTCGTTATTCACAAGGAGGAGTCGGGGGCGTGGCAAGCTCCTGTGTAACAGTTTGGGCCTCTGCCTCTCAAACTTAGGTTTAGGAATACACTCCCCTCCGTTTTAGTGTTAGGGTTACCATTATTAAGGTTGAGAGATTGGAATATAGTAAGGGTATGATTGTGTTCAGATATGACCAATAGAAGATACGCTGATGGATAACGGATGGGCATGAGGTGTCTTACAACATCTTTTGTGGCGCTTTTTTATTGCCTATCTTACCAGAGATTACCATTTTTATGTTATTTACCTGTATTCATAATATTATAATTGTATTAGCCATAATAAATGATCTTATATCGCCTACCTCGGTCTCCTTTTCATCTCTGGTAACGAGCTTGCGACGCTCGTATCATTTATCTATTATTCGGGACATATGTCGACCATAAATGGTATTTCACTACTTAAATATATTTATGTGAGCATATGGACCCGTCTTACCCCTTTCCCCCCTCATTTCGGTCTATTCCATTATTCCTTTGTGTAGGACTACACCTCGTTTTCCTAGCCTTCGTATTGGTCTGTTGTTATCACGTGCCTCTAGTTTGGTCAGCTCTTGGCTCTTATAGGCTGATGATTGTCACGTGTCCTTAGGCGTTTTTTCTTTGTTATTGTAACCTCACTTTCTGTTCATCTTTGTTCCGGCCACATTGTCGTACGTTCCAAAACTTATTAATTTTTCCCACCCTCTACCTCCCAGTTTTCGTCATTCTCTCGTACTTCCACGTGGCCGGCGCTTTTTTATTGCCCATCTTACCAGAGGTTACCATTTTTATGTTATTTACCTGTATTCATTATATTGTAATTGTATTAGTCATAATAAATGACTTTATATCGCCTACCTCGGTCTCCTTTTCATCTCTGGTAGCGAGCTTGCGACGCACGTATCATTTATCTATTATTCGGGACATATGTCGATCATAAATGTCTGTTCTTGTTTTAACACACAGAAAAGCAAACCAACGGAAAAATGATTCACGAAGCTGCAAAAAAGAACGACGTGTTATATCTATTTTTGGAATCAAAGTAATGAGAATCTTCAGAAAATGCCCGGTATCAAGTGAATGGTGTTAGGATTTTTCTTTGAAATGCCTAGCTTTCGCGTACCGAGCGATATACGAATAAGACCGCTGTTTTTTACAAAAATGCCTTGAATTTTGCGAGTTAATTTGGCATAAAACCAGAACTAAGTGAATAATAAAAAATTCCTTACATTGTTTTTGAGACATAACGTAAAGTTTTCATTTAAGAAAGATTTGGTAAAATGGGTCAGAGGTTATTTTGGCATGAATGTACCTTTCTTGTTCATAAAAAATTGACTTGAAAACGTGGTTACGTGACAATAATAAAGACACAGTAGTAACAAGCATATTTTTAGAATCCTCGACCTTTCTCCTTTTACAAAATATATACTTTTAATGGTTGACAAAGCATAGTTTTTCGTTTATTAAGGTCCTACAAAACCTGAAGTAGATAATAGATTTGACACTAGAATTTCCCTTGGAAACTCAAGTTGCATAGAGTCGAGGGTGCAGACAGAAAGACTGCGATAAAGCAAAGATCGGAACACATGCTGGGACAGGAAAAACTTCATTTTATAAGGTAAGGTAGAGGAAAACACATGATGCATTTCTCAATTGGATGGTAATATATCGAGCGATTTGTAATTCATTGCAACATTGCTGCAACTGCAAAACGATCCTATTGAGCTACAGAAGTACTAAGAAGTCATACAGAATCGTACTCGTTCCGCCAGATAATTTGATTTTTGAACATTTGCTTGTAATCACCTGAAAACCGGGAAGCTCCTTACCAACACTTGAAATTAGACACGCGCTCACGGCACCAATCCAGGCGGTGTTTCCTTTCGTATCATGGAAGGCGTCTAAGAAGAGCACGTTCAATACCCCAACATTGTAACAGCTTCCCCACATTACGACGTTCCCAATACATCCGGCGACTAACACTATCCAAGCCCAGCCGCGGTCAATTGTTGACCAACTTGATTTGTAAGTATCTGGCAGGTGCTCGTTGCCCATCTGTGAACCGATATCAAATTTACTGAGTACTTTTTGGGCACCAAAACGTTTCAAAATAGACGACACTGTCAAACTGACAAGTGATTTGACAAACAGACAAGTGGTTTGCTAAATAGTCGGTGGGCCAGATCTCATAGCGTTCATCCTTGTGAGTACTATGGGGGGCAACCTAGTTTTTTCTATGTGTCTAGATAATATACCTATAAATCAAATTCCAAAAAGTTTCCACGTCTACACTTGCACATTTTTTTAAAAAAGGTGTTTTTGTTGCACAAGATATTATGCACATTCCTGCCACTTGGTGGCGCTTTTCTATCGAATTGACCAATCAGAGAGCCAGATTGTATTGTTGTGCTTAGTTACTTCAATATGGCTGCTCCCATGGAGTGTGATGCCTGTATAATTCAAGGTTTATCAAACATCACAAACTTGTGATGCTAGAGCCTAAAGAAGCTTAGGAAAGCTTCCTGACGAAAGCTGGACTGTGGAACTCTGTAGATCAGTAGATCAAAAAGAAGAAGAGGTGTCACAAACGTTTGTGCAGAAAACAGCTGCATATCCTGGTATAGCTTACACAGTATGCTGCTGAGTGCTGTAGACTAGAAGACCAAGTGTCAGACCAAAAAATTGAAAGGACATAGAACGGCATAGCAACGTTTCAAGGCACCAGCAGTAGTACTAAAGCTTAAGTTGCTGAAAGTGATACAGATGTTATCCAAGATTTCCCAAGAAAATCAGTTATACTTCCAAAAACTGAAATACCCAATTAACCTGAATAAGATAGGAACATTCTGAAACATGAGTGCATCATTTGTTAGCAGGAAAAGTATATTATGGACCATATTTCAAGAAAGAGAAAGAAGTATAGCTTTGAAAAACAGGTACGTGTTTTTGAAAGGTATATCTTGGTGTTTTCCATGTGTGTTTCAGTATTATCACCAGTTGTTTTTGTAACTTGTTCAGCCCCTTGCCTGTCTAGGCCTTAGACAATACCGCTGACCCTGTAGAGACGGTGATCATACCATAGGTACTCCATATGCCGGATGCTTTTCGGCAAATTATGTTCCTATAAGTTTAGAAGTACCGCGTACAGAGATATCTCTGAGGAGGTCGTTAATGTTCTCATTTGTTCCCAGTTTAAACAAATACTCCTGCAATCCTGTTTTTCGAACACTCCATTGTTCAGTTGCCACATCGACACTGCTTGCGCTCAGGGATAATCATATGGCGTTATACAATGGGTGTGATTTTAAAGCACTTTAAGTCAAAAATTTTTGAGAAGGTTAAATGGAGTAGATGGTTGCAAACAACATGCCCAAGTGGCCGTTATCCCCTGCCGTAGTCCTGGGATAGGGGGAACCTCTTCTCAATATTTGTCAACACTAATTACTTAGGTAGCTGCAATGATAATTAAATTAGAGTGTCTAAGTGGCCATCGTCGCCGTCGTAATTTGAGGACGACGGAAGCCACTGTCCATTCCGTCAAACGTCGATTACCTTAAGTGTAAATCGATTTACTATGGTCTGAGCATCTGATTTAAAAAAATAAATTTCAATCACTGCACTGGTATATCAGCTGATTTATTTTCAGTTGCATCAACTAATCTAATTATTAGACGATCAACATTTTAATGCGACAGATCAGACGGCATGTAAATTTGTTAGGCTGGTGGTGGATCAGTTCCTGATAAGTCCGCCTACTCACTCATAGTTGAATGTTAAATTAGTGTTAACATTTCGGTTTTTTTTTCAGTTGGACTTGTATCGCAAGCGACAGCTCAGTCCAGAGCCCTGAATATGCAAATGAAATTCAAAGATAAAGACCTTGTGTCTTAGAAGCCATGTACCACAGATCATCATGCTATAAAAATAGAAAGACAACGATTGTGAAGAGTGACGAATCCACAGTTTTCAGAGATGTTTTTCTACAGTTTTGTTTGGAGTTCATAGAATCAAAGCTTCTAACACATGGAGATGTCATTTGCCTTTCAAAACTAAAGCAAGATTTTGAAGCTGTTCTTCAGAAAGCAGGTGTGCATGAAGTTATTTGGACAGGCAATCTTAAGAAATATTGTTGAAGCTACTCACTGTTGTAGCTTGTGCCCTACTAAGAGATACGAAAGTGAATTGAGGCTAGTGTTCAATAATTCACTTGCTGACTCTAATTAACACAGCCCATTATAACATATTTTGAATCAAACGTTTGCCCACATCCTGCCCGCCTCCAAGCAAGGACTTAGTGTTTGACCCTTCATTGCCTGCGGGTCAATCACCAGTGTGCAGTGCTGTACCCTCTCTAATCGACCATAGTTGGCTCCTTGGCGGTGGAGCTTTGCGCTTAAAATGTATGGCAATGCCCACATCTCCACTGACACCACTAAACGATGAACGCTATAAGTGCAAAAAGAACATGTGTGCTGGGAAACTGAGTTTGTGCTGCAATGCTGGGTCAAACTGTACAGAAATGTGCAGCTGTGACAACTGTAGTAACATCAGCAACACTGACTGCATAACATTGGATAGTTCTTTGACAAGTCAACCCTAAATAGACCTCCAACCCCGTTATTTCGTTTTTGTATTAAAAAGTTAATTTTATTTGTTGATTAAGTCATAGAAAGTATATACTTTGATCATCGTCATGTATTTGTCTCATACTGCTTGATAAACGCTGTCAGAATAATCTATTATTTTCATACAGTCTGTGTGCACATTCACAGAGATCATTCAACTATATTGTTTTTGTACTATAATGTATTTCTAGTGTATTATGCAAATAAGCTGTATTTTACACCATTAGTCAATGTTTTAGTCACTGAGGCACAAATTTTGCCCAGTCTCAAGTGTTTTGTGTTATTTTTGTTGCCAGACAATGCCAGAATAACTTCCTAGTAACATTCAGACTTAGTTTGCATTTTTGCCATTAGGTGTCTCTTTACATTTTTTAATTTCATTGTTTACAGTTAATCTACAATAGTAAAACATGTAATGTGACTGTAATATTGTTCAATACAATGGCACTGATGGGACCATATTATTTGTTTTACAAAAAAGTCACCAAAACTGTTGTAATTACAAATATAAGTTTACTAAGCTCTTTGGTGATTATTAGGTAACTTCAAACTCAAATTTCTCAAAAATGTGCAACTTTATATGTGGAAGCTTTTTAGATTTTGAAAACACTCTAATAAATGAATTAAAAAACACCAAAATAAAATTTCCCCCTTAAAGTACTCACAAAAACCATTTTCTAGAGGACCTACAACATCTGGCCCACCGACTAAAAGGGACATGTAATTCGTCAAGTCAAGTCAAATATGCAGTGGTTTTCGAAACAGATATGACAATTTGACAGATTCTGTCGGATAAACAAGTGCCTACTGTTGAACAAACAAGTAAGTTGGCAAGTACGGTGGCCCGAAAGTATCATCGCTACTTTAGTTTAATTATATTTTCATTTTTTCATTTTCCACCTAAGTGGAAATAATTCAACCTAGGTGGGAACTATTTTCACCTGGGTGGAAACTATTTTCACCTGGATGGAAATTATTTCAACCTAGGTGAAAATTATTTTCACCCGGGTGGAAACTATTTCAACCTATGTGGAAATTATTTTCACCCGGGTGGAAACTATTTCAATCTAGGTGGAAACTATTTTCACCTGGGTGGAAATTATTTCAACCTAGGTGAAAATTATTTTCACCCGGGTGGAAACTATTTCAACCTAGGTGGAAATTATTTTCACCCGGGTGGAAACTATTTCAACCTAGGTGGAAACTATTTTCACCTGGGTGGAAATTATTTCAACCTAGGTGAAAATTATTTTCACCCGGGTGGAAACTATTTCAACCAAGGTGGAAATTATTTTCACCCGGGTGGAAACTATTTCAACCTAGGTGGATATTATTTTCACCCGGGTGGAAACTATTTCAACCTAGGTGGAAATTATTTTCACCCGGGTGGAAACTATTTCAACCTAGGTGGAAATTATTTTCACCCGGCACGGGAAGGGTGAGGCTTTTGGACAACAACAATAATCTGTCATTTATTTATCGGAAATTTCTCAACATTCTACGCCATACACTATATTTGTTAATGGCTTGGGTTCGTTGCTGAAATCTGGCAACTTTATTCAGAGAGTTGTTTTGGAACTAGGCGTAATACGTAATCACACTGTCTCTGTTAAAGTCCGCGGCAAATCCAAGAGGCAGATAAGACGCCGACATTGCAACCTAATCTGAACTTTGTTGAACAAAATGGCTGGCCCAATCGGCCTTCACCTACAAGACTTCGTCCAATCACAACACAGATGAAAATAGGTGCCCGGATGTATAACATTTTCACCCAGGTGAAAACAATTTCCACCTAGGTTGAAATAGTTTCCACCCGGGTGAAAATAATTTCCACCTAGGTTCAAATAATTTCCACCTAGGTTGAAATATTTTCCACCCGGGTGAAAATAATTTCCACCTAGGTTAAAATAATTTCCACCCGGGTAAAAATAATTTCCACCTAGTTTGAAATATTTCCACCTAGGTGGAAAAGGAAAAATAAAAAAATTAATAAACTTAAATAGCGATAGTTGGCAAGTGATTTTAATCACAACTTGACTTAATTATTTGAAAGCTGAACCTGTCGGATTACATGTCTGTCTGGTAACCTACTTTGGTAAGGTTACCAGACAGATGAGCTCGACAAATCAACAGAGGGTGCCACTTGAAAACAAATGACGTCACGGAATCTCATTGACTGACTGGTCCCAGAACCTGCAATTTGGAATTTTTTATAAGACAAGGCCGACAGACCATTACCACCGGACATTTTGAAGCTGTTGGTTAAAGGTAAGTCCGGAACAAACTCTGTTTAATTCTACAGAACTTGTGCTTTATGTAGTATGGAATGAAGAAAGCATGCAATTGCTTGTAAAGAAACCATCGGTATACTCAAATTATTATGATAAGATAAGACGTACAGTGATTTGAATGGGAGTAGTTAAAGATAAGGGTCAATTACTAAACCTGCCTAAACATTTTTTTTAGTTGCAAGCAACGTTTCTCTTATACTGCACTTATGCAGTGGATTATTGATGCCAGATCATGTGTTCTCATTTAAAATACACGACAATATATAACGTAATCTCACGAAGTATTGTTTTTAGTGAAGTCCTAGCGTTACTGAACTCTCCCCTGGGTAGGGTTCAATCAAGCTAGCCTTACGTTCGGACCTCGCGAAATCTAGCCAAAATCACGTGCGCTCATTTAAAATACGCGACATTATCTCATGTAATCTCGCGAAGTCTTGCTTTTTAGCGCGGTGCTAGCGTTACTCGGAACTCAATCCTGTTTCAGTTAGAGGAAGAGGTTTTAATTTTATTATTAACTGAATTCTGATTGGATAATACATAATCAACATAAACAGCCAATCATATGCCTACATTCTTGAACGTGAACAGGTCTAAGGTTACTACAATAATGAATTGAGCTTTTGTTTACTACCCATTACTATAGCATGTCCTCTTTGGGACTTGATAAAACTTAAAAACAAAAAGTGTAAACTTGAATGTTCAAAGAGTCCAATGCACTAATAGTCGCACTAACTGTAAAATAAAGTTCTAACGGCTAATAAGCATATAATAAGTTGTCAGAATAAATACTGTGTGTCACAAAGTAATTCCCCAGTTTCAAATCACTGAAATCATAAACATGTTCGAACAACATGACAACAGATATATCATGCACCAGCCGACATCACGAACAATTATGAATCAACGAGACAATGACACGCACGATGTTACATAATTAGGCAAACTGTAAGCACTGTCAATTTAAAGAAAGTCTATCGTTCTGGTAGAGTCGGAAATACTCGAGAGTTCTAGCAGATCTTTGCTTTTTAATCATGTTTCCAATTGTCCTCTTCTATTGTACCAATGTCGAGTGAGCTGAATTCAGTTCTATTAAAGTCTACTACAACGTTACAGACACACATGTGACTGCACGACACACAGCTATTTACATGAGACCATCTGTCTCAGCCAGGGTCCAATCATTCCACGTTCACCCCACTCTTACTTCATGTCCTCCAGTTCATAACTAGACAGATCTCTGGCACTCTCAGACTTGACTTTTTCTTGTAGAATCCACACACTAACTCTTGGCTGACAGTCTCTGACAGCACCCATTACAAGTTCCACATTTGCATACAATGCTAGCCTGTACCTCTGCAGATTACTTAATGCGGCTGGCCACTGGCCTCTCAAACCACAACAGGAACTAACAATTACATCAATATATCAATATGTAACATTATGTAATTAGTAAAGTTAGTTCCATTGAAGTTGCCCAAAAGTTGTGCATGTGAACTTTTAAAACCATGGGGTAGAACTTGTTTACGTGTGTTTTAAGATGATGTTTACCTCTTGTGTTCAGGGGTAAATGTACTGTAAGCTTCACGAAATTTCAGAGATCATATTCTAACAGCCAGTGGTATGATAATATTAGATCATATAGTTTTTGTTAGCCAGTCGTTAAGTAAGCGCATTATCATAACTGGGGCAGCTGACTGGGAGACAGTCAGATGTAGTTGAGTAGTTGAATCAATAGGACATGCTTCAGTGAACTGAAGAAATCATGTTAAGCATAACAGAGCCATGTCGTGGAAGATTCTAGAGAGGACCTTGGCAAGGGCAAAGATTACTGAACAGAAAGTTAACTAAAAGCTTGCCAGTTGAACTGTGGATAGTCAGATGCTGCCTACACGTGTCGTTGAGTAACGAAGGACTATGGCTAGCGTAGTGTATCGTGGACAGAGCGATGCTACAGATCGACTTGTGTTGTGTCAGGAGGACTGTGACCATCTCGTACATTGTCGCAGTAGGCCTACAGTGTGTGTTAGTACAGTTAGGATCAACCAACGAGACTGTCACCTAGCGAGTGTCGAGTCCTACAGATTGAATAGCAGATAAGACGGTTGCTAATTGTTGAAGTTACACGTACAGAGGGCGCTAGCGTAGTTACTCTTCTCCATTGTTAGTGTACTTAATTAACAACATGTTTCATTTGTATTATGGTGGTTATTATGAGTAAATTAATTACTGGATTTAATCATTCTCTCTCCGCGCACAATCACAAAACATAGCTATCTTTTAAACTGAACCCACACTCAACTTATGACACAAGTTACTTCAAACAAAGCCAAGTGACTAAAATAAGTTAAAGCTATCCACCAGCAGCAACCACTACTTACGCGAAACTCGATTACTTCACGTAAAAAAAATCTGTAAACGCCACTTTTTATAGTCTATTTTTTCTTTTTCAGGTTTCATTGTAGTATCTCGGTTAATCTCGAACATTCCTTGTCTACTTCAAGCATTTCTCCCAGTTTCATCCAGTTAAGAACGAAAATCGAAACAGACCTGTTAATCTCATAAAACCAGTATCGTAATATTCCTTACCGTGATAGAAACCTATTTCAGTTACCAGCAAGAACATCGAAACCATCTAACATGGGAGGCGCACCATAGAGGGCTTAATTTTGCAGTACTGCGCCGCCCACGGTGTATGGGCGGTGCACCACAAGGGGGCTGGGGGCTATAGCCCCACTTTTTCTTGTGCTGCGGCACCCATGCATCAACGACTCGAGAAGGAAACTGAATTTGAAAATAGGGCGTCGTGTACGCATTCATTTGCCTATGACTTGAGTTAGTAAAGAAAATAGAATCATGTTACGGTAAGAAATGTCGTGTGACTTGTGTTATTCAGTCAAAAAGGGCGAAACGCAGCTTTATTCAGCAAAGGCAGGAGAGGGTACAAGAAGACTCCACACAGAAAACGACGTGACTCCCATACATACCTCGAATCTTTGAAAAAATCTAGGTCGCGTACACAAAGAATTGAGCGGTCGTTAAATACACGAGTCCATGGTTTCGTCTTTCATCTTGAATGTATGGTAAACAAACTAATTCACGTACATTACCATGGTGCATTACGTCACGCTACCATCGTTGAATCGATTCTCTTGACTTTTGTTACTAGTGCCGTAGTGGTAAAATTAGAGGCAAGTAAGCGCCCAAAGCCCACCGTATCACCTCGAGCACTAAATGTCACTTACAGGGCGTAGGTGCTCAGTGGCGGATCTACGTTTTCGGTAAGGGGNACTCGTTTACGTTGCTCCAACCACAGACTACAAGTGGAAGTGGGTAGACACGAGAAAGTGGAATATTACAATAGATTATGTATGGCTTGCAATGATGGTCTTGTAGAGGATGAATACCATTTCCTGTTGGTTTGCAAGGGATATTGTGAACTTAGGTCACGTTTTATGAAGGAAGTTCAATGGAGGCATCCAACTCAAGAATCCTGTATACGCCTGCTCGCTAATCCAGGTATATCTGCTGTTAAATATGTGTATTTTGCCCTTAAAAGACGAGAACAACTCTTAAATGGGTTGACTGCTTGTGCAAATGTGCCTGATTAATTGTTTTGTTTATTGTACTTTGGGCCAGAGGCCTTCAACACAAATACAAATACTAAGTACTAAGTAGTGAAATTTCCATGCATCCTGGTAAGTTTTTGGCACTTAACATGTCTCTTGAGTTTTTCTTAAGATAATTTAAAACCCTTCTCGATTTCGTCGCATGAGCGTTGCTCATAAGTTTCGTGAAACCATATTTGTGCACATCTGGGTATGAGTCACGCCACCAGCAAAAATTTTTGTTGGAACATCTGCTTATACACACCTTTTTAGCATACGAAAAGGCGTATATGAAAAGGTGTGGTGTGTGTGTGGGGTTTAGACAACTACCAAATGATCAAGAGCATAAGGAGCACCGACGGGGAGTAAAAAATTGAATATCAGATGATCGCGTAACAGCAGCCTCGAGTTGTTTAAGAACGAAGACATGCACTGTTAGTCTGGAAATAAACATGTGTTCTGTCTCTTTATAAGAAAAACTGGCAAACGATGGTAATCTCATCTCATAGTATATTATTAAAAGCGACAATAAACAATTAAGTATCACTTTATTAAGCTGAATCACGTTGACAACAATTGAAAAACGTCAAATGTATCTGCAAACGAATCATCTGAAAACAGTTTCACGAAACCAAAACATTCTGTACATCGTGGTGAAAAGATAAACAGTACCAGTTCGCAGAGGGACCACATGTACACTGAGAGTACACAAAAAGGCTGGCCTGGTCCGTCACGAGACCAAAAGTACACCTGTGCTTATTATTCTTATAAAACTAGTCGATATGTCGCTGGACCAAACAGTACTGGCTGAGATAAATAGTTTTACAAAGCACACTTTGGTAAAAAAAAAAACATCACAAGACTAGTTCGTCGATGGACCACAAGTACACTGAAACTCAATATCTACACAAATCAAGCTGGCCTGGTCCGTCGCGAGACCT
The DNA here is from genome assembly GCA_002633005.1 of Phoronis australis. Taxonomy (NCBI): domain Eukaryota; kingdom Metazoa; phylum Phoronida; family Phoronidae; genus Phoronis; species Phoronis australis. The sequence continues at coordinate 362,049 of NMRA01000413.1, read as the reverse complement.
AAAGCGTACTACGCAAAAACTTTTGAATTGAAAACCTCTCTCTAGACACTTTTTAATGCCCAGTGGTTGCTCATACGTGTATTTTATACATCTGGGCGTCAACTGCTGCGAGAGGTTGTCTAGGAAGGGTTTTCGCACCGTTCTGTAGTACTCACTGGAAGAAACAAGTATTGAGTACAAATTTAACTACGCACTACGTGAAATTAATTTTGGATATGAAGCAGATAGAGCCAAGTGGAAATACAAACCAGAATCAGTTTTTGTGCGCTCGTAGACCTTCTGCTGTATTGGGTAAATTTGGCATGACCAAAAATAATTTCTATTTCGTTTTCATTGTACACAAGCATAAAAACCGACATTATGTACAAATTGTGTAGAATTATAACTTATTACGAGGGTATTTCTTCAGAAACATTAGTCCTATCCTGCTGTTGTCTGAACTGCCCAGGAATCTGTATATAAGATCCAATGGCTTGCTTATCTTGGAACCATTTTACCTAGACATATTCGATGTTTGTTTCCAACGCTTGCACTTCGCCAACTGCTGTGTCAATGAGCTTGTAAGCCTCTACAATGTCGTTTGGCAGCTCAATTGGCACTAAGCCCCTGAGGTTGCCAAGTCCATTCAAAAGACTTACATGCGCAACTAAATTTTATCCGTTCATCATGAACTACTTCAAACCTAGACGATGTATCCCACGATCTTGCCATTATCGGAATAAACGTCTCAATGTCCGAACGCTTGAAACCCCAAGTACTAACATCAAATAAATGCCCATGGGCAGTGGGCGTTTCATCGGGTGGGCCTTTCTGCGGAAATTCCCAGTATAGAAGACGGCAGTGGTGGTTATTGCAGGTAGAGAGACGGTAGGTGTTGAGGTCGGAACTAGAGCTCCTTAGGATGCCTATTGAACATCGCACGAGTTCCGCAAGACTTTGCTGTAAAAATACAGCCTCCCCGCAATTTCTGGTACTGTACACTGTTCGCGAATGCGGTCACTTTGTCAATGTGAGTGCCGCCTTGGTCATTCTTTGTATAGACATAACTTGTTAGAGTGCATCTTCAAACGGTTCCGCGACCAGACCACAGCGCCCGCGACAATAGCAATTCTTCGCAAAACTAGTTCTTTTCAAAAATATTACATGTACATGTACACTGTTTGTATTGCGCACGGCAACTTTACTATACACCAGTCAAATTCGAGTTACAAAAACGTGTGGGGTATAATGGAATGACACGGCATGACAAATGAAGTAAAAACGCTGCACGTAAATTTGACTGAATATCAGGGTTGCGGCACCACAGTATTTCCCCTAATCAAATCAAATTATATCTTAAAGTAAAGAAGCTAGTTACCTAAAGAAATTAGCTATAGAGCTGCTCTTTCAGCGGTGGATCCAGCTAAAATGCTTGGCTACTTCAGAAGTGTCGACGGAAGCGTGATCACAATTGATCTCCGCGCGTTTTGCCGATGAGCCACGAAGACTCCAAATGCGTTGATTTTCATAACAACAATTCGGAATGCAAAAAATTATATTTTCAGTGTGAACCCCCCCTCCCTCAATTTTTTTCCAAGTTGGTTTACTTGGGGTTTACACACGCTGGTGGTGTCGTTTTTGTTTTGCTGATGACGTTTTTGGTTTTTTTATTTTGGGTCCTGGCCCAAGGGGGGGGGGTTTAAACCCCCTGAACCCCCCCGTAGATCCGCCACTGCGGTGCTGTGTTCAAATGCTAAATGTGGTTGGCTACGCCTTCGCCCCACTGCAGCACTGCGCGTAACTATCAAATTTATCCGGGTCAGTTGATCCAAGTATATTTTGATCTTTGATTGAACCCGCTGAAAAGTTCATAGCAGCTGAGTGACGTAACTCGAGCACAGAGTGACCTGCTTTGTTACAGGCTCGAGCACCGGAGATTGATTTACACGTATCCACCGAGTGTTACAAAGCATCCATTAACTTGGCGACTTAAAAAGCTTCGTGGACGCAGCTAGTCCACATCGGACCAGTTATACGACTACTCAAAGAAGTGAAAAACTGCAAGTACTTTGTGAGTATGCCCATAAAGCACTAATCGTTGTTCACCTAATTAAGATCTCACACCAGAAACAGAACTAAATTTACCACCTGGTGATCTTTGATGTACAAGTCAGTTTACTGCCTTTGCTATGCCCCACGCTACTGGAAATTAAAGATTAAAAACTCCTTGCTGTTTCTTTTATTTTCTTCATTTCTTTCGTTTCTTTAGAATACTGAGTGGCTAGCTGCCATCTTACCTGCGGATTGCCCTCTGTTTCAAAAAATGTCTTTGCTCTCGTCGATATTAAGCTCAGTTACTCTCGCCAACAGAACGTCCCTAGTCTATTTTAAATGCGAGGAACAGTAAACATAAAATATGAAACACTAAGGTCTAAAGCATTTATAACGCTTGTTTTCTCTTGTTGAGTGCAGTTGCTCTTTTGTGTCGGGTAACCTACATTCGGCCTTGTTACAGGGCTTTTCTACATACAACGGGTGAACGTTAATTGGTGTAACTTCATACCGGATGTCAGCCATTAAACTAATGTCAGAAACAAAAACAGAACAGCTGTTCAGTGAGCATTTCAAAGTTGCACTACTGGATTATATGTTTTAGTAAATATGATATGTGGCATAAAATTGTTACTTGGCGGAATTCTTCCGCCTAGTATGTTGCTCTGACAGCAAGTTTTTTTTTTTTTGTTTGTTCGCTCTCTTTCTTTATTTATTATTCTATCCCAAGTTTTCATTATTTCAAATGTAGCTACTACAGCGTTGATCATATTATTTTGATTTGTTTACTCTCTGGCCTCGAGGTCTTTCACTGACTTCATTTGCACAACAACATCACTGTCCTGACTCCTGGTGATACACATAACAAGAAGATTTCACTTATAAAACCAGCAAACATTTTCCCTGATGAATGTTACTGTTTGGCACTCTGAAGTACACCTGTTCATCGATTTGTTCAATGAGCTATACCAGGTATAGCTAATTGATTTGTTTTCGAGATATATGACTTTAAATTTCATTTTTTTCGAAAGAAATTACGGAATTAAGTGATACTACCAATTTAGATAGAGTTTTGAACAGGCTTTCAGAAGATGTTTTCCATTTTTTGCTAAGGCGTCTACTTTTCGAGTTATTTGAGATTTTCTGAAACGCTGTTCCTTTGTTGAGCGCTCTTGCTGCATTGATACATTGATTTACTATTGAACAAGACTGTAGCCTATTTCTTATTGATTTATGACATCTAAGTTCGTCATATGAATGTTACGATGTTGTTCATCATCTTCACCACCATCATCATATTTGTCATATTCGTCATCATCTCTGACGTCGTCTTTCCTTTAGTTAATTTCGCCAAGTGTGGCTCAAGACTGTAGCCTATCTCTTAGTGATTTCTGACATCTACGTTCGTCATATGAATGATATCATAACTTGCATTGTCCATCATCGCCACCATCGTCGTCATAGCTGTCATCTTCGTCACCATCTCTGTCGTCGTCTTTTCTGGTCATCTCAAACGTGTTTTTTTGGTTAATTTCGCCAAGTCATCGCTCCTCGGAGCGCTTTCATTTTTCTTTTTGTCATTTTTCTTTGTAATATGGCATTATCAAGCGAGGCTCCTGAGGTACGGTTTCAGATGACCCAGCGATTTCTCGGTAAAAGTAATCGACAAAACCGATCAACTACACCTGTGATTCTTTACCCACCCACCCTGGATGAATGCCTCGAATAGTCCGGCCTCTGTGTATGGTGATATTGTTTTTCCAACAGTTTTTAGAATACAAGCCCTGCGTTCATGCCTGTATTTTATACAGTAGACAACATAACGATATGCGGTTATGTACACCAGGATAACGATATGAACTACTATGTGTGAGGAAACCGAGTTTTTAGCTTTCGTCATCCACCGATACATGCAGCGACCATTGGATATAGACAGATTCCATTACGGAAATTCCCGAATGCCTGGGGAGCGCCATATTGAGGTCACGCCATTAATGCCATGTCAGATAAACACTGGAGTGAGTAGTCTGTCTGTAAAGCAAACCATCCCAGCTGCTGTGTCTGCTTGTGTTGTTTATTTGGAAGCAGATCAGCAGATTTGAAATCATTGATATTCCTGGTAAATGTTGATTTTTTTCATGCAATACATTTGACAGAAGAAATATTTGTAAATTACTAGATGTATACAATTACATAAATGTCAATAATAAAGTTAAAATTGTTGGACTGATATATAGAAAAATAAAACATTACCGTCTAACTGATAATATACCATATTTCAAGGAGGTTTGAAATTTTTGTTTGAATCTTTTCAGAAGTGTTTACAAGTATACAAATAGAGCTGTTCAACTTTCACCTCCACTAAAAATTGTTTAAAATGCCCAGTGGTAGTAACTGTGCTGTAACAGGCTGTCACAACAACTGGGTGAAATTGAAACGTTGGGAGACAGAAATTTGTGATGAACACCATGGTCAAATGCACAAAGACTGTCCATGTTTAAAACCTTACAAGTTACACAGAATGCCATCAGGTAAACACAACAGTGAATTGAGACTACTGTGGCAAAAGTCCATTAACAGAGACAGATTACCAAAAAATGTCTTTGTTTGTTCCATTCATTTTGTGGATGGTGAGCCAACAGAAAGAAATCCAGTGCTTCAGCTAAACATGGGATATGCCAGAAAGGTAAAACCTGGTCGCAGGAAAGTTTTGAAGCTCACAAAATCAGCTACTACTGGTGAAGATGATGATGCACACGTATCTAAAAACACCCACACGGTCGAACATGTTGCATCTGAGACCAGTGAGACACTGCCTGATACTGCGGACAATTCGGAAACCCCATTCTAACAGAGTGTTCAATTTTCCACAAGTCAGCACCAATGTGACTGCATGTCTTTCCTAATCCGGCCATAGATTTGCAAGTGCCAGACAATATTTCACCACTATTCAATGCTTTTATGCAGACTGAGTTCCACTCATTATTGATGTTCTGAGATGGTCTGACATTTCACTTGATAACCACGGTGTCCTTGTCCAAATTACGGTGTAAAATCTTATCAGCGCATCCACTCTGGGAGTAATTGAATGATTCTAGGCTTTTAAAGTTTTTCATCGACTGTCCATCAACTGCTTTTGATTCTACCAAATAATTGTAAATGTCACCATACATAACATTTGGCCACTCAGGAATATAGTCTTTCCATGATGAAATGCCCTTAAATTCCAATGTTGTAGATGCCATTTTTTCAATGGACTGCTTGATGTAGGTATCACCAGGATGTCAGAAATTATGTTGTTGTGCAACTGAACGAAGTGACTCACGAAAGCAATGTTAAGAACTGAGGGAAATCATAAGAAATTCCTCACAGTGTTGCCATATTAAGGAATGGTTATTTGGCTCTGGGATGTTTATGTGAACACTGTAGCATCCTGTTTATAACATGTGTAGATAGATTCCAGGGGACACAGTTATTAGTCATTGTGCTCTAATAGGGCTAAGCCTCTACAGAAAGTAAACAAATCAGTACAACTACATGCAACACTGGCAAAGACCCATTTGAAATAATTAAAACCTCAATTAGAATAATAACAAACAACAAATTCATGTCACATCACATTTTTAATAAAACACAGACCTTATATAATCCAGGAATACGAGTTTGAATAGCTCACTAACATGGTGAACAGCTGTTCTGTTTTCGTTTCTGACATTATAGTAATGGCTGACTACCGGTATGCGAAGCCTGTGGCTGTTTTGTAAACTAAATTCCGGAGTTACACGACCTCTGTCTATTAATCACAACAGTTTGTCGCGTAAACTCACGATCTACGCTTAGCCGTCCATCCGTAGCTCATCGGTAATTTCCGTACTGTCCTTGATCTCGAACCGTCAAAGTGCGAGGAGTGTTTGGGGTTTTTGGGAACATTTTTGTGCTTTGATTGCAAATTTCTTGCGAACTCTCTGAAGCTGGACACAGTGAATGGTATTATAAGAAAGAACAATTGCTCATGGTTTGTTGAACTCCTATTTTGTGTAAATTAATTGTGTTATGTGTTTGATATGGACGGCTGAATCGAAGCACCCGTGAAATTTCTAGTCCCGAGTGTCATACCTTGTAGTATTATATATGTAGTGTATTGGGGACGATCAGAAGCTGAGGACGCCTGTGGTGTTTCTGTGCCTGGTCCCGAGCTGAGCCATACTGTCACTCCTACAGCAGTTTGAGCAAGAAACTATTTGAGACCAACTTTATAATAGGTGGGGGGCACATAATACAGGGGCATAAAATGTGTTGCGAATAAAACAAAACAACGATACGTTGCAGAAAATTACATGTACTCATACTACATAAACAGCCTGACATGGCCATTACAACCCATGATTAACCCATTTTGTCAATCAACACGTTTTTATTAACATTTTGGCGGAAACCCGAAGCTGGATTTGAACACGCTTCATTCAAGTTTCTTATAACGACAGTCGTCGCCTAACCACTGACCTATTCAACAGCTGAGGTCATCTTACGTGAAAATTGAATACCAAATGAGGACGCGCAATTATCGCAAGTTCAACAAACTTCTTTGAACCAACATTTATGTGGGACATATTAGATTCTATTCAAAACCCTAATACAAACCACAAATTAAGTTGTACCATTAATACACTTGCACTTTACTTCATTTACCAGACATCAAAGGTAAAAAAGCCTCTCCTTTTTAAGGATTTCAAGTTGAAATTACAAGCTTTTATAAACACAATTTTAACAGATACCTCGGACACAAATATGGATAAATGGAGAGGTCTGCACGCATGCTTTTAATTAGTATTCCAGAAATCATCAAAGTTGTAGTGTTATTATTATTTTTATATGTATTTATGTTTGTACGTATTTATATAGAACCTAATTTCTCCAGACATAATTTCAACACGTCGTGTGTGTGTGTGTGTGTGTTTGTGTGTGTGTGTGTGAATGGCGCGTGAAATTCCTTCCCCCGCTCCCCTTTCCCTTTTCCAGGTACATTTTGTTGCCTTATATATCTATTAGTCGCTGTTATATACTTTTGTTAAAGCCAGAACTGAGGCACCCAACCTCAGACTGGCTACGTGATGTTGTCTGGGCAATAAATGTAAAAAAAAATATTATGCTGTGAAAAATAACATGAAAACGACATAGTTACTAAAATAAAATTTATCTGTCATTTTCTCTCACGTGTGAATCATCGATCTCCAATTTATATGCTGGGTAAGATGTCGGCGTTAATCTTTGACTTGGACATTATACTCAGTAACCAGTGGTAACCTACTTTAGCAGACGATAGCAAGGTGTGTAGTAAGCTAACCTATTTGCTTTAATCTTATTTTGTGGATTCACTATATTTCTATTTTGTTTAAAATTTCAAATAGTTTTGAGTAAAAACATTTTAACAAGAATGACTCGGCGGATCCACTGGAGCTCTAGAGATAACGACTTTGCCATGTAATCATCTACATAAACGGTATGTTACAGATTCTCTTTATATTTTTCTGTGTGATGATTTAGGCCCCACTGACTCCAGACCACCTTTAAATTTTTCAAAACGCCCCTTTTGGTTTCCATGGAAACCATTTGTTTCTGGCCAGTTTTGAGCCTGGCGGCAGCTGAGTGTTCCTGATCAGGTGTGACCCTTGACTACTTTATTCATGCAAATTTGACAGTTTTCGATAATTTTTTGTTTGTTTTTAGAGTCGCGTAAGATGAGTGCTTTTAGTGATTTTTGAAACGGTCAAAATTGGCTAAATTCGTCTCCCGATATCTCAGTTGGCGCCAGTCTTAGAACATTTTGGTACCAACCAATCTGTTGAGCTAACTTAGATCTACAAAATAAGACAAAAAATCGTCTGGCGTTTACAGGTTTCATGTCATTTGAAGTCATTTGAGTGGTGTTTACGCCGTTTTACAACAATGAGTAGTGCCGACAAACGTCAACAAAAATGAATATTTGCTACTGGTTGGCATGCAAACTGCGAATCAATTTCAGCATTTATCAAAACATCGTAATTTCTTAGCCCTGAGGTTTTTTTGAAAGGTACTCGTAGTCATGAAATTGGGATACATGTACTTACAACGCAAAGAGTTGTGTTTTTGTCGAAATTAAATGTCTCACTGGTTTTGCAAAGCTCAGTTATTCTAATTGGCACGACCAAAAAAAAAACAAACAACGCCGATAAGCCATTATCATATCATTTTCCTTCAAAAATTGTGGTTGCTCCTTACCCTCTTGTGACTTTATAGATCTTACGGTGTTGTGTGAACAATATCTTTCATTAATGGTTTTTCCTGTGGTTGTCGATTAACGAAGAAGTTACTTACTATGAGTAAGCTCTGGAGTGGGTCTGAACAAACGTTATTTTTGTGGAATCTTCAAGAGGTTTTGACACAGGGCGTAGGAAGCAAAGGACAGTGTCAGGGTAAGAAATTCGTTGGCAATCATAGGGAAAGGCAAAACTTCTGGTGGCCAGAGTTCCGTGGACGTTTTATAGCCGTTAGTGCCCCAATAACTTCACCTTTTGGAGTGGTATGGCTAGTGTTATCACTTTTCTGTCTGTATACAATGTGTAGTGACTGACACAAGTGAGAAATGGGAAACTTTCAAGAAGCAATGGGGTCTGACCACGTGGAACCGGCTACCAGGAGATACTTTGTCTGTGCTGCGGTAGGCACAGAGGAATACAGTCGACTGAGTGTGTTTGACTAGATTTGAGAAGTTTATGAGTATATGAAAGCCTCCTGTTGGAAGCATTAACAGATTTTCTCCCACTACAGAGGTCATATGAATGAAGTGAAGATGATCAAGGTTGCTTTCAGTATATAGTCCATCAGTACAAGACAAGTATTGTATTGTCACCCATGTTTTTCCACGACTTCTTAGTAGACTCACAATATACAGTATATAAACTTTGAAACAGTTTTGATTTCAAAATATAGCTTCATACACACTGGGTTCTAATTGTTAAGTCTTTGTTTAATAACAAGACTATCAACTTTTCTGTGGAAAAATCACAACAAACCTTTGATATCTAAATGTGGTAGCTGATCGAAATGCTAATGAACTGGTTCTAATATGACTCTTCCAATGTTAACCTTTCAAAATACAGGTGACCCGCTTACCTGGTCATCCCATATACGTACAATTAGTTGGACCACTTTAAAGTCAAAAATGATATTTAATGTGACTAGAATATGGATTAACACTTATCAACCAGATAATATGTAAAAAGTAGCATGGAAAACACGAGATATCTAAATGTGTTAACTGATATAAATGCCAATGAATTGGCTGGAGTATGACACTCCCAATGTTAACCTTTCAACATAGCTTACTACACATTTTATCACGCTAAGCTTCGACCGGGAAAATATCGTCTGCTAAAGTAGGTTACCACTAGTAACTGACCTTAATGCTCAAGTCAAAGGATCCCGACGACACGATACCCGCATTCAAATTGGAGATCGGTGATTTACAAGTGAGAGAACACGAGAGAAAAATTTCACTGAATTAAAATATCGTTTTTTTGGAAATTATGCGTCTTATTTTTCATAGCGTATAAATGTCAGTGCAATGCCCTTTGCTGAACATGCGATTGTTGCGCGTGCTCATTTAAGTATTCTATTTGCACGTTCGATGATGACAGCCGCGGAGTGGTGTAGTGGTAAAGTCGGTGACTCGAAACTCGAGGCCCGGGTTCGAATCTGGCCTCGGTTTCCCCCCAAAATGTTATCTCACCAGTGAGATAACTTTATGGGTTCTTACACAGTTGTATCTGCTATTCGAGGCTAATATTGTGGTATAAATGAAAAATACTTCCTGTAATGAACTAAAAACAAGACGCATAGCGACAATAAAGATCATTCAAAAGTGAAAGCCAATGAGGTATTTTATTTTCCGCTTGCACCTTTTGGCTACTAGATGAGTTTTGCACATAATCTCGTAATAAACTAGCAACTGACAGCAGACTAAGTATACTGAATGCCTCTAGGCTAACCTAGACTAACCGTAGATTCCAATTACGGCCACACTACAAGTAAATTGTTTGACTTAGCAACTCAAGACTATTCATCAGTTGTTTACATTGATGCAGGCCTACTGAATTTCCCCAGTGGGCACTATAAAAAGCTTTGTCTCTATGCTGTTCAAAAACAAGCATCACTGCTGGTTGACATCTGTTGTTACATTTTTCTAATATATGCATGGTCAGTCAGTTCGTGAATCTGAAGATGTTGCTATTGCGAGAAGCCTTTCGAGCATGCGCATTAGTTGATGCCAAATGGCACGTTTCGCGATCTACGCTTTGCCGTGAATGTCGCCGATCGAACTAGGAAAATCTGGAGATATTTATAGTATTTAGTGGTTTCGATGTCAACAAATGTAATTAGTGAACGTGTTGCTGTCGTAGATAAAATGTTTGAGTTAAATTAGTCCCAGATTTGTTATGCTTGCAATTATCCCGGAAGTGCCCGGCAGGCGGCCATATTGGATAGCAGTTGTATACCTTTCTCTTTATTTAGTGTATAGTTGAGAGCTGATTAAAGTTGCCCGATGAGTCCACGAAAACGTGGAATTTTAGTGAAAATGGAAACTTAAATAAATGCGTCATACTTCATGAAACTAAACTAAATATTAATAAAACGAACTGAATCAAAACCATATACTTTACTGGTGTAATAGCGTTCCAAACAGGTATCAGTATTGGAGGTAATTTCCACTTAGGTAGTTGTTACAGGCTGGCGATTCCTATTGGAAATACTCACCGCCACACGATTTTATTGTATAAGTCAACGTCACTAAGATAGATGCATCTTGTGTAAAAGTCTGGTGTTGATCAGTGTTGCACCAGCTGAGATATACGGCCTCAAAATGTGTGGAAATTGCAATCCTTTTTAACCTCTGACCACTCCAAATTTAAGCCTGAAATTTTGAACTTAGCGGTAGAGTTAACGAGATTTTTTTACCTGTTGATGAAGCCAAAGACTTGCTTTATTAAAAAAAAATATAAATAAATTATTATCTTGTGCACCAGTACTTTTTTATTAAGCATTGCAAATAAGCCATTTTCGGTGAGGGCATTGCTTGGTTTATCCCCAAAATAGAGGCCCTCCAAATTCTCCCCTTTAAACAAGGTGAAACGAGCTTGGACTTTACTGTTTTGTTTATCATCCCAAAGGTAACTTAAATGCATAGTATGGTTCAAATCCGTGACATTGGGTTTATCACCCCTCCGGCATTTTTTTTGCCTGCTGTGAAGCGTACTTCACTGTCAAGGTGTCTAAATGACAGTTGGCTCATTTTATCCCGACTTTAGTCGAAAGTTAGTTCGCCAGAAGGTAGGTTCCCAGCAGCTTCAGAACATGGTGGCACTATATACCTGTATTGTGGCACGGGTTGTGTGGTCTTGTATCAGGGCAATGCGAGTTTGCGGAACAATTTCGTACAGCATTCACTAGGCACTTCGAGTAGTTAAGAAACCCACGGCATATGAGTCATTGCAATTCGTGAAAGATAAATCATCAGATTTTTTTTTCTTCAGCTTGATTCAAATTTGAGTGGAAGTCATCAGGTGGAAGTTGAAACAAAAACTGCCATACAACTAACTCACAGACGTCACGAAATTCGGAAATATTCGTTTTAAGCGTTTAGTGAATTTTTGTTTGGAACGAAAAGTATATTACGATGAAGACAGCAGCACATTTACATTTATATCTCAAAAGTAGGTTTATTGTTAGGCACTGTTGTGTGCCGTCGAACATGTATTTTGAGAGAGCCGGTGTTTGTCAACCACAGGTCATGAACTACACCAAGACAAAGAAATGTGTATATTTGATTATGGTGTCTAATTAATGAACACACAGCTGAAATTTTTTTGGGGAGGCACGGCCAATTTCGCCCCCGTCTACGTCTGCTACTGAAATCTACACTCTAGTGACTGATTTTGATCTCATGCCAACTTTCTGGCAATCTATCTCGATCGAAACTGCGTGAGCGGAGTTCAGTGTGGTGAGCGAGAACCAATCGATATCTTGTGAGTCGGTATAACTAATGCATCCCTTGATGTTAACTCATGCAATGAGTTGTCACTGCAGTTGCAGTAGAGACGATACAAGTAGGTTACCACGGACTCACGGTCACGATGATCCGCTGATAACTACACGTGACCAACGACATTTATGGTATATTAAAAAGAAACATTTTTCTGACACGCATCTCCACAAAGCCAAGTCCACTCACACAAGTGAACGCTGCCTGGAGAGGATACGTGGATGTTTTTAAATCGCAGCAGGGACGTGAAAACCGAAAGATGTGTTGTGAGAAAGGTATTTCATATTGAATGTTGCACATATTGAATTTCTCAATATTCCTACGCCAGGGTTTTGCATAATTAGTCTAGTTTCCATAACAAAAAGGTGAAAAGAGCTTCTCCTTAAATCACACTGTAAAACCCATTTGCGTAACTTAAACTACAGCTCAGGATGACTTAAACCGTTAATAGTGGGCTCTGCCTTATTTTTGGGAAAACTTTGACCTTGCTGAAAAGCCAAGGTCAAGGTCATTTAGAGGTCAAAAGCGAAATTTTCTAGATGTTTGTGTTTGTGTGCTTTATTGTATTTGTGCTAAGTGCAATTTAAAGGATTAAAAAAACGAGAGCAGGTGATCTGATTTTTTGTGATGCATCTGAAACGTGTGCAGACCATAAGGTTGGGCCCATTGAACAAAATACCTGAGCTAAAACTCACGAGAGCCCTTTTATCGATCAACTTGTTTTTCATGAAAGTTTACAAGTCTTTCTGTCTCCGGTAAGGAAACGGGCAGACTTTTCCATTTGTTGCCACGTTATGTTGTAGGCATGTTATGGTGCCGTCCATTAGCCTTTTCCTTAGCCTATAAAAATGGACAAAATGAAACTCTACCAGGTGTTAAGGGGTTTCAAAGTCAGTGCCACGCTCAGGACACATTGAGCTTATTTTGTTTTTGGGACGATATTGTCCTTATTGAAAGGTCAAGAGCGAACATTTTCTAGATAACTGTATTTTTCTTGTGATTTGTCGTGCATGGTTTCTGCTAAGTGCAGTTTAAAAGAATAGTGACAGTTTGGCTTTACAATGGGGCTATTCGGAAAATATACAATAACTAGAGGGCGTGCGTGTACTAGTGGTGATAGATTAACAGCCTCGATTTCGCGAGCCCTTTAAATACATGCTGAAATGGCTTGCAGCCGTGCCAACTGAATCTGAGATTGCGTTAAAAGGGTGCTTCTATGAGAGGAAGTAAGCACGACCTCATACAAAGGTAAGGTTTGTGATTATTTTAACGATTATTCCATGATTATTCTACCGATGCCTGTTAACTGAGGCACTCGCCGATGTCGACTTCGCGGCAGTCAGT
>NMRA01000413.1:275895-344568 GCA_002633005.1 Phoronis australis | reverse complement strand
CCTCGACCCACGACCCCCTCGATCCACGACCCCCTCGACCCACGAGCCCCTCGACCCACAACCTGTGGTAATAGAGATATCTGTGCGCTTTTTACACATTTTATAATCTTATAACGTCGCTGGGTTACTTTCCCATAAGACATACCTACACGCGAGTCTGCTTTAGCTGAAGTTAGGTAATTAAAAACAGAAAGTGGCGTGAGAACTCCGGTGATCTTGAATAACGCATTGTGAGCGCGCTATCGTTGTCATGAAAATAGTTCCACGAGCGGCTACCAGGCCCAGTTCTGATAAAATTAATAAGAGAGTACGTTAACGTGAATGTACATAGTTTCATATTTTTATTATTTGCTAAATATGTTGACTCGTTTACAATATACTCCATACAACGTTGAAATCTTTTTAATTAGCAGTTTCGTTTTTCAAACCGTATTTAGCCTACTAGTGAAATTACAGTTTTGTCGGTTCCTCGCACTCTGCAATACACAAGACGATTACACTCTTCTGGGAACGACATTTGTAAAGTTGGTACATGTAGGTCTTTGATTTGATTTGGTCGCGTTGTATTTTCTGTTTTTGGTTTTCAAACTTGGCGAATAGACTGCCTTAATTACAAAAACAGGGAAAAGCAAGCCGAGCTCACGGAGCAACTCATTGGTCTTACAAGTCAGCGCTTGTTCTATGTTCAGAAAGATTCGAGCTCGTGTATACGTAAACGGGGTCGAGGGGGTTGTGGGACGTGGTCGAGGGTTGTGGGGGGTTGTGGGTCGTGGGGGTCGATTGGGTTTCAGAACAATCTGATGTCTATTCATTCCACTGTCTAGATGCCTCCTAGCGTGAAATCTAACTTGACAGTGGTAGTTATACTGTGCCTCTGCAGCTTTCAACTATTCTTATAATGTTTCTTCATAATTGTCACTTGTTTGGCTGCAAGTTTCTGTTGTTGAGTTGACAGATCTTAATGCCTGCATTTCTTGAACAGCACTGATGTGTCAGTCATCTTCAGAGGTTCGTTTCGTTTCCCTTCAGTAATGTTTTTCACCTGCTACACATGGTAAAATCAAATTGTTTACCAAATAGTAATACTTACAAATAATTTTCACCCGTAGAATCGGTCAATCATCAACAGTCGTCTTGCACGTGCTGGAATTGTGTGTTCAAACTGTATGGCTCACATTCCATGCGTTGCGTAACGTTGTATCCTTCCACCAGTCAACACATCACTATTTTCATTGTAGTCATATGCATGCATGCATACATACATACATACATATCTTTGTATATGTATGTGTATGTACATGCACGTTCGATCACGAAGGTTATTTCCACAGCTTCTCTACAGGCTTTCATTGGTGTAAATGAGTGTTTTTCAAGCATGAGGCGGGTGAGGAGGAAGATAGAGCTGGGTAAATCCTTGTGCACCTGTGACAAAGCCAGACCACAAGTTCCGTCACTAGAATCGTAGGCTATATAGTACATGGACCTCCAACTGGACAAAATATGTGATCCCACGTGCAAGCAATATATCTCTCTTACGATTAAAGGTAGATTCGGCCGAGTAATTTGAGGTTTGTCGTTGAACGTGTTATTGTATTTTAGCATCATTTCATTTAGTCATCATATTACTTAACTTTCCACATGTTGTTTACTGACACTTTCTCAGAGAAGGGTATTAGTAATGCATCCTATTCCCGGCTAGAACTGTTTAGTGCCGTTTTACTACAAAAGTTGACATGGATCAGCTGACACGAAACGAGATGTTCCATTGTGTAAACGGGTCTGACACGGAGCAAATTGACACCGCGGTGACAACTTGTGCCACCGTTTGTGAGGTGTGGCAATTTGCGCTCGAACATCTTGCTCCGTGTCAATTATATGTCTAAACGCGAAACTGGGGCAAGGCGGAAAGGATCGTCTCTACTGCGCTTGTGCAATAACCTACATAAGGGCTTTCTGTCTCTGCAACTACCGCTATTTGAAAACCTGCGCATGTGCATTCCACTCTCCGGCGTACAATTTCCGTCTTGCCACAGTTAATGAAATTGCGTGTGTAAACGGCCACTTGACACTTGGTCTATTACTGACTTGGTGTGTACTGCGTAGATATTATAAAACAACGTTTGCAGTATTTGTAGCAAAGCGATAAGTTTTGAAAAAACAGTAGAATGACAATAATAGTTTTTGTGAAAGTAAAGAATTACAGTACATGAATTAGAAACGCGCGATGGACTACCGAATTCAGCAATGTTATCATTAAATATGCTTATTGCAGAACACATTCATGATATTCCATTGACTTGACCCTTAGTACAGAATGAAGCGAAGCGTGGTGTCATTGTTCATTGAACCAATACACCGACCTGTGTCAACCTTTGCTCTCAAGCCTGGTGGGCGTAAGAGCAAAAGGAAACTGAATTCGCTGATCAAAACAAATTTCCTACATATAGTTGTACGTCACTAATAACTAAGTATTGTCTATATGTGCCCCTTCAGTGGCAGATTTACGTTTTCAGTAAGGGAGGGGGGTAGGTTTCGAACGAATCGGAGGCGCGTAGCGCCTAGCGGAAGGAAGGTCCGTAGGAGGTTTCCTCCTCTCGTGTAAGATTTTTTGTGGTTATTAGTAGATGATTTCGTTTTTCTGGGGATTTTTTTCAATTTTTATTTTTGATCCTGTCCCGAGGGGGGGTTGAACCCCCTGAAGCCCGTGTAGATCCGCCTCTGTTTTTCTTCGTTTGCTGTGAAAACTTCATAAACATACACGTAATAGACCTAAGCAGTGTTTTCACAGTAAACGGATGACAAGCGCTAAAGTCACTGTGAAGTAATGGCGTTTGTTTACTGTCACAATCTTTCTTACTTTCCTGATTTCTCGTTTACCACCGTTGGAATGTCGAATAATAAATCTAGCGAATGCAAACACGCATCCAAATACCGAACCAGCTAGTTGTATATACGGGAGGTAGAACAGCTAGTAGGAATCGCTCTGGAGAGCCAACTTTGCCGTGAACATTCGATTCACTGGTTGCTATAGATACTTAAAAGTGGAGCCAATCCAGATAATTCGTTACGTGCTAGCGTAGACTTGTGAAGGGAGAGCACTTTATCGATGAATCATACGGCTCATAACTAATGCATACGATCGCTGCACAAACTTAGCAACAGAATGGTCAACCTAGAGTATAAAGTGCCGCTTTTACCTTGAATCATAGGCGGCGCAACTGAAAAAAGCCCCCCTGTTGTGTAACGCCCGTAGACCATGGGCTGCAAAGCACTGAAAAACGTGGGGGGCTCCCAATGGTGCGCCTCCTATATGAATGCCTTGCATACACTTGTTAGATTCCAGGTAAAGACATATAATTTGCTGTTTAGGCTCTTCCACCTTCCCTTTTCTGCGAGTTAGTCTGCAATTTATTGAATGGTAAACAACAACATTTTCTGACGTGGATGTGAAATAGTTAAGATTGCATGTAGTGTAAGTCAACTTGCCAGTTAGACGTCTAAGTCAAAAAACGGTCTAATTTACACCAAAACTCTAGAAAGTCAGTGAAGTAAGCAGTGACCAGTAGTGCAGGTGTTAGTGACCAGTAGTACAGGAATTACTGACCAGTATTACAGGTGTTAGTGACCAGAAGTGCAGGTGTTAGTGACCAGTAGTGCAGGTGTTAGTGACCAGTAGTGCAGGTGTTAGTGACCAGTAGTGCAGGTGTTAGTGACCACTAGTACGGTGTTAGTGACCAGTAGTACTGGTGCCAGTGACCAGTAGTACTGGTGCTAGTGACCAGTAGTACAGGTGTTACTGACCAGTGGTGCAGGTGTTATTGATTAGTAGTACAGGTACTACTAACCAGTAGTACAGGTGTTAGTGAACAGTAGTGCAGGTGTTAGTGACCAGAAGTGCAGGTGTTATTGACCAGTAGTACAGGTACTACTGACCAGTAGTACAGGTGCTAGTGACCAGTAGTGCAGGTGTTAGTGACCAGTAGTGCAGGTGTTAGTGACCAGTAGTGCAAGTGTTAGTGACCAGTAGTACGGTGTTATTGACCAGTAGAACTGGTGCTAGTGACCAGTAGTGAAATAATTTGCAAACCATTGGGCAATATCAGTAGGACACGTGATGACTTGCTGATTTACATTGAACAATTGTAGATCACATAGAGTTTCTTTTACAAAACTGAGTTTAAGATTTTGGCTGAAAACTTAGGTTTTTGACGGAAAGACTTGAAGTTTTGGAAAATAACTTACGTTTTTGAGGAAAAACTTAAGTTCTCACGCAGAACTGGAGTTTTTAAAAGAAACTTATTAGGTTTTGAAACCTAAGTTTTTAAAACTTAAGCTTTTCGTCAAAAAACAGCTCAATTTAACGTTTTTCAGAGAATTTAGTTTTTCAGAAAAGTTTTTCAAGTATAAAACTTAAGTTTTCAGAAACAAGCTTAAATTTTACGATAACTTAAGTTATTCGAATAACCAAAACTTATGCTTTTCTGATAATTTAAGTGTTTAAAGCTTACGTTATCTGAAACTATAGGGTTTCTATGTTATCAAAATTCTTGGATACCCGACGACCAACAACGGTGTAAATGAACAGCAATGTCCTAGACACTTGTACCTTATCAATGTATTCTAATCAATATAACTCACACAATTCTTTAAAAAACATGGATTTCATGCAAGTTTCTTTGTGTTTGGTTGTGTTCGTAAGGCAGTTTCCACCAGAAGTACAACGTTCGAATTTTATAACCTTCGAAGAAAACATTTGTCGGCTAGCCAGTCTCCATCGTCGGTAAAAGGGCGGTAGCGTTGGTTCTGTAATGTTCAATGACACAAATTCAAAGAGCACATGAATATATATATATATATATATATACATATAAAAAAGAATAAATGGCCTTATGACTTACTCATGGACCACAGTCAGCATATTACTACCAGTGTTCACTGTAATGTTCAATGACACAAATTCAAAGAGCACATGAATATATATATATATATATATATATATAAAAGAATAAATGGCCTTATGACTTACTCATGGACCACAGTCAGCATATTACTACCAGTGTTCACTACACATTAGAATAGATTCGATAATCCGCACACTGTCTACATCGGTGTAACAGCGTGAGTGGCTGACAACTGAACTTACATTACATGTTGGATTTCAATTTTTTTTAATGTTTATTACGAAATCTTCAGAATACAATGAATATACATAACCCAGAAAGCGCTAAGAGGCATTAGATCTGGGTAAAAATACAAAGAAATCTATATACAATGATTATATACGAATACATAAATAAAAAAACTGATGTTAAGAATACAATGATGTATGACATCGAATGAAAATAATTCATTTTCATACAGATGTATAAAATTCTATCCACTCACACAAAGAGATTTAATGTTATAAAGAAATTCTGATACTATTTCAAATAAAACCTTATTTTCGTTTGAGTTAAGTTCTTGACATCCATATAGAAAGAAATTAATTTTGTTGTACAATTGCGGAATTTCAGAATATTTTTTATAAACATTGGGGTATTGTTCCAGTGCCTGGAAGAGTTGTACCCTCTCCTCCTTGCATACCTCACAAGCAAAGAAAACATGAGGATATGTCTGGGTATCTCCACAGGAACACAGAGCCGAAATATTATTAAAATTATGTCTAAATTTCTCGTTGTTTAGGAATAGACCACATCTTGATCTGTATAGGGTTATTTCATGGTTGCGGGGAAGTTGGAATGATGTCAATGGGACTGGCAAGTCTGGAGTAGTGGTATGCATTTTAAAGTTATTTTTGAGAGTGACGATTGAAGAGCTTTCTTTTATTTTGAATGTTAAGGAATTCCAGTTGTCAATACAAGTTAATATCGTTGATCTTCTGAAGGCTTGGCTGATGGAGGCTGGAATAGTATACATATTGCTTTGCCGGAGTCCTGGTCTCGAGCTTGGTCTTTTGTAGCAGTCAAAGAGGATTTTGTTTGAGTAATTGTTTATGTTGGTTAAGACTTTGAATGCATACATGGACAGGTGGAGTTTACGACGGGTTGCTAGTTTGCTCCAGTGAAGACTATTTAGAACCTTGATTGTGTTGGACACTTTGTATGCCCCGGTTATGGCTAAAGCTGCTTGGTATTGTAGTCTTTCTATTGAAGAAGTATGCCAGCGTTTGCCGATTGGTAGATTATGTCACAGTAATGTAGATGTGGAAGTACAAAAGACTTGAACAGAGTTTCAAGATGCATGGAGTTGAGATGACGAGAGATAATTCTAATTGGATTAATTAATTTTTGTACATTTTGAACAAGTTCGCGACAATGAGGAGTAAATGTAAGCTTATGGTCGAGTAGCAAGCCAAGATGTTTGTGCGTGAACTTATTGGGGATAACTTCCCCATTGAGTGATAATTTCAGTGTTGGATTTGTTTGGAAATGAGTATTATTAGACTTAGAAAATATAAGATCAACACTTTTTTCAGGTTTAAACTTCATCTTCCATTTGTGAGACCAGTCATAGAGTTTGTTAAGATCAGTTTGCAATTGTAAGGAGTCATGGGGATGCTCTTTTGAGAATGGGTGGAAAATTGCAGTGTCATCAGCATATAAGAATGTTTTAGAGCTTATCGTGTCTGGAAGATCATTGATCATTGATGTACAGTTGGATTTCAATCGTTGCACCGATTGTGGCCAACCTTACTTCCACAGCTCCTGGACATGTCTTCTGGTAGGACATGTATGTAGTTCTATGAATTCATTCTCGTAGGTGATTCCATGTGTGTTGAATAGTCATAAATCGGTACCAGGTAGTTCGAAGTCTGAATTTGGGTACGTGAGCCGACCAATACTTAGCTTACTTTGAAGGGTAACACTTGTAAACTTACTTCCTACAAAAGCGACACAACCCTCCAAAAAGTGAAATTTTGATTCACATCATCAGTGCCTGGGTTCTAATCTTTTTATTCCAGATAGACCTCGAAATTATTTTTAACAGTTTTACTCTACCGTTGTGCTAAGTGCCAACAGACACATTATAGTAGTTGGAAACCCCAGATGACTGGATGGGACTACTTTTCATGGCGCGACTGTACAAGTGAGTGTTCAGACTATGTTTAGTGTGGTGAAGCTGAACGGTGAGATAAAAGGGGAAGATAAAGTTATAAAGGACCTTATTGAGAAGTGTGTGCAAGTTGCCAAACATGCAGAAGATTATAGAAATTTGCTGTGTAAAATACACATTTTCTAGAAAAGTAGAAAGCCTTATTTTAACTTTATACCAATCGGTTTTCAATTGCGTAATGTGACCCTGTCTTTTTAGCAAAATTTCGTAAAAAGGACAAAGACCATTTATAGCGAAATAACAGTATAAGAAAATTGTCCATATTTTATTTGATATAAAAGTTTAAGACCAAATCTCGAAAACGCTATATACGTGTTACAGTGTTCAAAAAACCATTTCGTATTCATATTTGACAAATTTTGAATTTGTCATGAAAATCATCAAATAGCTTTTTGACAGCACCTCATGCAAAAGTGATTTGTTTTGAAAACAATTCTAGTCAGCGTTTTTGCAGAATGGAGCATAAAGCACAGTTCGTGAAAGTTGCATGAAGCCGATATGCCATTTGTGAGATATGACGTTCCAAATTTGGAAATTTTCTGTAGATCTTACCCAATCTTAAGCAGTGGGAAACACTAAACCACGGGGAAAGAATTGAGTTAGTTAAGCTGAATTGTCTGTCCGTTTTCCTAAAGGAGACTGGAAGACTTGAAAACTTTCTTCACGATGAGCCATAATTGGGGTCTCGTGCCTTTACTCAGGTGTTTTGTGCAATGGGCCCAACCATGAGGCCTGCGCACGTCTGATGCACCGCAAATGACATCAGACCACCTGCACTGTTTTTTTAAGCTGAATTGTGCTTTACAGCTGGTAAGACAAGAATTGCGTCAGTAAAGGACGCTGTCCATGAGAACGTTGATGCTGGAAGACTATCTACCCTGCATATCTGTCGTCTACTTCAAATGGAAACCGTGAGAGGTTTTTCATTTGAAACGATGTTCACATCATATTGGATACAATCAGGTGTTTGTGACGCCATCGTTTTCAGTTTCAGGTGCCACAGCCTTTGCGCAGGCAAGACCAGGATGGCGGTTTCTCTGAGGTCCAATAGGACTCACCACAAACGAGAACCAGGAGAGATTCATGTGATGGACAATGAGAGAGATTAACATAGATTGGCTGGGGAAATATTACACAAATACCGTGAAACCGCCTTCTGTTGTTCGCTGGAAAGTGCTGTTTGTATTGTGAGTACAATTTTGGAGTAAGCTAATTATATTTAATAGATTCTAAAAATATCCACCACACGATACGAAAAGGTCACGTGCGGTTGAACTAAATTAGGAAGGGCTCGCGCACCACATCGTTTACTGGCGTGCGTTAGTTAGAGATGGGAATGTGGTGAAAACAATATACTCGCAACACTTCACAAGATATGCATTTTAAGTAAAACACGTGACCACTTAAACTTCCTTAGAAAAGTTCTTGCGTCTACGAAACTTTACCTTGAATAAACTAGTTCCACTCTACTGTCCCATAAGTCGATGAGCTACTTGGGCGAATGTCCGCTGCCAAACCCGCTCACAAATGCCATGCCTTCATGTTGATGTAATTTGTAGTTGGCTCATCAGGTCAGGATTGAAATTTACTTTACGGGGGATATTGCTAGCGAGTTGATCTATTTCTTGATAAATGAAATACACTCTATATACACTAAAAACTTCGTGTCCGGAATAAATGCTGAATATATAATATGTCGGACAGGTAACTTTAATTTCTATCACTGTTCGTATGTTTTTTATTGTGGGGAAACACCAAAATAGAAAAGTTTGTTGACAACAATGTGGTACTTCTTTGCGACCCTGATCATGAAAAAGGTGGACGACTTTATATTTCAAGGGCAAAATGACAGTCAGTGATATGATTAGATAAATTCATGCTATATTTGTTAACCAATCTTAATTTAAGAGAATAATCATTATTAAGGCTGCAGTTTGAGAAATTGTCAGATGCAGTTTCGCGATAAAGATTGTAGGACATGCTCCTATGTACAGAAGCAAGAACAAACGTCCGGCACGCAAGGGATTCGTTGAATAGGAGTCTAAAGTTGCATGCCATGGCTTACCTCTAAGTCCAACTGCTGCCTGCTGGTTTGGTACTCAGTGACACAATTATAGTGTGAGTTGTAAGTAGTGAGATACTACCGGCACGTGTTGCGTCACCATGGACCGAGCAAAATGTGTCGCGGGTAATTAAAAAGTACTACCGTCACATGTTGCGTGACGAAGGACCGAGCAAAGTGTGTCGCGGGTAATTATAAATACTACTCACGGGTATTGCGTCATGAAGAACCAGCAAAGTGTATCGCACGAAGTAATTAGATACTCTCGACTCGTTTGTGACGATAGACTGTGACCAAGTGCATCAACCAAGAGTTTTTGAGGAAATTTGCAATATTCTACCTTCACTCATTGTTGTTAAGAACATTTCTACATTTCTGGACCAGAAGTCATCTGTTGTACTCACGTAAATTTCAATCAAAATTCGCACTCCCAAATTGTAGAAACCTGTCATTTAACGCCACCTGAAATTCACAACAGATTTTTCTCCTTTAAATGTCGTTTACGCGTTAATCCATGTGGTATGCAGATTAGTTCTATTCAATATTCAGCGGGTTCCATGCTGATATAATTTGAAGTTGGTTCATGAATTAAAAGTAGCTCCAGGATGTCGAGATCGATTGTCGAAAATTCAAGATTGTCGACAAGTTTTGCGAGCGGACTGCTTGAATCGACCCATTGCACGGTGAAAAGCAAACGCATTGGAATTACCAGAAGGTAAAGTTTTGATTTGCAAAACTTAGGTTTAATTGTTTTCCTCAGGGTTTGTACCTGTAGCGCCGTAGCTCCGACTT
Source organism: Phoronis australis (assembly GCA_002633005.1). Classification (NCBI taxonomy): domain Eukaryota; kingdom Metazoa; phylum Phoronida; family Phoronidae; genus Phoronis; species Phoronis australis. The sequence goes on along the minus strand of NMRA01000413.1, from coordinate 334,601 downwards.
GTATCTACATGTAGTTACAGCTGACAGTAAGGCCTATCACAGCCACGAATTAAGAGCTCGGGTGGCTGCTTCTAGGTGAGTGCAAGTTGGCTAAGACCTAGGGCTGCTTCCTCAGGTGGCTATCTCGTGTTAAAGTTAGCTAAGGTTGGGCAGACGGAGGGCTAAGCGTCCGAAACGCAAGTGAGCATAGCTCACGTGTGTGTCAACACTTACGGTCGTAGCGGTCCGGCATCCAGATGGTAGCATTGTCTAAACGAGCTGCCAAACGTTTTTACTTACTTTTCAGATGTTTGCCAATTCATTTTTGTTTACGGAATAATTTCTTTCTAACTGCAAAATAGATTAAGGATGGCAGAGTTACTGAAAGCTCATTATATACTTGATCGTTGGGTTGAATAACATAACTTTGTCCTGATCCCTTTGTTTTATCACTAGGCAGCAAAATCTGTTACCGCGGTGAATATGGTCACCTCTCCATATTCCCCAAGTCATATTAAGTGCAAAACATTCAATGGAATCAAACAAATCGCTGCTGCTTTCACAGATAATCTTTGTGCATTAAAGCGAAACAACTTTTTGGACAGTAGTCTTACTGGCGAAAACTGTAGAATTCTGTCAAAAATCAAACGTCGAGAGTAACCCCAAGACCATACCTGATCGGGACATAGACAGTCACCAATGTTTCTTACCGATTGTGAGCTAAACTTTCCTCAGCAGAGGGCAAGAAACGACCGGTAGCAATTCTCCTTACACTACTGAACGCCAATGAACGGCACTGGCAATGGACGAGGAAAACTTTTCGAAAAATCACATGAAACTGGGATCAGCAACCTCTGTATACTCCTGGTCGTTACTTAATGTATCTGCAAATCCGATAGACGGCTATATTTCACCACAAATGTTCTGTGCGCTTCAGTATTGGCTTCCGGACGACCGTGTACATAGCCCTGAACTGGACAAGCTTCAAACCTCAAGGGACATGGAAAATATTTCACCAATGACGCTGATATTTGGCAATGATAAATCTTATCGTACACTCTCTGGAACGAGCTGTCAGCTAATTTCGTAGTTATCTCCCTTTATTTCTAAATTGCTATTATCATTTCGATGGTAGGTACGGAAAGCAGACTGTACGGGGCCATGACAGCGTTTTCCCGTTCAGTGACTTTACCAGACGTAGGGGGTTCTGAGCGTGTGATGACATCTAGCTTCTTTGTTAACTGCCAAGGACAGTCTTTTGTCTTTTATGACAACAAGCAGGCCAATTATCTACCAGGCTTATTACAGACCACCTGTGAACACAGTCAAACTCAGAGTGAATTGGTGTATTCGGAAAGAATAGATTGTCGTAACTTCGGTTGCAGTAGGGCAATTTTGGCGATTCAAAAACTAAACATGATCACCATTTGACAAAGATTTCAGAAATGCTATTGGTTTATGTTCAAATATGTTATAACCTAACTTTTATTTTTAACAGCACAGCCTTATCAGGGTAGATACGATCTTATTGGAGATTAGAGCAATTATCAATCAAAAGAGAGCTGGCCCTCTAACCCTAAATGCCAGACTGAAGTTAATCAGTCGTGTAAGATATTGGCTACAGGGGTAAACTTCCCAACATGTTGTTGGGCTATAAGATCGAACTAGTTGGGAACAACGGGAAAACGCCGTAATGCTGTGAGCCTGGAATGCAAATGAGCTCAGCTCATAGTTCACACCTGCGCCAAAATGAACCGAAAAGGATTTTGTTTCGCGAGGCGGTGAGTCGAGTGTCTCAGGCCCAACGCCATCCAAAACACCTCGGGTATTTTCGTAACGTCAAATTTCCCTTGGAGGTGAACGTTATCTGTGTATGTGCGAACTTAACATGATGGGGGGGNGGGGTATGAAATGTGTCGCTACTTGAAGGCAATATTGAAATGAGTATCGATTGTAAACAGCAGTGCTGTAGTGGAAAAAATTAGAGGTAAGTAGGCACCTAAAGCCCACCGTATCACCTTGAGCACTTGTCGTACGGTGCGTAAGCGCTACGTTCAAATCCCCAAAAGGTGGTTGGCTGCGCCTACGTGCGCCTACGCCCCACTACAGCACTGGTAAACAGAGGTCATGAACCCGTTGTGCCTCCCGCGGTTGCGCCCGTATTATCATATGTACAATTCATTCTTGTTTCACCTTTGATACATCTGCGCTTATAATTAATAATAATGCGAATGACCCATACCTAGCCTAAAAGAGATTGAAATGACCGCCACTATGACGTTTTTCCAAATCTCAAATAAAGGTCTGTTTCCATTAGTACATTTCTCACATGACCTGGAATGTGTTACAACATGACTGGTTAATAACACCGAGTATGCATACGTAATTTCTTTGATATTACATAGGCGAATCACAAAGTAGCACAAAGTGGAAATACATACGCCTTACATTTTATCGTCTGCAAAACACTAAACCAAACAGTGCCGAAATTCCTTGAAGGTGGCAAGTTTACGATTGTCAAATCGTGTGCAGCGACTGTGCGTACTCCTAGTGGGAAGGACATGCAAACAACTTCTTAAACGGAGCCATCTTCGGCGGCAAATTTTATATCCACGTTCATTCAAACGGAGACGAACCCCAACTCAAGAAATGCTGCAGAGAACTGTGTCCGTCGGTACTACAGACAAATCGAGCAGAGGAGTACAAATTCTGACAGAACAAGTCGTCGTCATTCTGACGAAGAATTGAGAGCGTCAACTTTTACAGTGAGTATTGCACAAAATTATTGCGCCCGCTGTTGGAAGTTCCATGAATTTAACGGAAAGTTTTTTCGTGCTATTTCGCTCGCGAGGCCAGATCATGCTATAAGCGCGAGTTAGTGGGAGATGCAAATCACAAGGCATATCGCAACGACCGACGCTATTTAACCGACAAGTTCGCCAAATAAGCCAGTGTTTTTCTATTGAACCGACAAAGCATTGGACAACACCACATATCCTTGTCGGCTAAATAATCAGATTTTTGCTATTCACCCGACAAACTTCCATGGGTCGTAATTTAGAATAACATTTTATTGCTCAAATGAACAGGTTGTCTATTTTTTATTTTTCCTGATGCGTAAACTGTGAGGTATTAGCACCTTATCAGAATAAATGGTTTTATTTTGAAGTTTGTCCGGGTACTATTTTAACTGATAAAAACTGAAAAAGGATGTGCTCTCAAAATGGAGGCACTTCCGTATCCTAGTAGACAAGAGCACAGGCCAAAGTTCTGGAGTCGTTTACTCAAAAGAACTTCAAGAAACTACTGAATACCATCTGCGGCAATCACTTCCCCTTTAGTCCACAAAACTGCCGTCAAACCCAACCCACCCCATCTTATTCATTTTTGGGGGAGCTAAAAGTGCCTGTACTGGGGTCTTAGACCTTAACGAACAGGGAGTTAAAGTCCTTCTTGCAAACTGCCCATGTGGTTCCAGTATCCGAAAATACTTATTACATAAATTCTTATTTTCGACACCCTTTCTTTATATTCTTTTCGCCTTTCTTGCCAAAAGCGATTTTTAACAGTATTTGACCCTTCTCTCTGAGCATATGATTACCGGTTGTCATCGGTTATTTCCGTACCCACATTTCCGGCTCATCAGTTCAGGAACTTGTCCTGAACGCCGCCATTTTTTCCTTGTAACTGAATGTGCTATGGCTTGCTCGAAAAGTCTTCATTATTTTGTTTTATTAGTAATATATCGTGATTCGTTTGCATATGTAGTGTATTTATAGTTTGTAGTTAGTGGTCGTTGATTTTTTTGGAATGTTACGCGTACTTAGTATGTTAAAATAGCATTGGTGTTTAGTTCCTTACGTAGGCCGGTCGAACCTAGGAACCAATATGGGTCGAACCAATTTTTTTCGGTTTTATTTTTTTCCTCGTTTTGAAAAAGTACTTTGCTATCATCGGAAAGGTAGTACATTCTACTCAGTAAAAATCGAAAAAGTATCAAAATCGGGGCAAGCACTGTAAAGTTATTGCAAGTTTTGTGGCGAAATTTGGGTCACTTTGTTTGGATCGCGTCGGCCATATTGGAGGACAGCGGGATGAGTTACGAGTTTAAAACTTTTTTCGCCAACAAATTACGGTGAACTTTAGTTAGACATATCTTTACTTACTATTCTGCACGATTTAGTAGTGTTCACCAAATTTCAGCCTTGCAGTTGTTACTCATTAAGTGATAAATGTGCTCACAATTCCCGTTGGACTTCGTCTCATTTCTGGCGGCACCTACAATGTCGACTTTTGCTGAACTGAAAGGCATGTTCAATCGGCTACTTTGTAATTTGTGAAAAGTTAACGTTGATACATTTTGACAAACGTTGCTACAAAAAAGAAACTTTGTTCAATTTTCGTGTTTTTTGTGTTTGTGGCCAGCGAACAGTTAGGCCTAAGGATAGTGTTGGCGCAAAGCTGTATAGGCCTACTAACAAGCTGTATTTTGACTATAGTCTTCACTGGTAGCTGGCGGGTGACTGAGGCTAACTAAGGTTTGCCGCGGCAATGTGACACAGGACTAACCAGCCCGTAATTTCATGCAAGTGTCTGAAACTACCCTTGAATATATGCAGCATTTATCATTTGACCATTTTACTTCGACAAAACAGCTTGCAACCGCATGCATTTACCGTTCGCCAGTGTCTGGTCTCGATCCGCACCGGTCCGATGGGCTGTCAAAATTTATTAGCCACATTTCTTCAGCAAATTCCATAAAAGTTTCCGTAGTTTGATTTTATCAAAATTAAGGCGCGCTGTCGATTTTTTTTATCCCCGTTTGCTGGCTACAGTACAGGCACTGCTCCAGTCGCACCGACGGCGTTTTCTCGGCCTGGGTTCCTGAATGAATTGTACTTCCGGGTACGCGGCAAGTTCAAAATGGCGGTGTTTCTTCGGGTGCGAATCGTGAGTGGCGCGTTCTAGTACGGATCGTGTATTAGTTATGGGGTAGGTACTTCTTGGATCCTTATAACATCTTCTAACTATGTAATAAGGGTTAACAACGCGTGAGAGAAGGACTTTAACTAAGAGCTTGCCACATGCATCGTTGATAGTAAGGTTCTGCCTACACGTGTCGTCGCGTCACGAAAGACTGTGACCAGCAAGTACACTGTCTCAGTACAGTGTGTGTTTACGGGGATCAACTAACAGGACTGTCATCCAACGAGTATCAATTGGACAGCAGACAAGACGCTTGATTGTTTATGGTTAATTGATTGAAGTTATCCTTACGGAGGGCGCTAGCGTAATTACTCTTTTTCATTGTTAGTTTAATTAATTAAGAACAGGTTTCGCTTGCATTGACTAGTGGTTATTAAGTAAAAAAGAATTACTGAATTTAATCACTCTCTCTCCATCCACGCGCAACCGCAAAGCAGAAAGCTTCCTTTTAAACTAAACTCACGGACAACTTGTGACACCAACGTTGGTGGTTTAATGACGGAATTCTTTGAAGACGGAAACAATCTAGGCAAACAGAGATCCCCATTGTAGACGTCACTCAATTACATGACTTCTACTGAACTTTCATGGGCCTCAGGAAGAAACAATCAGCTGCGAAGCCTCACAAATGGTTGATATAACATTGACCGAGAGAGTCCCAGTTATTTCTTGTGACGTACGCGCAAGCAAACTTTCAATTCGAAGTTGTCATCGAGATCAGTTCGACACTACATGGAAGTTTTTGTATTCCAGCTTCACGATATTGGTCTTGATCTATTGATACAACCAACAAAAATTAATAAAAATGTCACAGAGGCGTCATCGTTAACAACTGCTTGCCAACCCAAATTTACACCAAGTGCCGTCTATTGCAGTCATAAAACAATTCACTTTTAGCGTGTTTTCCAGAAGAACAAATTCTTCAACAACTTCTACAGAGTTTAATAAGGACACATGTTTTGTTTCATATGCAGAGAAATGCGGTGTCGAATGCGCTTTTTGTCGACGAAACCCCCAGGTTTACGCAAACGTAGTCACAAGTTTTATTAGCAAAATATTGCCGAAATTTTCACCTCGTTATGTACAATATAACGCTTTGAAACCACTACAAAACATCGGTATTGGTAGTGGCTGCTAGAAGCGTTGAGCGACTGCAATGCGGTGTCAAATGAATGTCGACCGCAGGAGCCTCCAATAGCCGACTGATTCCGATAGCAAGGCCGGCCCCAAAGATGATCAATCTAGCTTTTGGACTCCAAACTAACTTTAGATGCGCCACTGCTTCCTATGGCGGAAATTTATGGTGCAAACTGACAATTAGTATTTCAAGACTCCGTTGCATAAAAGTTTAAGCTGCAAAGCCACAACGACGTCTCATTATCACGCATCACGTGACTGTTGAAGGACACCATGAAACAATAAAAATTTTCCAGAGGATAAGTTATGAAGTTTTGTGCAACCCAGTGCCACCCAGCCGTAATGTACGTAGAAACGCTTTTCAATAACATGCACTTGTATATCCATTGGGTTCCAGATGGACGGCGAAGGCCTACCAGATAATCACAATTCAAGGTCGCTACCTATTGACCGCGGCTGGGCTTGGGTCGTGCTTGTTGCCGGATGTATTGGAAATGCCATAATGTGGGGAAGCTGTTTCAACGTTGGGGTATTGAACGTGCTCTTCTTAGACGCCTTTCATGATACGAAAGGAAACACCGCCTGGATTGGTGCAGTGAGCGCTTGCCTAATCTCAAGCGTTGGTAAGTTGATCAGAGATCGTCATTAATTTCTGCGTTCTGAAAATAAACTGCAGCACAGTTTGGTGCATGCTTAGAGAAACGATCCACTTTGAGGATGTGAACGGAATGTAACTTCACTTGAATCGAATAAATGAGATAGCCGTTCATTGTACCACTATTGAACATCTACGCGTTGTATGTATGGTTGCATACAGATCGCCCCACCTTTCTGTTGAAAACTGTCCGAATTGCATAGAGTGCACAGTTTTGCTATATTTCTTCTCAAAAACACTACTGATGTCCACTGAATCTTGATTCTGTCGCATATTTAGCCCTACACCTCTGAACCGAAATGCGGGCTCCCAAAAATACAGACAAAATACTAAATCGTTGGTTTTCAAAAAATACCACTTCCTTGTCAATACTCAACATAACCCGGCAATAGATTCTGAATTCAAAATTGTGACCAAAAAGGGCTACCAATCAAGTGATGTTTGCAATCTTCAAGACCGTTTAAGGGGTTCCTGAAATTGCAGCTGGTAGATAACACTGGTCAAATGCTATAGGAGGGAGCTCTTCTGAAAAAAGTAAACACACAGTCAAGTAAATCCACTTTATTCATTCACAAGATGTACACAAAAACGCAACAATGCAATCCTCAAAATTCCTTCCGAACCCGACATACCCCCAAATTTATTAACTTCTTGAAGTCATTTTCTCTAGAACCTTTTTCACTTCTCGAGCTATAGTCAACTATAATCAATGTAATCGTATCAGCGACCATCTTACCAATAACTATGGACCAACCACGCTGTGGACTAAGGCTAGTATAGTCATAAAAAGACGGACACCCCCGAACAGTTGCAAGTAACCAGGTGTTGACGGGCAACCGGGTTGAGCATGGGAGACAGGGTCCTCTCCCAAGAAATTTTCTGAGTTTAATAGTGTTAACATGTATTTTGGTTCATTCCAGTGGTAGTTATTAGTTTATGAGTTAAAAGTGAGCTCCAAAATCCATACATGTCAGCATGTTTAGTTGTACCCAAGTAATCACAACCAGTGGAGTAGTGGTAAAATTAGAGGTAAATAGGCGCCCAAAGCCCATCGTATCACCTTGAGCATTGAACGTTACTTACGGTGCATAGGCGCTACGTTCAAATGCCAAAAAGTAGTTGGCTGCGCCTACAGGCGCCTACGCCCCACTACAGCACTGATCCCAACTTATCTCAACTTATCCTGCCATCACCACTTACACAAGCCTGTTGTTGACATCATGTTTGTTATAAACTGCCCGTGCAGGTGGCGCAGCGATTAGTGGGAATTGTTGAATTACTTGAAATGCGTGATTGGTGTCTCTAACATATTATCAGCCCGTGGATGACGTCATGTACGTTATCTACCTGTCCGTAGGTGGCGCAGGGATTAGTAGGAATAATTGAATTAGTTGATATTAGTTGAATCCACCTAATCCCAAGCCATCTCAACCTAACCAGCCCTGAGCTATTCAACTAATTCTACCGATTGTATCACCATCTGAAGTATTACTGTCATTGTGAGAAAGAAAGACCCGTACAGCATTTTTGAATTAAACGTATGTTTTGAAAATTATTTAGATGTAATGGACATCGTAAATGTTAGATCTGATATGGTAAGATTAAGATGTTCAGCGCATGCACTAATGATGTTCATTTCGCATTCAAGCGAAGAAGAGGTCATATTTTTGATAGTGTTTGGCAATTACCTGTATTGTATTTGATGATTTGATTGTAACAAGAGTTGAAGGCTTAGTTATTGAATAAACATATACAAACAATATCAAAGTTATCCATCAAAATCAGAACCCAGCGCCCCCTTTTGAATCGGGACCGTGGTGTGCAGTTACCTCTCCTTTATCCTTACCAAGTGAACGGCGGGAAATACTTCAGTCATCGACAAAGGCCTGGCGGACCAGGCCGAAACGTCTGCCTCGAACAAATCCTAGTCTCTCAGTATGTGATTTTCTATTTAGCAAGTCATCGAGAGACAAATGATCAACATATTTTCCCAAATATCAAAACAAACGATAAAGAGCGCATCAGATGACTCCATTATCCGTTGCCAGAGAGGGGTCCCTGGAGAATTAATTTTGCATGCCCTAAAATTGTCTTTTTGAATATAAGTATCCAGTGACTTTATGGTCTTCAAAATCTGTGCTTTGCAGATTTTCTCTGAAGTTTTGGAAGTGCATGTATGAATAAACGTTTTAAAGTGTGCTAGACGATCTATGGTGCAAAACTCAGTGGACTCCCTAACAAAATGTCCTTGCCAGCACTCCCAAAGGATAAGTTATGTACGGGTAGTTACTGAACAAATGATCTCTTGAATTTTCTGTGTTCTGCTTCTTTCTCTTTCTTTTCTGTAGTGCCCATGGCCCTGGCCCTACCTCTATGCCTGCTGCCACAATTTCCTGACGCCTGTACGTTATGGGGGGGGGGNTGTGGGGGGGGGGGGGGTCACGTGCTCCGGCACCCCTGCTCACTACCATTCTGTTTGGTCACTCATTGGCTGGCGCTTGTCATTTGCTGTCGTTTTTTATTGTTTCACTAAGGTGTGACCGACCATTAGTTCCTAGTCTCTGTTAGTTCGATTTAAATGACTGATATTGTAGTCGGTCCTTAAGGGTATACACTGTCCATTAGACCTAAGGACTAAGACCACAGTACCTCTGGCTAATTTTGACCTTATCACTGGCCTGGCGCCTTGTTCAATCAGAGCCCTTGTTTGCACAACTGCCTCGGACACCTGGAAACAAGGCATGACCGAGAAAGAGTACACTCTATTGGGTTTCTCAAAAATGAAGAAAATCAACAAAGTCATGTCTTTTTGCCTTGCTACATCCAACGATAAAAAATTTCAAGGTGCCAAAAATGACCACAAACGTGCAATTTTGACCAAAAATTATCTAAAATCACAAATTCACGACTTTCCCAGTCGTGCAAGAAAAGAGACCATAATCCGTATGTTCTTTCACTCTCTATTCCAAAAATTCAGGTTAAAAAAGTAATTAACAACCAGATTTTTGACATTTTTCACTTGTCTGAAGGGTACTTGGATTCGCACCAAGAATTCAGGACTCCAAAAGGACGTGCTCCCAAATTGGCGGCACTTCCCTATCCTAGTACTTAAGACCAAAATTCAGTCTCCCGTTCAACAACTCTACGACCTCGCTAAAAAGCAAGACTTTTAGCTGGGCAGATAAGTGCAAATATGCACCAGAATTGTGCAAATGATGATACAAGCACCAAATTTTCCATGATGACTCATAATAGCATACTTAAGAGATCTGTACGACTAGCCACCTGAAAATCCAAGATGGCGGCCATTTTTCAAGATGGCCGCCGTCCAGTGTTCGTGATAATGATTTTCCTTGTAAATCAGTAACTACCTATTTGCGAGATTACGTGAGATATTGCCGTGTATTTAAATGAGAATACATGACTTTGGCTTGATTTTGCTGGGTCCTAGCTGCGCGGATTGTTAAAGGTCAAAGTTCAAGATCACTTGCTGCTCAACAGAAACGAAAACTTAAACATTTTATTACGCTGTCAAGTCTCAGAGTTCGACTGAGTTTGTGATTATAAATGTTTACCACTCAGGAAGTAAGAAGTGTAGCGTCCTTTTGCAGGTCCCGTTTCGAGTATATTTGTGAACAAAGTCGGCTTTCGCTGGACAGTAATAATAGGTGGCGCATTAACTTCAATTGGGTCAGCGCTGAGTTTCTTTGCTGAAACGACACTTCATCTCGTGGCCACTTTCGGGATTATTGGAGGTGAGTTTGTCAGTTAAGCTGTGTTTAGGTATGACTAAAAAGGCATACTAGTTAGTTCTGGTATTTGGTTTTATGAAAATAGTCGGTGGTGCCGCAAATATCTCGAACTGTCTGAAACAAAAATATATTGCATTTTCTAAAACATATCACAAAATTCCCCAGTCTAAGACTATGGCATTTGAGGAGAAATAATGCCTTTCCGAAAACACTGAAAAAGGCACCGACCTAGGATATAAAGTCATATGCCTGTATTCGATTTAAAGACCATAGCATTTCGTCGGATATATTGCCAGTTGTGTTTTTTGCTAATCAGTTCTGCCCTGTACTATCACAACGTATTGCTTGACTAAAACCGTTCCATAAAAATTGAATTAAAAGGTTACACGGGAAAGCAAAGTTTGCAATAACGTGTTTCATATAAGAATTTAAAACTGGATAATCTTTTATTCAAATATAAGCCTTACTAATAGGTGGGAATTTGTGGTAGGCACTGACAAGTTCGAAATAACAGGGAACATAAGTCAAATCCAAAGGACTATTCATTGGGCTTGCTGTTTCATAATCAAACATTTTCAATGTGGTATATTAATGCTTCGTCAGCCAGGCGGATCATTATCAACCATTCTACTAAATTATGAACTTCTTTTTATAGTAGAATAAAAAATATCTTGGAAAAGATTCAAGTCTTGGGGCAAAAACCAACCTAAAGACTATGTCCCTCAATGCCCTAACCTGCTGTGACTATTCTATGGCAATACCCCCGGTTTTGCCTTGAATGCTTGTAATGAATAGGCATATCCGCTGTCATGGCAACCCTTTATTGGTTGTAAAATTATGCTACATGTATTGGTAATTATGACACACCTTTGATAAAGCCAACCAAAATTAATTACTCTATACCCATTTAAAACTATGCGTTTCAGGGTGTTCCATCGAAACAGGAACCCCGGTGTAAAACAGATGTCCCGGAGTCGAAAACAGACTCCCACATCTTCAAAATAGATAACAATCCCGAAAAACACAATCTCCGGGATTCCCGTTTTGAAGGTTGGGGTTCGTGTTTTTTGTATGAAAGATTGATTTGCCTGGGCAACCATTTTGAAGTTTTCAAAAATATCTTGCTTAAGTTGGCCAAAAGTGCACCACCTTAACTCATTTGTCCCCAAGCTTAATTTCGTAGCCACGTTACTAAACAATGCTCGGGTAGCTTAGAAATTAAGACAAACCACATTATGTGAAATTCTGAATGACCTTCAGCAGACTGACCTTGAATTCCAAGCCGATTCGTGATCAAAATGCACATATTCCATAACCTGTTGGCGCGTGGCAACGTTGACCATACGGTACACTCATGTGCCCTGAAACGTGAAATTGTGTCACGTTGCCTACAAAGATATGAAAGCTAAGTGGGGTCCTGAATAAGGTAACACACAAGGTTCAAGCTTTAAAAAAAATGTGCACTTCTTAACTTGATTACTCCTTCCTGTAACGATTACACAAGGTGGATGAATTTACCGATTTATATCAAATTTGATGTGGCGAATCTTTCTGTTGAAGGTATTAGTCAACTCTAATCGGATGAGGGCCTTGGCTTGGATAATTAGAATCGTTCCTCCCAATAAAAACAAAACAAAGATGGCGCTGCATGGGGGACTAACTTTGTGTCCGTCATTGTTCATCACTGTTCGCAATATCTGTGTGACTGAAAAAACATGAAGTAATTTTAGTGAAGACAAAACCGGCTATTCCTTTGACAAATATATTACGGGTTGATTAGTGTATTTTTTCCATTTATTCCGCAGGATTTGGCCTTGGATTGTGCTACACACCACTCATATGCTGCGTGGCCTTCTATTTCCACAAGTATCGCATCATGGCTACAGCCCTAAGCAGTATTGGATCAGGAGTTGGGACCATGTTGTTCGCCCCTATGATACAGAGTCTTGCAGATACATACGATTGGAGAGGAGCTATGTTGTTGCTCGGAGGCATACAGCTGCATCTGTGTATATGTGGAGCTTTGTTGCGCCCTCTGCCGCAAGACGTTCTTCAATCGTCGCCCAGCTTAGATTCTAAGGACAAATCGAGCAAGGCAGCACCTCTATTTCAATTTGAAGTCTGTAAAAACACAAAGGTTATCATATTCATGAGCAACATTTTTTTGGTCAATTTAGGATTATTCATTGTCTTCCTTCATTTGTCGGCATACGCCATTACACAAGGCACATCACTCGTGGAAGCAGCCCTTCTTTTGTCGATGGTCGGCTTATCAAGTATCCTAAGTCGTATTGTCATACCAGCATCGGCGACAGACAGCAGAGTTGGTGTATTGTTAGTTTATAGTGGATCGTTAGGCGTGACAGGGGTGGTGATATTGTTAACACCTTTCTTAATGCCCTATTTGTGGGGACAAATGGTGGCAGCCTTCTTCTTTGGTTTCTATGCCAACGGATATGTTCCGCTGATGACTCCGTTACTCGTAGAATTTGTTGGATTGAACTTGTTGACTGCTGCATGTGGAATGGTGAATCTAACGAGTGGACTTGGCACCTTACTTGGACCTCCACTGGCAGGTGAGTTTTGAAATGCACTCCGCATGCTCCACACTTAATGCAGTTACCAATATTATTGTCATGTCGGCGGATATTTTTATTCAAAACCAACAGGCACCTCGGACCTGAACACTTACGGTAATTACATGGCTGCATACGTAATGCATTAAAACATTTAGATTATTTATCACGAGCTTTGACAACATGATACCACAGGCGCTTGGGTTTATCGCAAATGACGTCACAATATATATATAAGAAAACATGTTTTCTTATATATATTATTGAGTGACGTCATTTGCGATAAATCCAAGCGCCTGTGCATGATACTAAGTGTAGTAATTACAATTATAATCGCAATAATGCATTTACTTCAGTCTAAGACTCTATAAAATGTTCATTTGTCTTGGGCGATTGTGTAAAACAAAGATTATTGTAAGGAAAAGAGAGAATGTTGAGGAATTAAATAAACATTTAATTATGCAAAATGACCGCCAATGTCATATGTTTTGGAGGGCTTAATTTTAAAGAAAAGTTTTAATGGGGAATTTAAATGTAGCAATTGTTGGATCCGATCTGATGTTGGTGGGAGTCTACACAATAGGTCTGGCGTGGTCAACCATAAGTATGGCCGAACGAGTGAAAAGGCACGTTTACGGCGGAAGATTACGATAGAATTCCACACACTATGGCATTAGGTTGACCATCAAGGCATGTTCAAATTGCTATTTGACTTTTTACGAAAAAGTTACTTGAATAACGTCTGATTAGGCTATTCTGAGCGCTGACCTCCGTAAAAGAGCGTTTCCGGTCAGATAATTTACAATTTTGTGATTGAAATTTCTAAATAAAAAACAAAGTCAGAAATTTTGCCGGTGCTTCGCCATTTTGTCACTGGCAAGTTTGCTTTCTGGTCACAAGAGGGCACTGGGAAGGAATTTAAAGGAAGTTAAAGCAATATCCGGAAATTGCGACAACGGAGCATGCGCGCTACAACGAATAATGATGGCCATGACAAAAAGTCTTGCAAACATATTGATTCCGGTCATGTGAAAACTGGCACCTTTTTGCGTGAAACCAGCTTTTGCTGTTGAAAGTGTGCCTCAAAATGCCTCTAATTGATGCATAGATTAGCAAGAACTGGGTCATTGACCTGAGCGCGTAGCCTACATATCGTCGGTTTTCACGAAGATGTTAAATGCCACCGTTGATGACAGCTCCGGTGAATATACCTGTTGTAGCGTTTTTGCAGGTACGTTGCCGCATTTTTACGGATTCTGTAGACTGGATAGGTTCACATGTTGCTGGGACGGTCGTTGTTGCTGGTTGTGTAATATTGTCGCCGATCGGGTGCTGTCATGGACCTTTGTTGGCTTTGGGCGTGATTGTTGCACTTGCAGTTGACGAAGCCTTAGTTTGCCGAATGTTGGACATTGCTCCCTGTTGTGTCGTGGACGCTGATGCATAGTTATTCAAACTTGCTACATTTTTGTATCCACTCACTTAGCTGCACGATTGTGGTACAATGTAGGTGGCGTGCCTGCATGAAGGAGTTTTGTGCCCATGCTTCGCCTTACGCTATGATTGGTTTTCTTACCCGGAGGCCTGCTACTTGTGCCATTTTTTCATGAACAAAGATATTGTGTTTTTGCACAGATATTGATTCTTGTACCATATTTCGGAATCGAGGGTTCTGCAGTGGTTGATGCTGAGATAGAACGGCGAGTCTTCGTGATCGGTAGGCTTTGTAAGTAGCAACGGGGCACCTCGACGGTCTAATGTCGCTGCCAGTGCCTAACCTTGTCTTCGTTTCCCTTTCGTTGAACTGTATGTATTCTTTGCCAGATTCGTCTTCTAGCAACTGTATTTCTGCCCACTGTAGCTGGCGGCTTTCATGCGAATCCCGTAAACCAAAGTTTGCTATTTAAGAACAATACAGTGTTGAGGAGTGCTTGCGGTGAATGTTTGCCAAGTTGACCAGTACTCTACAACAACTTGAAAGTCTGAATACAGTTGGGTTGTCTACCATTGTGACTGGGTAGCCAATTTCTTTCAAGTGTCTATCAATGGCCCTGTGGAAAGATGTTAGAGTGTCCGGCTCATATGCTGATGCGTCGGGCTTCGCCAGTGCCATAAGAAAGCCCGCTACGAGGGTGTCTAGCTCTAGCTCATGGGAGGATATGTCCAACAACTTTCTGTTTTCATTGTTTTCACCTAGCCAATCAGCAAATCTCTTGTTTGCACTTGCAGTTTTCTTACCTCTTGGGTTGATCTAGCTCAATTTTTAACCATTTTTGATAATCGTCTGGAAGGGGCCCCCACCACTGAACTTGTCTGGCATCTAACATTTGTGCCATGTACAGTGATGCTGAACATCGTGCAATTGGTTTCAAACGGTTGCCCGGTGGGTTGATCTAGCTCAACTCGGGTATTTGGGCGTGTCTGGCGGGGCTAACCCACCATTAGACTTGTCTGGCAGTGTTCATGCGTGATACCTGGCTCACGGTGAATATTTTGCAACTGGTTTCATTCGGTTACCTCTTGAATTGATCTAGCTCAATTTTTTACTTTGTTTATAACCGTCTGGCTGATACTCCCCACCACTGAAATTGTCTGGCAGTGGCCAATTTTGATACAGTGGATTACGTAGTAGGTATCCAAGGCAGTTTGAAGTGGTTACCAGAAAAGTTGATCTACCTCAATTTTTGAGTGGCATTCTCTTGGCTCCCCTGACCACACCCACCAGAGCGAACCTGCAAGACGGCCATTTCCAAGTATTAGGATACCCACAGAGCACTGTGGCACCAAAGAAAATTGGTTACCTTTTCATGCCCAAAAATGCTCTAGGATCCCGGTCTATCAATGCGTCATGTGCAGACGACACAACTTTTAGTTAATTTTAATCAAAAATTAACTTTTTATTAAGTCGTCTTATTAAAATATAATAACTATATCGAGATAATTGCATGCAATTTTAAAAACTAAGTGGATATTGATTATAAGTAATGTATCAACATATTTAGTACATTATTTCAGGATGGATATACGACGGCACGAGTCACTACAAATACGGATTTTATTTTGCTGGTAAGAGACTCCTTCGTGTGATAATTGCCTGCTCACTGTCATGGGCGGCGCACCATAGGGTGTTGGGGGGGGGGGCTATAACCCCCATTTTTTTCAGTGCTGCACCGCCCATGACTGTGTTCTATAAAGGCTCGAGAAATGTTCACTATCTAAAACAATAGATATTGAGATTCATCTCGACTCAGTACTCTCCTCATACTGCAGTTGAATTTATACGCAGGAACTGCCTCGCTGTTTTTGTACCAGAGTGTGTGTTATTTACTAAGGTGTACAGTACGCTCATCAGCAAATGATTTCTTTGCAGGAACAATGCTAGTGTGCAGTTCAGTCATCATGTTTTTAGCGCCTGTTTTATCCGCATCGAAACCCAGTGACAACGACGTGGTCTCATTTGATGAAAAGGAAATCATTACTGTCGGTGATATTTCTCAAAGTGTGCTCGAACTTGACAAAATGCACAAAACTCTGTCTGAATTTAACTACATAGGCTCATCAATTAACACGATCAACTTCATCGGGTCAACAAGAAGCATCAACACAGTAGCCAGTGACAACCCTGACGGAAATTCTTCAGCACACGTGACTAGATTGTTATTACCCACTGACGAAGACGCGCCTAAGGAATCTGTAAAGGTTGTTTAGGAAACGTGATGTATAAATTTTAATATAATTACATAAGCATGACTTATGTATGTATATTTGTTTAGTTTGGAAATAACTTTTCATGTAAGGGAACATTTAGGCCCTACCTTCGAGCACACATTCACATTACCTTTGTATTAACACCATCTTTGGAATTCAACAAGTCAGTAGCATAACGTTACGAACCCATCATAAAAAATGGTTTAGAAAACATCTGGATAAACAAATACTTTGGATAAATCAAATATAATGGATTACAATGCTCATGCAATCTATGCCGTCAATATTTTTACTTTGTTCCTAAGTCTGTACGTGCCTTTGCCGACAAAGTGAATTCCAGGACGCGTTCCGTACCTTGTGTGTTGATGAGACGTGTTCCTGTTTGTATCTATCCTTTCAAACGTCATCTTTGTTACGTTTATTGACAGGTTTATTGACAGCTTATAGTTCCGCCATGTTAATGAAGCTAATAATTCCAGCCACGCATCCTATGGTAACCTTAGGTAACTTTGTTACATGTATGTGTAAATCATAAAACCGATATGACACTTGAATAAATTTACGGAATCTTAACCAAACGCTTAAAACAAAAAGTAACAGTTAATACGAAAAACTTCACTTTACTTCGGTATGACTTAATACACAAGTTTTCGAAATGTAATAATGCGCCCCAGTACTACCATAATTGTGCGGTACTATAGGCACGCATAATGTTAAGGTACCGATGATGTTCGAGCGACCAACTGACACAACAGCGCCACTACGTCAAACGAGAAGTAATTCTTCAAAAGATGTACAGCGGAAGCAGCAGCAGTATAGCTTCAGCGGCACTAGTGGAAGTAGTAGTGGTAATGGTACAAGTAGTATACATGTAATAGTGGATTTCTACTTTTCGAGCACCTGTGGCCGCAAGCACAGAATCGTACCGCTTTGCGGTTTAAAACGGTGTCTTGCACGTTCTACAATAAATGAGGTTAAGCGATTTTACATAAAAATTGTTAAAGTTGGCTATATAATATACACTAACTTTGCACCAAGGTTAATAAGCACAAATCCAAAATCACTTAATCGCCTTTCTCAGTTATTTTATTTTGTGTCTTTGTCTTGAATATTATCTAATGTGAAGCAATCGACAGTTACATATGTGTAACGTGATTACGGGGGCTGGTTATCGCAGAAGTTACTATGGTGGTCGTGACTGCATTCAATGGTTTGTCACGACTGTCTATTTACTGAAAAATCTGCCTAATATACAGTGTATATCTCATATTGTACGCATCGTCTTTGTAATGTCTATTGACAGTCTGTTTGCATTCCGTTATTTTATATAAGTTCTTTGTGATGTCTGTTAGCAGTTGAGTGCTTAATAAACCGCCACTTGCAACACAGTGGCTTTGTAATGTGTGGTTATTCGTGAAATCTTATTAACAAGTAAGTTTATGCATCATTTTTGTAATTGCTGTTGAAAGTCTGCTTGCATTCTACCATTCGATGCACCCTATTAACAATGTCTCTTGAGAGTTTATTACATAATACATCTGTTATGTTAAAATGTAATCTCATTTCTAAATCTAAGCATTGGAAAAAAGCCTGCTTTATCAAAACCAAAACTTTATTTCAGTAATAAGCGCCCCATTTCAAAAACCTCACTAAACGTGACCCATTTCAATACTCAACTCAAAAAGTGACCTATTTCAATACCTGTCGCAAAACGTGGCCACTTTCAATATCTTTCAGAAAAATGTGCCGCCAAGAATACGGACTAAAAACAGCCCTGATACATATTACATTACCTTTTAAATCAAGTTTTTCCTCCAAGTTGTTGCCTTTGGATGATATCGCTAACTTTTATTGTGACTTGTTGAATGCGCGGGAAAATGTTAGCGTTGTCTTACGCAGCGAAATTGATATTATTAGTCAGGTAATAAGGAACAATAGAAATATTTCGATTAATGGCAAATCAGTGTTTTTCAGTGGGTTCTACGAGGCCGGCATAGTTTATGTAAAAGATATATTAGATGTTATGAAACAAAGATACAAATTATCGAGTTGGTTAGAATATTTTGCTTTGATGATGGCACTTAAGTTACCTAATAGAGTGAACGACTTTCAGTGCAGCCAGATTAGTGCGCAATCAACTAAAAATTACTTTTTATTTACATGTAAAATGATTTGTCAACCTGATGTAGAACACAGATTTAGTGATATTTATTCAGAGCAACAAATTGAAAAGATTTACGCGTTGCCATTCGGAGTTGTACTTCTTCTCAAAGTTAAGACTAATTATTATTATGCGTTTTGAAAAGTTTACAATAATATCTCTTGAAAAAGATGAAGATTGTAAAAGATAATAGCTGTTTGTCCTGTAATGCTTTTGAAACTTTTGATTCATTGTTTTGTGGTTGTTCATTTGCGCAGACATTGTGGTCCAAAGTGCGAGCTTTGTTAAGTAATATAACTAACGAAAGCATTAGATTCAGTGAAGAATAACATTTTAACGTGTCTTTTGGATTTAAATCTGAAGAGGTTAATACTGTACTAGCTTAATGCCAGTACTTTATATTTCAGTCATCTTTGGTCCACAGCATTGAAGCCTACATTTGAATTTTTTTATATTCCTTGTATCGTTATATCAAAGTTAGAATTGTTATTTGTAAAGACTGATTTTGAAACTATCATGTTTTTAAAGACTAAATGAAAAACGAAGGCCATTTGTGTTCGTTTAGAGTATTCATCAAACACGTTAGATCACAAAAGCTTTAGTCAGCCATGCTAAAGACACTTCAGAACATCTGAGATGTTGTAAAGTACCTCAGTACTAGCTAGAGTAGGTAAACTTGTGATTGAGCAGGACCAGTCGTGGAGTCAAATCATATGCGATGTTCAACGAAGAGAATTTTGTCCCGGTTTTCACCCAAGCAGAAAGTGTCCATATCCTAAACACCCAAGACCTTCACGGTGCATATTGGCTCAGTTTAGACAGACTCAGAATTGGTACCACTCGTAACCTTCGACTTCAAGAGTCGTAGGATCAAGCGTCACAGTTGGAGTTAAATGACCCAAATTTGCTTTCCTAGTGCTCGCCCAATTTTGTTGCAAAATGGAGGTTACAAGAATATTGCCTTTTGTAATACTCAAAATAAGGATTTTCAATTTTTTTCTCTTTCGATTTTGGGCAGTGCTATTTTTGGATCAATCTCACATTTTTGGTTGTTTGCGTCACATCTCTTGGCGCTATAGTGTTTCGTATGAACACTTTCTGTGGTTTTCATAGCAAATTTAAAGTGTTCTCTAATTCCCCTACTAAATATTAGATTGCGCCGGATTTATAGGGTGTAAAGGGGCCCACACTCTGAGAGAGAAGGCGCTGCTCTACTAGAAGGGATTTCTCCATTTCCTCACCCTACGATTATGTCGGTAGCCACGTCGGTTTCACTCTGACGCCATCAAATTATTGGGGAGACTTGCCCGCCCACATTGCCTATGCGCTTCCTACATACCTGGTTAGCGGGGGAACTACCCCCCAACTTCACAAGAGGTTTGAGCGCCACCCCGCTTCTTACGTCAGTCGGTTTAACGACTTAAGATACCATTTTCAGACAAAGAGACGTAAGCATAACTTGGAGACGGACATTCTTTAATTATTTATGTACATATAGTCCAGTAGTGCAGTCATTTAGACCCAATTTTTAGTCAGCTGTATCAAGAACTTGTACATGTATGACGAAGTCCATTGCTACACTGGTTAAACGTGGTCCTTGATGCCAAAATTTTGACACAAATATCTAAAACGTGCTTTGTTGTCACTTTTGTGTTGTATTACTAATAATGAATGGATAGACGTTTCTGATCCCGTTACAGTTTCCGATTCCTTGTTTTTGACATTTTTTATTGGTTTCGAATTGTTTGGGAGCAAACAAGATTTTACGAGTTTCCACAAAATTTTGATTTTTTCACAAACACTTTGAGACCATTGGCATTTGATTACCAGTGTTTCAGTCTTTTCTGGAACACAGAATTTTCCACTTTTATTGTTCGAGAATCCAAGGAAACGCGGCTTAAATTGAATGTTCAATGTCTCATTTGCGGGACTCGAGTTCAGGAACTTTAAAAGTTTTAGATACAACAATGCACCCCCAGTGAGATACATATGCACTGAATAATAAAACACCCACTTTACATATGGCACAATTCTGCTTATCTTCAAAGAGCATTTACATATAATTTGGCCAGCGATGTCTCTAATACTACATTTTTCATTACTGCAATGAGTAATTATTGAAAGGCAATTTACCCTTATGATACATCCTACCAATGTCAACAATGCTAATACTTCCCTGATCCTGTATATTCACAAATATCTCGGAAAAATACATCCGACATTTTGCCTCAAGCAGTTCTTTTACTTAAAATGCCCATTCTTCACCCACAATCTGTAACGGACACGCTCCCTGGGAGCATATTCAACTAACACTCCGTATCTTGTAGTTCACGATATAGGTCTTTCCCTGCAGCTGTCATATGTAGGACCTGTTTACAAAACCCACCCAGTTTTTCGTATGTAACTTGGTATTCGGATGTTACAGCACAACTTTTCGAGCTGTGCTGTCGTACACGAAGTGGGTACACGAAAACTGGAGTATGTTAAGTGGTCCAAAATGCGTTCACGGCCACCGCGGAGTGTTGTAGAAGTGCGTATACGAAGTGCGTACGAAGATGACTTTGTCAAAAATTTGCAAACTTACTCCAACGTATAGAGAGTTGAGTTACAAAGCATCGATGATATAAGGGTTTTGTCAAAACTTATATCCGTCAAAAGACAATACAGGGCTTGTGACCTTCTAAGACGAATGCCGTGAACAATGAAAACAATTTTCATAAACAACAAACTTCAGTCTTGGCAAATCACCAGCTGACGGATCAGTCATCAACAACGCGCATCGGTTCAGCGCCGTTTTCAGCTCTCAGCTGCTCTTGAAAACCCACAATAGTATGCCACGTCCACGTGTGATTAAAATCCAATTCCACAGATTCATAGAGTTAAACGCGAACGTGTTCTCCTTGGCTCAGCGTAGACTGCAAATCCCGTCCAGGCGGCTTATTTTCCTTCCATGTTGTGACTTGCATATAATCAGCACGACCGTATTCCTGATTGCACACTACGTCACACCATAGTTACCGGAGCATCGTCACTTCCGTTATGCATCATTGCACCAGAATCTGTAGAGTCTGACCTCCGATTACTACTTGCGTCGTGAGCCAAGCGCGGCGACGGAGTAAACCCGGAAGTTCGTGACAACAATTTCTCTGGTGATGTTGAGCCTGCAACATATGTTATGCTAGGTGGCGGAGGAACACCTTGCTTAGACACGTGGTTAAACAAGGGCGAGCGAGGTAACGAATTGTTTCGTTGTGGAGTGGGTGGCGCTTTGTCTACGCCTTCCTCTAGTAAACTGTCAGTCTCGTTTTCCGCTTTGGTGTTTGCAGACGAGTCTTTGCCTGCACGCTCGGCCTCAAGTCGATCTCTCTCTTTCTCCTTCTCTCTGAGTTTTTTCTCAAATTTGAGTTTGTCTTTCTGATAATACACGGCAGCAAAAACTATAATATTTAAAAACAGTAACGAGCAGCCCACTGCGATCGTGATGCTCAGGGACATACTTATGGGTGGGTCACGCGTTGTTTCCAGCATAGCATCATCGTCTTTTCCCATGCCATCCCTGCTCTCCCCTGGTTTCACGTTTACGTTGCTATTTTGAGTCGGCGTGATGTGCTGTGGCCCGCTAGACGCCGTATCGAGGGACTTTGTCGTTCTCACAGGAGGAAATGGTGGAGGAGAGGGCGGCGGTGGCGTCATGTACCGGGAGGATTTGACATGTCGCTTTGTCGTCGAGTTGTCCTTATATACCTTTGGAATAAGGTCAACCCAGAGCGGGAACGTGTTGCCTCGATAGTGACTCTTCATACTTGGACGCATACCTTAAACATATTTCAGTAAGAGTTAGAAATTCAATTTCATGAACCGTTTTTTGATTCAATGTAAAAATGTTAAGCGAGCAGATCCCTAGCCGGGTGTCATGTGCGCGGATAACATGCCAGCCAGATGCCAACGAACGAACTACTTCATCTTTGATCTAAGCATAGACCACTGTGTACGTCTTAGTCTGATCTAAAACACCGGTCTAAAGTACTATGAAGTGGCGACTGGTCTTTGGTGAGTACACATCCTGTTAAATTCCACGCAACGGTTGACTGAATCATGCTAACGAAAAATGAGACTTTCGCAATATTTGTTTTGTAAACTTACCTAAGTGCATGTAGGATTTGGTAGTCAGGTTGTATTCTCCCCACTTCAGGTTCTCATAGCGATTTGTTGTTGATCGCCCCCTCAGAACAATGGATGACAAGCTTTTAGGTAAATTGGGATTTCTGAAAAGTATAGAACGTATGACTCGTAACTCTGCATTGACCCTGTTTCTTTACTCCATGGAAGCCATGCGTCTGCCATCGGATTGCATTTGGGTAAAATGTACAATAGTTGGCTATTTTGAAGTCTTCAAAATAAGAGGCGCACACCAGAGCAATCTGATATCGCGACAAAATGTTCTTCAAGTGTTTAAGGGAGAAAGCAATCGTTTTCCGTCAGTAACAAGAGCAACGTTAAGGGTTGATATGCCATGTGCATCTCATCCAGCCCAGATCCGAGGCATAATCAGTATTTTAAACATTCCCGCAAAAGTGACCAATACTGGTGAACTTATAATAGCAATGGAGGTCAGCAATGCTCCCCTCATTAGAAAAAAATCTGAAACCTTTTGTCAAGATTCTTTACGTAGTTTGGAAGATTGGGAGGCGGACGACAAAGAACAGATATATAATAATGAAAAGACAACTGGGGGCGCAACATTGGTCCATTTCGTCTGAAACGCGACAGGTTCGTGGCGGGATAGTTACTTTTTGCCAAATATCCTGTCACAAACCCTGACAGATATCAGGGAAAAGGCAAAGAAGAGCGAAATTGACACCAAGGGAGCCACACTAGTCGGATCCGTCCCAAAATCCACGTCCGTTACACCCTTGTCAGTTGTTACACTTACTAAATTGAAGATCCATCAAGGGATTTGATAGGTTGAGCCACTAGCTAAAAATGACATTAGTGGACGCCGCAGCACTCGGACCTGTTCGACAACCATTGTCAGCCGTTGTCGTCTCAGGAGGTCATAGCAAAGAGCAACATCACATTTGCCTAAGTAATTTGAGCCGTTGGTCAGTCTTGTTCTTCTCAGTAGGAACACATCTGCGAATTTTCTTATGATTGTTTGAGCGGTTTGGCGGATAGAGTGGCAGATTCCGAAGCAACAGCAAAAATAACCACTTGGTGTCACAGAAAACGTCGAATATTGAAAACGGGAAGGCAAGCGCCATCGTCTCCTTAGCAGATATCTATCGTCATATTTCATGAAAATCCGTCAAGGAACTCCGAATACACAGAGGCTACCATAAAAAATATTACCACTAGAGAACACACTGACTGTCGGATCAGTCCAAAAATTCTCTCTGCTGTCCCATCTGCCAAAGAAAAGTGATGTAAAACGCCCGCATAGTGGTTCTACATTCACTTCAACTGGGCAAACAAAACGACCAACAGAGACGGTGTTTTACAGCGAGTAAAAAGAGAGACCATTCATCTTTTGCATCTTGGATAATAAATACACGCCAAGGGAACATAAACGAATACCAAAAATATATCTCCAAGATGGCCAAAGATCTGTATGCCTTTTTATTTTACGTAACGTCAAAAATGCATCGTTTCTCTTTAGGTCAAGCCACAAGTAACAAATTGTGAGTGGAATGTACAATATTGTGGCCTCTTTGTATCACCTGACGATTGTAGTAATGTATGAAAGATTACAATGTAAAGCTTACCCAGATTTTATGAAGTTGGTAAAGTATCTCAGTACAGCCTCGCTAATCATGCGTTCACCATTTCCGAAACCCTTTCGGAAAGGTGTTACTTCAGCTAATGGTGCCCCCATGACGTACATGAGGTCATCTCCTTGAACACTAGCGCCGCCGTCGGGGTAATCAGGACCGCGGCTCGGATATCCAAACACATAGAAGTAGGTTTTGTTTTTAGTGGCGTGAAGATTAGCCAATTTAAGCATTGGCACGTTGAACTGTCCGTCACCCAACATCTCCATCATGTTGCTTCTCATTCTTGGTTCGTCTTCATCTCTCTCGTGATCTTTGTAAGAGAAGTCTACAATGTGAACAATAGAGGGTTGACGTTGCTTGTATTGCGAGTTGACGTACGTCTCAATGATTCTCTCACGCTCTTGTGCTTCAATCCCGTCTACTTGGGATTGCTTCATCATACTAAATCCCTCGTCACGTGTTAATCCCATGAGAATTTCCATCTGGTTGAACGGTGCATGAGGTCTCTTCAACAAATCTTCGACATTTCGTGGCAACATTTTGGAGCCATGTTCATCACCCTCGACCGGACAGAAAGCACATGAGTATTTGCTATTGAACTTTATGTCTGCGTAAACTATTTCATCGGCAGACTTGCTCTTAATACACTCAATCATACTAAAATGATCTCGTTTTCTATCATTAGAGCAGTTTAGACTTTCCCACAGCTTTCGGGCCCATTTCACCGGAGTTTTTGAGACAGCCCACGAAGCAAGTGCCGATCCCGATTGGAGAATGATTCTTCGAAATAATGCTGCCTCTTTGAAATCTGAAAATTAGAAACAGGAATTATACTTAAACACTTGTACAAGGAAAATCTTGGAGACATCCAAGGATATTCTTTGATTTTAAACCTGGTTCTGTCAAGTAATTAAAAAATGAATTTACTTCGTATAGTTTATTTAACTTCTGTTTCTGTTGGTTACACAAAAATACGTTTGATTTGAAATAAATTTCGAAGTATTGTGCATGTTACTTACACTGAGGGTATGGCGCGTATGACGAGAGGATGTTAACTAGCGCCGCACCGGTTCCCTGTCCAAGAAGAGTCACACGTGATGGATCCCCGCCAAACGGGCGTATATTTTGTTTGAGCCACTGAAGAGCGGCGGCGATGTCTAACAAAGCATAATTTCCGGCAGCGTGTCTGTCACCCGTCGACAAGAACCCTATGAAAACGTGAACATACACATGAACAAACAGAACACAATGGTGCTAGAAATTTAGAAATATGATGGTTAACTCTATGTAAATGACCTTAAAATGTTATTGGTATTAAATCAATACGTGTAGGTTTTCACCAAAATCAATTGGAAGATCACATATAACTGATATTAAATGGCCCGAGGTTGAAAACTTTGGCCAAGCTTTTCAGAAATGGTGACGTTTTTGCCTAAGAATGCTTCAAACGATCTGAGGAATCACGTCTGTCATGGTTGGGACAGATTTGAAACCATTTTTGTAGTTGAGTAGCCAAGTTGATAATTTATGTATTTAGTGGTAAGTAAAGAGGAATTATCCTTTCAAAAGGACACCAAGAAAAGTTCAAACGATTCCAACAAAAGCGGGTTCGGTCAGCCAATGATGCACCGCAGGTACATCCCCTGAGCAACAGTCGCCATGTGATTGGCTTAAAGCGTTAGTCACACTTGCTGCAGATTTTCTTAAGAATTTTAAAACTCATTCCAAACTTTTGAAGATTGATAACAGGAACTGAGCTCGATCTCATTTCATAGATGTAAACGAAGAACTAATAATTAATTCCTGTTAATAGACCTTAACTGGGTGTTGTTTCCTTCTAAATTTGTCAGTATTTCTTTTTATTCCTACTCATTTTTGGAAAATAATATTTCTTTGTGATAGACCACGTTTGTGACCAATTTCATACAACAGTTCCGTTCATATCACTTGTCGCTGTCAATGAAATGCTCTCGCTAACGTCATTTTAGCGCTCCCATTATCATGGCTTAGCGCAGAGCCTGAATTGCTTTTAGTAATGGAGCAACACCAGCCGCTCACTTCTTACTATTAGTTGTTTGTACATCAAATGATATCCTTGTAAAAATGAATGCCCGGTGACTGTTGTGCTGATTACATTACTTTTCAACTGGGTGTAAAATATTTCAGAAATCTTTGCGCCCATCTGTATTTGCGTTTACACTACTCAGTTGTTCCTTGGAATTATGCGGAAATCATATCAGTGCGCGTGCGTGGTAACCATTGTCCGAAATGGATTAACTCGAAGCATTAGTGAATTCCAATGGGCGTTTGCATTCTTTCCCAGAGCTACAAGGGCTCGACAGCACTGTGGAGAGATCATGTAACATGGCTTCTCATTGATTAAAAGAACAAAGCAACATTCGGGCATTCCGATTGGTTGCAAAATATTAGACACTCCGATTGCTTGATGTTGAGAAATGTACGTCAAGAATATTGCCCTATCTATTTAGAAATGCCAGTGCGGCTTGCAGCTGTAGTAACATCAAGAGCAGTCTAAATCGATTTATTCCACAAAAGTTCGTGTTTTTTACACACTCAACATGACAAGGCATTAAACAAAACAAGAAAACGATTTGCTATACTTGTCTGGTTCTTTCCTGTACCATATGTTAACGACAAACGTTCAAACCAAGGCAAGTGACGATTTCTGCGTAGTCATTAGCCTCATTTCGGCCGCCAGCACGCAGTCAGCTTCGAATAAACTAAAATGTGGTCACATTTCTGAGCGGTTTTGTATAAAAAGGAAAATCTTGTTCAGTCTGTAGGATACGGTTTGCGTCAGTGTTGTGCATTCACTAGGAACTATAACAGAAGCGCGTCATACGCGAAGAGTGACCCTGTATAGATGTAAAGCCATTATCGAGTGGCATCTGGCACCAAAGTAGCCGGGCCTATTACATGTAATTGTATCAGACAGCTATATTGTTGAGATGAACACTCTGTGTCTTTGTTGGGATGGCCAGGCTTAGGCAACATTACGAACTAGTTAACGTGTCGATCATCATCATTCCACAGCGCCACTCTTCCGTATAGGTGGCGCTGCGCCTCAGATTTGGGTCCGACTTTTCCCCGTTTTTCTTGCTTTGCTTTTACACCAAATTCAAAAAACATGGTCAATTTCCATCACAGCTCACCAATACTTGTCCCCAATCGAAACTTCCCTGGGATAATGTTCCCCCAGTTTTAGAGCCGCGCAAACACCATACATCAACTTCACTTCAAAAAGAATGCTGGTAACAAACTTACGCAAATAGTACAGTTTTCGACAAAATGTCACTATGACATAATTACACATTAAGACGTTACATAGAAACAATGGTCAATTCTAGCCAGCAACAAAATGGTGACTGGCAAAATATAATTTTGGTTGGTCGATCTAAAGTTTTTACCCTAAAAGAGAAGACATCTGCATCAATTTGCTTTACCTAAAGCTCCGAGTCTGTAGTTGAGAGTGACTACAATGACTTGCCCGTAACTCGCCAGAACACTGCCGTCATAGGCATTGCCAGTTCCAAAGTCGTAGGAATCTCCGTGAATCAAAACGACGACTGCGTACGGAGGAGATTCCGTTAAACCTGGAACTGAAAATAAGAAGCAATAAGAATAATTCAATTTTATTGCTGTTTGTAAAAATGTTATTGTGGCACACTGTATATCTATAACTTAGGTTACACCAGACCCTGGAAAAATGTCCAAATTTGGAATATCATATCTCAGAAACGTCTCATCGGATTCATATGAAACTTTCAGAGACTACGATTTATTCACTGTTCCCCTAAATGCTTTTGGGATTTAAAAGTGTTCCATGAGGGGCTTTCAAAATAGCAATTTTATGATGTCCATGAAGTTGTATAAAACGGAAAGGAAAAGACATTAATTCTAGAACAGCGTTTTTTAGATCTCAACAAGACATTTATAATAAATAAAAGCTGATAATATTGTTGATACCGTTGTTTTGCTTTCAGGGTACCTTTCTTTTCGTAATTTATTACTAAAAATGTGGCCACGTGACCCAATAAATAACAGATTGGTAAATGTCAACCTGCTTAAAACCTAAAGACTTTCTACAATAGTAAGCTAAATTCTATAGTTGTGTAAATATTTGGCTGAATATGCAGATTGTCAATAAGGCCCGACATAACCATGCGTTAGCTGCCTTTGTTTTATCACAGAAAATCTTCAGCCGTGTCTTTTGTACTGATGCGCTTTATTTACGTTATATACAAAGAAGCATATTTAAGGACTCTGTGAAGGACCCAAAGTGTACGATGAACACGGGGCCACCGGAAAAACATTCGCTACGACAGAAATTAGGAACACGTGGAACCTAAGCTTAAGATTATGTAGGACTTTACCGACAAGTAAGAATTCAGCCAAATATCCATGAAACTATAATGTTACACACTCGAAAAGTAATATTTTCTGAAAGTAGAAAGCATGTTAATGTTGAATTTTCATTTTATATCAATCTGCATTTGGTTGAGTCACGTGACTGAGCCTTTATTTTGTATCAATCTGCATTTGGCTGAGTCACTTGACCAAGCCCTTTCAGTAACATTTAGCAAAAAGAAAGGTACACTCGTAATAAAACAACGGAATCACATATCACGACCAAATTTCCTTTGATATAAATGAGCAAGTGTTTTCGTAAATACCACAGCAGTCCTGTTTTGAAAGCAAAATGGGACACTTGAATAACCTATCCTTACAGAATTTTAGAGAAAACTGCATAAGGCATGGTATCTAAAAGTTTCGTTTGAATCCGATGCACCATTTCTGAGATACAGTGTTCCAGACTTAGTTCAATTAGAAGATTTTTCTCGGACCCAACATAACCTTGATTCATTGAATATAGTGACAATAAGCACAGATGCCGTTATCTAGTATAAGGAAAAATAACTTGGGTTAATTAAATTAAATTTATTGAGATACGAAGGTAAAGAATTGCGAAAACAATTTGTTGAGTGCGAGTTCATTTATTTGGAATAACTTTGTTCTGTGACATAATGGATTTGTATGGGCATTGGCAGACAAATGTAACGAGATGACACGACATAACTTTTGCCACAATTCATGATGTTGACAAAGCCATTGCAACAAACCACAATATGGCGCCAACGAGACTTTAGCACGAGCAGTTACACCATGTAAAAAGAATGAAATGTTTTAATTTCCAAAAGTTTCGATGAAACTTATTTATAAATTTGAACGTTTATGAAACACCTGATACATGTAATTTGCATTCAACTATTTAAGAATTGACTTTTCTGAAGTTCGCTAGAAATTACACGAAATTCATTATCAGACAATGAACTATGAATACCGTTAATACATCTAATTGTTATATCAGCATAAAGAATGTAATAAAAAATGACACAGCTGGCAAAATCAGCCATGAAAACGAAAACTATTAATGGACCCAGGGTGGACCCCTAATAGAGACCTCGTAGTATTGAAGATGGGTTAGTATTTTTGTTGTCGTTCATGTGAACACACTGATAGTCATTCAAATATTTTGAAGATGGGGGATTGCAGCAATGCTGTTTCAGTTTACCAAAAGCAGGTAGGTAACTTATTATTTCCCTATTCATTTACCCTTGATTTCCATTTTGAAGAGTGCGCTCAAAAGTCCCACACATACTATCAAGCACTTACATTGAAAATAATCGTAAAACTGATTGTAAATATGCTTTTCAAAAATTTAAGTAGAGTCATAAGGGTAAATTATCAAAAAACAGTAAATGAATGACGTTTGTTTAATTGTTGGGCAAGATGGGGAACAAAACGCAATTATGCTGAATACCGAAGGCAAGAATGTCCTTTGGCAGCTGTGGCCATGCCAAGCATACAATTACTCATGGAACCAAAGATCGTTTGAAATTGGAATATCGTTGCACGATCACCATCAGTCATGCTTCCAGATATCGTGCACATTTTCTGCAGTCAATCACATCACTTCTGCTTTTCATTCAGTATGGATATGACTAGATAATTAATTACACGGTAATTAACGCCGAGAGCGTATAATATATTTTATATGAAGGGAACATGGACGGAGAAAATAAATAACCAATCTTGTCAACCTCATTCATTACAGATTAAACATTAAAACCAATTTATTTGACGTACAGCGTCTTAGTGCTTGACCTAAGAATTACGTGTTGTCATGGAGAAAGGCACATTTTTGTCTTAGATTATCGTGACTTGTTATTCAGTAACTTAGCACGTTAAATGCCCTAACCATCCAGCATAGCCATTTTTTAAACACATTCCAGCAATCGGTGAAATTTAAGATCTAATAGCTAAAACTTTGCAATAAAGTCTTGTAAATATGCAGCGTAGGAAACCAGAATTTGACTGTGTACACGTAACCCGTTGTATGGAATTTTGTCGTAGGAAAACAGTTCGTGGAAACGCCAACCACCTGAGTGGCACTTCCGGTATAACTAACCTATCGGCGTCACCCGTAATCATACCCTTAATCCTGGGTTCATCAAGTGCGAACTGCGATTCTACATTTATCCAAGTAAAGAATGACGTACTCAAGCACAGAATGATAGACTGTTATCTAAAGTTTGTACTGTAAATTAGAAAAGACAAAATGTCAGCAATAAATTGGAGTTCGAGTCAATGTCCAGAGAGACTTCAGGCCATGCGGCTATTGACTTGCGAGTATGGTGATGCGGTAAACATTTTAGGGCATAACCTTGAATGTCCGAAAGCTGGTCAGAGGTCCCTCGAGAGATATGATGGTAATCTGAGATTTTGCCACAACTTTCGAGGGGTCAAGTTGGATACGGGGCGGGGCCCCTAATTTGTGCAGGGCCCTAAGCTGCAAATTACTTGGCTCTGACTGGACAATCCGGTACTGAAGTTCCACGTTTTTAAAGAATAACACCTGCGATGAAAATTCCTCTATTGTTGCTTATGTACGTGAAATTTGAGAGCAGTGTCCATTTAAAACGATTTCGGACATTTGACACAGTTAAAGTAGTTGAAAAAAAATTGCTAAGTTGCACAATAAAGAGAAAACGTGTGAAGAAAGGAAAAAAGATACAAAATCCCTAATGAATAGACAACTTTGGGTACTCTCAAATTTAGGACACAGGTCAATTTTCGAAAAAAGAAAATATCATTTCTTATGTCTAGAGAAGTTGGTCTTTCTTTTTGAAAGCAATAGTCACCATTAGTTGGCATATACTAATGAACACATAGTCTAATTTGTTACAAAACTGTAGCTGACCTTTAGGAAAATCATTGTCTGAAACTAAAGGATTCTTCCTGTTTTTTTTTTCTGTGCATAACGGGACGATTAGTTGCTTACAGTTTCTGATTGATTTGGAACTAAAACACAATAACCTTTTACTGACGTTTCGCCCAGGGACTGACTAATGCTTGTATTTTAGTTCTTAATACAAGCTAGTTACATTGTTAGAACAAATTTAACACGCGGTACAACCCCACGGGACAAACGGATAGGTCAGAAATGTAGCAAAAGTTCATTACACAAAATATTGTTGAGTCACATCAAAGCAACACGACTGGAAAAGAAACAGAATCATTAACGACAGTTGACGGAAACTAAGTGGAGTCATAAATTTTTGTTAAGTTTGGACTTTGAGAAAACCGTTATAACTACACTACGCCGTTAATAATCAGCTTGTAATTAATAGCCAGCAATAGTTAAAAGGATACTAAACCATGCTTTGATGATTTCCACCAATCCTCGTTCTGTCACGTGCTAAAGTATCATAGGCGTCAACCTTCCAAGTTAAAGGCAAGAATTGACTAAAACTCATATTCCCTGTGTCACAGATTTGTCACTTTTCTCCACAGTTGCTGTGTAAAGCGCTAAAAGCGTAGGCCACGCTTGCCCGTTTAGAAAACTTTAAAAGTTTTCAAATTTTCCTACAAACTTTTCAGGGTTGTCGATGGTTACAGAGAATTATTTTGTTTCAGGGAACTGGATGGGAAAGTTGTTTTTAATATATGTTCATAGGCCAAAACCGGGTTTGGTATTCTTTTGACGAAATCACCTTGGTTAGGATCTGACCTTTCCACAAATGCATAAATCAGTGAAAACAGATTCCGCTCCACACCTGGGAATACGCTAAGTTGATAAATGTGCAATTAACTCAAATTTTAATCAGGATATTTGACACGGTTGGTCTCGTTCCGTAGAAACAAGATATTTGCAAGCTAGTGTGATCACATGCTTTGTTTATAATGGCGGGCGATATCTCACGAAGACTTGTGCCATTTTGCTCGTTCTCGATTTTTTGAGTCTACAGAACGCAGACCTTAGGCAAGGCACCCCAGCCTCTCGTTCACTAACGCTAGGACCTCGCTAAAAAGCAAGACTTCGCGAGATTACGTGAGATATTGCCACGTATTTCAAATAAAAACACGTAACTTTGACTAGATTTTAGCTAAGTCCTAGCGTAGGTCCTAGCCTTACTGAACGCACGCCAAGCCACAGATCTGGTTAGGTCAAGGCAAACCAACTGTTCAAGCCAACCAGTGCACTTTACCATGGCGGCCGTATTGACACATTTACATAAAACTCCAGCCCTGGAATGCCAATTCCTGGACATGACGAATGTATTATCAAAGTTTACGACCCCGAGACTAGCCGCGAGAGTTTGCACAGAGAATTTCCTACTGTCTGCTCGACAGTGAGATTTGATCGAGTTTTGGAGTTATCAAATCAAGCCTAATTTAACCGTTTCATTTTCATTTTGACATTTTTGTTCATCAAGCAAGACTCATCGGCTACGGCTCTAGACAACCAGCGATTTCACTGCAAAATTAGTCAACAAACTCGACAATAACATTAATAATTTTTATACGCACCCTGGCGGATACCGGAAATAGTCTGGCCCGTTTCATCTCTACTCTTAGAACCACTTTCGACAACCTATCAAACTACATGCTTGGAGTTTTTAACAAGGCTTTTCATCGGGTGTTACAATCATGCTACTGTAGTTCACGAAATAAAGTGATGTTTGGTTTCTGAGTGTTTCTTCTGCAATTATCAATGAAAAGTTTTAGCCCCTACTAGAAAGTGTTTTTACGTGACTTTCGAAAAACTACTCGTGTTCGCGTAGCGGAGGATGTGCATTGGTGTCGCATCAATTATGATTGTTTTCAATTGTTTCTATAATAATTCATTTGTGCAATGCTTACCTGTTGCCGATATACTTTATTGCAAATTCGATTTCGGGATTATCTGCAGTATTTCCCTATACCAGCGAAATAAACTTTAAAAAATGTAAAGTTTACCTTTTAAAAATTTCAATCCAGTACTTTTTGTTACTGACAGCTTACATTGTACTTTTCAGTTGTTTCACTCATGGTGGACTATCCAACATTTTGACTTTTTCCTGCCATCCCGCCACACCGTCAAAGTGTCCCACTTTTCGACGCACGGCGACACTGACATATTATCATATGCCACTGTAATTTCCCAGGCGACAAAGCATTGTTTCCAGTTCGACTTAAAAGCAAAAAAAAAACAAACGTTTCAAGGGTTTTTCAAGCACTAGCCTTTTCGACAAAAACGCCAGGCGCTTTTGGATGTATATATGACCTCCCTGGTTCATTTATTTTGTTTATGTTACTATTACACCCTGTTATTTTTCGCATTTTGGTAACACTCTTGGTTTTTAGAATTAAAAATATTTTCTAAACCGGTCAGGTATGTGAAATGATGATTATTTATGAATTAAATTGTTCATCGTTTGCTTCTGCTATAATCGTGCACATGATAAAGCGCTTTCTTATGTTATACAAATCGGTCGAAAAACGGCGGAGTTGCGAAAAATTTTAGTGACCGTGATTCACATAGAAATAACCGACACCGGAACAAACGAAAGCAAATAAATGCCACGCATGCGTGGCGCAACCCCAGGAGCGCGAGATCGAAATTGTCACTCCAGGACTAGAGTTCTATGATAAAACTAACGCTAGTTAAAATTGCCACCTGAACCACGTGCAAATAAAAAAGGAAGTCAAATTTGTGTTGAAGTGTTTGACGTTTGTGTCATGAAAAGAACCCCATTGCCATCACGACCTACGAGGCTCAAGAAAACGACGTGGACAATTTGATGACATTAAAAAAATTGGTACCGCTTGACACACACTATGAACAGCAAATATCTACAAGAAACCGCCAGTCTGGGAGATTCCTGAACAATTTCTCTCACGGTAAATACGTTGAAAAATTAACAAATCTATTTCCAAACCAGTTCCAATTTATTTCATGTTTGCCACAAATCACAGAGGCAGCACAAAGTCTCTTATGTCTTAGCCAAGTAAATGAGTAAATGCTCTGGAGTATCACAGAATCTGGGTGGTGGGGTAGAACAGCTACTGTAAATTACGAAGTCGTAGTCCGGCATTATCTAAATCAAACTACGCTTTCTAAATCCCTTAGTGTACCGTTTGCATTAGGTGAAGAGACCTGTTTGCTCTCTGCCCAGTGTCAACTGTAAAACGATATGGAATAATATTTGTTACAAAATTTTCTTGTCAGCAAACATGTTCCATTAGTGTACACATTATTTGTATTGGCATTGGCTCGAACTGCTGTCAGATCAAACGAAACAAACACGATTTGAATAAATCTTGTTATCTAGTTGATTTTATGCGATCTAAGTAAGACGTCAGGCGTCCGTTTGTGAACATTTCTTTTTCCTAATCTTGTAAAATGGGCAGTTTATTTCCGTCTGCAAATTGTGTACAACAATTAACGCGAAAGTCTTACTTACGACTACCAACATCAGTAATAAGCAGCGTGTCTATAGAGCTACGTAGCATTATAGAGCATGAGGATTTATTCGAAGTAAAGGTTTAAACCAAATATTAGAGACGTTTTTAAAAACCTGGGGTGAAGTTTTTTGTGTTCGGCAACAATTTAAAAATGTTTTGTTGAAACTTACTCCATCGAACTCGTTCCATTGCATCGTATCACAATACATTATGCTGGTCAAGTTCTCTCGAAACCTTGTGACTTTTTAACAAATGATTTCGTAAGTCGATGGATATCCGCAGTCACGCAGTTCTAGTCCTTGACCTAACCGAACACGCACGTGCGCTCGTGAGAAATGGCATTGTGTGTTATTGCTTTGT
This sequence comes from Phoronis australis, assembly GCA_002633005.1. Taxonomy (NCBI): domain Eukaryota; kingdom Metazoa; phylum Phoronida; family Phoronidae; genus Phoronis; species Phoronis australis. The sequence goes on along the minus strand of NMRA01000413.1, from coordinate 298,707 downwards.
ACGCCTCGTGTGTTTGTTTAGTAGTCGTTAACATGTAGAAACACACAGAAATAATACACTGAAAGTTTCACAAACATAACACTTATATTGTATGTTTTTATTGACATTCCACTGCCTCAGTGCACGAAATGTACCCACATCATTAAAACGGCTGTCAAATTCACTGTTTATATTTGTTCCTTCGTCGAATGCATTGTAAAGGAGCGGCAAGCAAAGGAGATTCGATTGAATACAAAGGTATTTGAATCGGCTTAATATGTGTGAATTTCGTCGTCGAGTTGACATTTTCATTTCAGCAACAGAGCGGATAATTTGCCGATAATTATGATACACAGAAACTAATTTCCATGCAGGTAGCGTGTCAAAGAGAAAATATTTGTGTATGTTGCGACTTTCAAAAATGACACAACGGAGAAGTGGTAGATATAATACAACAAAAACAGCCAATATCCTTTTCACGATTTTCAGGTATAAGTAAAACATAGCGACGCCAAAACGGACATAACTTGTGAATAATGCAGACACTTCTTCTTCACACCATGTAATACATGTGGAATCTAAAGACATTTGTATGCACATATACACAATGTGCCAATCGAAAAAGAAAGACTACACATAGAGAAATTCAATCTGCTGTCACCGACCTAAATAGACTTAAAGTTGACCTTGTGAATTCAAACAAACTGCTCTGCCCGCGTTCATAACGTTCAAACTGATCATGCAATAACTGTGTTACCTTTCAATCAATTAGAGTGCCACCGGCTAACTCGCTAATGAACATAACCCCATGCATTTGTACCATCGGTTCTGCAGCCTTTTCACCTTTTGGTTTTGGCCCTTAAATTCTTCGCACCCGTAAGCATGGTCAAATGGGTTTTCTCATTTTTGTTTTCGAAATATGGTGTCCCTGATTTTACAGTAATACTGTCCGAATAACGAGTTTGATTTTCCAGGTTTTTATTTTATACATATTGCTGATTCTACCATGTACCGTTGAAGGATGACCGACACTTTTGCCTATAAGATAATTCTATTCCACATGCCGCCATTTCTCTGTAAGCACAAAATACCTTTAGCCTCTTCTCGGCTCTTCACTGAATGTAAGTGGAACTACGCTACAAACCGGAGAAGGAATTGAGTTTTTGTACTTTAAGTCAGTTCTGATGCAATAGATGTCTCAAGATGTATAGATTCTAGTGACTCTTACAGATGCTTTAAGTAAACAAATTCTATTAAAATGAGTCTTAATGTAATAGCATCTAACGATGCCTTGTTCATCTCGTTGATTCGTTTCCTCGAACATTTGCCAAGCACCGTTTAAATGAAGCAAATATTGTTTTTTAGAATTTTCACCAATAATTTGGAACTAATAATACTCATACAGATTTTGGTTGGACATCTTACAGTTCTAAGAAACCAAGATTTTGACTCATCGTACGTGTTGCCAATCAGACAGTTCTCTCCACGTAGCTAGATAAATCACAGTTTATTAAATTACAACTACACTGATTGCATTTTTGCGTGTGCCAGTTCGACGTACCAACAGATATGACCGCGGTGCGACAAAGTGAACGAAGTTGTCGTCTACAAATAGTAACGTCCCAGTCATTTACAACTCTGGTGGTTTACAATTTGATGATATGGCGGTTGAACATTCTGAGAAAAGCCCTGTAACGATCTTTCGTGAAATGCAATATTAAGGAGAGAGTGTCACACAAAGTACAGTAGTGAGGTCGACTGGATGAGATTGTTAGTGGTTATACATGTATTTCATTTGAAGGTAATAAGAGAATTTCAAAGCCACCAACGTTATTGTTATCTCTTCCATAGCATTAGTTTTCGGACAAAACACGTTTTTAAAGATAACGACGAAACGACAATACATAGTGAGTATTTTAATGAATTCAAAAATTCATAGACATTATACGTGAGTTGCACATAAACAATTAAACGTTTTTCATTGTTCCCGAATACGACGTTTTTGGGACTTTCAGCAAATTTTGCTAACTTTGAAGGGTTCTTTCAACTTTTATATTCCATTTTTAAAAGCTGAAGTAATTAAAATAGCAATTATTCAACTCGGGTCCGTGACGCCGTGAGCAAGACGCTCTACGCAAATACTCTGTCCCTGGCGAATCACCTTTTCATTAGATTGAATATCACGGGACAACTTGATACGTACCGGGGTTGGGTTTGAAAATAGGAAGAACTTCTCGACTACTCAGTGAGCTAAGTCATTCGAAATTCGAAGGGATAAGCAAAAGCGCTCAGCATACTTGCACTGGCAGCCATTGTCTGAACTTGCTGAACATTTTTTGTTTGTTTTTTATTATTTCCCTTTTTATACAAATAGATTAAAAATGTTTACAAAATCTTTTGTAGTAAGTGACAGGCCTAATCAACCAAAAGCGCCTGCAAAACAGTATAACGTCCCTTCACTTCCCACCTTTGACATGCACACGTATTTGCCACCAAAGTCACGGATATTTTGATGTAACCACCACATTAAACATCATGTTAAATACATGAATTTATTCGACAAATTCAATAGTAAGAAGCTCAAAAGATATATAGCGATCTTCAAAGAGCCGGAAAGACAACTGCACGAAATCCTAAGGCTGTGTCGTGTTAAATAATCTATGACATTCGTGATCATGTCCGGGATTTTGTATCCAATCTGTAAGCAAAATGTCTGGTTTTATTAGCTGGAGCACGGTAATGAAAAATGCATTTCAGGTCAGAAGCTACAGTCGTGATATGCAAATATAGATCTCAATCACTTAAGAAAGTAGCCACCCGCACTTTAAGAACATTGCAACCTAGTCCATCCTCACCTCAACGTCATCAACCACTCGAGTGGTAGTAATGTCATAAAACACCAGCTTGTGGGTTATTGAATAAATCTCCATCAAGAAGAATATTATTTTTCCTGACAAAGAAAATATTGCCTGCGCCTTGCCAGCGAAGTCGTGAAAGTACAACATGTGTCGTTTAATTTTCTTAAGATGTCTGATACCATACACAAACATCTATCAATATGATGATAAAGATATTTTCCTGTTCTGTATACGTAGTATGAAAACAACCTATAGGCTGTCTGTAATTGCATAATAAATTAGCTTTGATGGTTCACCTGCATTTTAGGTCAGATATACAGTCTATATGTGCAAATATGCAATTTTCGAGTTAATTTAGCTGATTTTCCATGTATGAACCATTTCATTACTTTATGTTATAACCGAGTTTCGACCAAACCAGCTTGGAACATGCTATGAATTATGGTGACATGAACAAGGACTTTATTTTTACTGATAATTTAACTTAAATACCATGTTCAAGATCTACAATGCCACACACTACCGGACAAGAAGTGGCTGAACGGATTCGCATGAAACCTTCAGATATTAATCTCCACACACTGTTCTCCAAAACGCTGGTAAAAATTGTTTTTAAAATGTTCTGCTTTTGCACTTGCGACTATCAAACACAGGACTGATACGACTTTTTTGTAAAAAAAAACTTTAAAGTTGCATAAAACAAAAACGAAAGTATAACGTAGAGAGCTGTAACAGCATTTTCAAGATTTTGTCTTACACCACACGAAATTTGGTCACGCAATTGATCCTGTTGTTTTTCCATGAATAAACCTTAACTCTAAAAGCATGACCATGTAATCTTATTGGTGGCGGATAAAGTCGGCATTCAGCTTTCAGAAAACATAGTTTTGCTAAGTTTAATTCTACAGTTTGGTAGATATTTGGCTAATGTACAGACTTGTCAGTAAGGCTCTACATAACCTTAAAACTACATGTAACCTTCGAAGCCTTAATTCCAGCTTTTTAAACACCCATAATGTCATGTTTTGAGAAGCTGTAGGTGAATAATGAACTTCAATGGCTCTGCTTCACTGCTGATTGGAACCTGTTCTATAAATAGACGCTCCTGTGACGTCATTCCAAGACAAAGAAAAAAGGATACCTTTCGCTAAATGTGTGCTTGGTGGTCAAGTTACCTCAGCATTAGAAAGTTGGATGTACACTGTAATATTTGTTTCGTGTAAGTCAGAGAATCTTGTCTCGCATTGGCATGGAGAGGTTACGACTTTGTCAGTCTGATTTGTCAGTACGTGCTTTTGATCCTATTATAAGTTTTGAAACCATTTTGAGTTTTAAAAAATCAAAAGTATTCCGCATTCAGAATTCTAAACCAAGTTATATTATGTCAAATCAGATATAAATTTGCCACATTACATGCATTTCGAAGTACACGGAACGCATCTCGGAGTATGAAACCTAGAAACAACGTGCTGTCAGCCGGAAGAAAAACATTGAAATATAACTGAGCATGAAATTCCCTGCATTTTCGTCTCTTCAAGTCGTTACTCAGTCACACTGTTCAATACTAGCAAACCAATGAGATTAAGCCTAACAATATACTGTAGATTGCATTTAACTGACTCTCGTCCTAATGAGATTGTGCGATATACAGTGTTAATTGTCTAGGCTTGTATTTGATAGAAACGAAGACACTCCAAAACGCCCTTGCAATTTGTTAATTTAGCAAGCATTACCGTGGACTACAACCTGGCGACTAACTCCATCGATTCCCTGACAAGATCATTAACGTAATGTTAAACACGTCCTCTGATTTGGCCTCCAATAAGAGTAAGCATACTTGGTAATCAAAACGAAATTGTGCTACGCAATGTTCAGTCCCAGAACGTCATGATAGCGTAATGTTACATTGAGTTACAAGAACAGTTATAATAGGTTTAATTGTTTCTGTGACAAAACAGAAACAAGATTAGCTTATTCGTCGACACAACTGTAATGTAATAATCTCTTACTACCGATATCGTTGCTTTAATTCATTTGTATTTTTAAACTGGGACACAAATTCTGGTAAAAATATTAGAGCAGCCCCAGAAATCGCTTTCACATTACATCCAGGTTCTCATTCATTCCCTTGCATACATACATGTAGTAAGACCGAGCTAAAGGAGTAGGAGACACTTTTGTGCAGTGCCCAATTGCCAGCCAGTAAAGATTCGAACCCGGGTCTTCCAAAGGGGAGTCCGGAGCGCAAACGACTGAGCCACACCGTCTCCACAGATTGCGGTGAACATGATACATGTACACTGAACATGTGGTTGTGGAACTTAAACACCACACCCCAAGTTTATGGGGTTTCCATTCCAACTAATTTCATTCGATAGCGCAGTCTCATCGTTGAACGAGTTCTAGGCCACAACGTGGTCCTATAAAAATTGTCCAACTTGTCCTCGCGCTTGTCAGTAAGACAAACATCTGAGGAGAAGAAACCTTTCTGCACAAAGGAAACCCTAAGAGTGACGTTTCACATATACCTTCGATGAGTGTCTCGTGTAATTCCATGCTGTGTTTATTTTACAATAAATCTCTTTACGAGCTCTCTACACTCATTCAGCATCAATTTAACTTGTCGTTGTTCTCCAAGATATGGCTTTGGTTAAGAAGTCATAAAGCTTAACGCTCGGAGCGAACTAAAGAGGATGTGCGTTTTCAATGAACATGTTTGCGAGTTCACAATATACATTCGCTTTTGCATCAGTGAAATCGTGTATACTATTGAGAACGGGTTATGTATGTACAGTAATAAACTTTATGATCTCGCAAGTCTAGTGATTTGCATTCGAAATAGCACCATCAGTTATCTACACATTGAAGGCATCGATATCTTATCCAGACCTACAAAAATTAACTTAGTTAAATAAATAGCGTGTAAGACAATCCCAAAAGGCTGACAACTATTCTAGAATAAACCGGTAGTGCAACCGACATGTCACTGAATACAGCACAGTGTGGCGGTTTCACCCATATCTTAAGTCTTACCCAAATGTATATTGAACACTGCTTCAACAGCTCAAAATGCAAATGAAACGGTTTGTTAAGACAGAAATAGCCCTTATGAGCTCCAATCCGACCACAGTATAGAAAACGTCACCCTAGGCAGTAAAGACTCAATTTTAACTTATCACGCATATGTGATGGTACGGCTGTGCAATAACTGTGTTTTCCATATTTTGAATTTAAAATAACTATATTCCCCACTAGAATTTGAAAATATTAATAGGAATTGCGACAGTCATTTCACAGCGACGAACCTGATTCTGGCGGGCATTGTACTATAACGGCTGCAGGGCACTCATATGAATGAATGCAACGAGCTCGTTCTCAAAAGTACACATTGGCGTTCCATTGACTAAGTTGCAGGGTGTCTTAGCAGTGGCTTTAACCATGTTGCTGCTAATCCCAGCTGAACTTCAAGTCCAATCGTTGCTTCAACAGCAGTGAACGTACCAAAAGAAACACCCTGTCAATCAAAGCGACGCTGTATTGATCAAAAACTTGTGCGTCGACGAATCCTGGAAGTTATGTTCGATTACTTGGCCGTCAACGACCCTTACCATTACTTGATCAGGTTGTAAACGCACATTGATCCGATTACTCGATTGAGCGATCATTACTAGTTTCAGGGTCCTGTTTTGGGGTCCATAAGATCAATAATAGACCATTAAATAAATGTAGGCGGGCACGGTCAAAGAAAATGTAGTTGGAGAGATTGACTCCGCCTGTTGCAAAGGTGCGATGATGAACTAATGTCTGCGTAGGAAAATTGTAACAACGTGGACATTACTTTTATAATTGCTCATTAAAAATCAAATTCACCAACAATTTGGTGACTACGTGGTATGGAAGATTAAACGTCCACCAAAATAGTGCTAAAGCGTAGCAATGTTCTTTGCACCTTGTGTCTTTTGCCTCTGTAAATCAGCATCTTCATAGCCCCACATACAAAACTCGTAGACATATTTAAAATGTTTTTGTTGTTAACTTTCAGAGTCCCCGAAAAACTTTTGCCACAGGTTTTCCCACAATATTGCATCAAAGTGTCGTCTACAGATTATGTAAGACTAGTTTCTTGCGAGTATTGCGAAATCAGACCAATCTTCGCTAGATATTGCCAAAGTAAAACCGTCATCTCACCGACTCATGCTCACTCGATACAATTTTCGTCAATTTCCATAATGCATTAAATGCGTTGGCCTACTTGTAAAAAAGCAAAATCCGATCCTCGGCGTTTTCGAGCCTACCTTTTTTAGAAGGAACTAGAAATATATTTCTCGAGCGTAAAACCGTACAAACAAATATATCGAATATTAAATTTTACCTCTACAGTAACGTTCACTGCACTCGTGTTTGAATCACAAAACGACCTCCTTTTTTGAGGCCAATAATCCTCTTGATCACTTTTGATTGGCTGATTCTTGTAACATTTGTCGCATATAACATATTTTTAACCGGCCATACCATTATTTCCTTGAATTCCATGCGAACGATTGAACATTTTCTCGGCGTTATATTTTCACAGCATTGACTGACTCGGCGAAGTTCACCTAATTTGTCACCCAAGTGAGAGACTGAATGCGCTGAACATTTGACAGCAATGATTCTCAAATGCACGTGCTAATAAGAAAAAAATATGTTATATATTAACGGCTAATATTCTATGGAATTGGCTTATTTTTATTGCGTAGTTGAAATGCCGTGTGTGAACTTGTAATACCAGAATAAACACAGAATTCCCAGTTTTGACTTATTGACAGGTATTAACAACGATTTTCTTACCATGTCTCTAAAACAATTTTGGAGGAAATTTGAAAACTCCTTGAATAAGCGTGTCCTCTGCTTTATGGCAGCTGTGGGAAATACATACACCAAGAGCAGTAACATCCTTTCTGTGACACAGTGAGTAAGCATTTTAGTTGAACTGCCTTCATCATTTGTTAATGTGGTACACCAATGGTGCATTAGCAGAATACATAACAAGGATTTGTTGAAATCACCAAAAATGGTTTAGTGCCCCTTCAAGCAAGCGGAAGCGTTAAAGGAGAATGCGACCAAAAACAAATTATTTTGTATCAATTTAGATTGAATAGCCCCACTCGATAACAGCAAGTACAGGTCTATTACCTGACAACTGGCGCCAAATGGAGGTGTTGAAATTAACCAATGACGTCACAGGATCGAACGCAGTCTGTTCACCAGTTCACAACACGCTTACTGGTGTCAGCTTATCGCTTGAATTCATCGTTTTACAACAATGAATTATCAAAATTCTATGTAAGCCTAACAAACACATCGAGTTCTTGAACAAACGTGTTGTTTTGTATCGCTGTTACGGATTTATATGTATTTGAACGTGCTGTAGCCTACAAAGTTCGGTGGGCTAATTTACCGTGGGAGTTCGGTGATAAATTCGAATTGTTATTCCGTGAAATATAGACAGGAGAACATTGCTGTGTATTGTAATTTTAGACTGGCGATTTTTTCAGTTCTAAGTACAAAAAACGCTTGTTATCCCAGCCAGTGACTCGGAACCCGATCACGCCCGTCGCGGCCTGACTGAAGACATCACGAACATAAACCATCCAAAGTTGGAAACTAAATTTCAAGCCACGAAAAGACTATACTAGTGAGCCAAAGAAATAATGTGCACGGGATTATTTTGTTGGATTAGCCGCGAAACTTCAAATCTTCTTACTCATCGGTGGCCACGATGTCAGGTTCCCCTTCCACAGAACTATTAGGGCAAAAGTTGCACAGTAACAATGATTCGACTACTGTATATGTATATCTTAATAAAGATTCCCCTAACATGTGACCATAGCACATAGAATCGAGTTATTGTTTCACAACAGCCTTCTGTCAGCAAACACTGAATTAGCATGCGCTCACACGGCCTCGATGTATCTACAGTGCTGGCTTCTCAAAACAATTGCACTCACGAACACTCCAACGGCATTACAAATAGTATCTAATGAGAGAGACTTTGACACTTTGTTACAGTTTTATAAAAGCATTGGTTAGGGTGAGAATAATTCATTTGGAACAATAAAAATAAGCCAACATGGCAACTTGCAATCCCGACTTAAACGAGTGCTCATCAGTCTCCTTTTCTGCCCTTGCATGAGCTGTTTGCTAAGCCGGCATTCGCCAGTTAAATCACTGTCGACGAAATGCCGACCACAGACACGGAGATGTTTCACGGCCTCATGCTTGGTATTAATGGCGTACTTTCCATTCTTCACTGCCGCGAGCCACTTTCGAAGCATTTCGGGCTCTCGAGGAAATCGAAAAAGCGATATACCTGCTTTCCTCGCAGGTTCATTGTTGGCACAAGCGGGAGCGATACAACACACCATAGCGGCACTCACTCTGCAAAAGAACCACTGACGTCGCTGGGTCGTTTTCTCACCTTCCTCACACGTTAACGCGACACCTCTCGGCGAGGTAAGATCGACCGTATACGAGGTGATGTGGATAGAGACCGATTAAGACGATATTCTCCTTTAAGTTTGTGAAAACGATTATTACAAAATTAGTTATTTATATTCTAAAAATAACAGGCTCTATCTGGCTTTGGTCTTGTTTGAAAAACTAATAAACCGTTTCTTTAGTGAAGTTCAAGATTGTTTAATTGACCCTAAAGTTACGGGATCTTTTGAGGTCAAATATGATTTCAGTTCAAGCACAACAGTGAAACATCAGCTAACTGAAGAGTGAACAAAAGAATTATTTGTTATTTTGAAGTGTACAAACTCAAAGATTAAAATGAAAGGGAGATGCGATTGAGACGATTACCAGGACACCAGTGGATATCTGCTTTGCCTCAAGACTTAATGGGATCGCCTTAACAGACTTCAAGGTATTCTAAAATATGGACTGCACTTGAAAATCGTTGCACCACCTGTCTTTATTCATGTATAGACAATACGGTAACATCATAGGTGGAAATGATGAATAACGTACCGAGCGAGCGTGATCTCAATAGCCTCAACGTGCGATTATTTTAGATTCTTTCGCTAGAGAACGCGCCACTGGTCCTGCCTAGTCAATTGTTGTTTTACCTACATTGAGGCCTACTTATTTTGCTTATTGTCGCCTGGTGCACTGGCCGAAAGCTATCTCCTTTGGTGTATTATAAGACGAGGAACTCTAAAGTAATGATTCACGGATTCATTTGTTGGCATTTGCTAACTGATTACAATCACAATCGCTTCTTTGACAACAAAAAACTAGAGTGGAGGTCATTCAGTGCAACATGAGTCAAAGGATTTAACGTGAAAAAAATGATGGTTCCTTACTTATATCGATTATTTTTCAGTTAATCAATTAGTAACACTTCTGATAATGTTTTCATTTCTAACAACTTTATCTGTGATTCAATGCCATTTTGCACATTTCGTTTCCACTTTAGTTACTATAGGTCTGTGCCCATGCCAACACTGACAGTCCATAAAGTTAGGTCTGTGCCCAGGCCACCACTGGCATTGCATAAAGTACATGAAACTTACTGTTTTCTACATCGTTTCAAACTGACTAAATGAGTCCTTCACACGTAAAAACAAATATCTGATGTAGCCAGCAAGCGCCACCTGACCAGTTGTATTTGAAAAAATGTTGCAGTTGAACTATTTATAGTAACACTGTTCAAATTTGAAGGGGAATCTGCAAAAATTTAAACCGCTCTAGTGCTTGTCATTCCATTCACGCAAATAATGAAGACCAAAGTGATTAGATAGACACGGATCCAAAGGGGCAGACAAGGATTGATGGGGGTCCAGGGGCACTGCACCTCTTTATTACAGCCACGCACACATTTGGTCAAGATCCTGCACTCACGTCTGTACCGATTCTTTTCCACTGCTGGCAAAAGACCATATAATTTAATTGTACGACAACTTGGAACATAAAGGTTTATGTATAGACTTCGGAAGTTCATTCTCCTTTTCTATTCATGCTCCTATTTACCAGGTGCGTCCTTTTGCGACTATAAAAAACACTGCAACAATAGGATGTGGTGGTTATCAAGAATTCAACTAAAATGTGTTGGTTCAACGCTGGTTCTTTGAATAAACAAATCCCACTAAACTGAATTGTTGTATCACAATAACCAACGAAGAATGCGATTGGCTCACGGTATTGTGAACGCGCCCTCAAAGTTCTTATGACTAGAAGAATTAACTTCGACATAACAAGAATGGAGAGATTTTACTTCACTGACCAGTTCCTTCGCTTAGAATGCTTGACCGGAGTGCTACCCCCAGCACTGTATTTGTCAAATAAAAAGCCAATTGACGTTCCATTGATTGCTTTCATGAAACAAATATTGATGCTGGGTGCCAGGAATTCCGAATTTTCAATTTTGTTTTTGATTAAGATGCTATCAAAGTACAGGAGTCGGCGTTCTATATTCTCTGTAGACGAAACTCGACTTTAAAATTGATTTACATGGCTTCGAGTAAACCTACAAATACAGTGTATGTACTCGAATAGAGAAGCAGCAGTGATTGGTTAAGTTTCGAATTTGAGTCTCAGTCGAGCCTAAGTTCGGGGATTTGACCCTGGGCTCAAGCGTCCGTTCAGTAAATCGAGAGTTTAACGAGTTTGGCACGACCAGGCAAATCTGCGAGATATCGCCGTGGTGTGCTTGAGAAAAACACGTGACGTTACGCGCGGATAACAAGCCTTATGGCATGACTCCGCTGTGACTGGCCGAGTGTACTTCCCTCGAATGAAGAAAGGAAATGCTGAAATAGATCTTTAACGACAATAAATATGTCGAATGTTTTATGAGATCAACAATTAAATCTGCTTGCGACGTTAACGGTTAGTCAGTACGGACTCAGTTGCACTTGTTTCTGCCTGAATGTGAGACGTCATGAATGTCCCTGTCAGTTTCTCTTCACGGTTGCCGAAGTGAGTTACCTTTCTCAAGAAACACCCGACTTGAAATATACAACAACTTCTCAACATACACCCGGGTTGGAATACATTGGCAACTTCTCAACAACACCCGAGTTGGAATAAGACAACTTCTCAACAAAACAGACAGTAGACCTATATGTAACTGACATAACGGCCAACTAAATTTTATCGTGGTTAAAATGATTACAATCATGAATGTAAGTCAGTGTTACGTTCATATTCTTCAACTTCAACCCTCCTGCTCGTATGCAAATGTTGGCCAACAGCAATTTCAATGATTGGTCTGTTTGCAATCTTGACAATGCGACTAGACAATTACGAAAATTATGCACTCCGTGCTGTTTTGCTGATCGGGATGGAATCTGCATTTTGTTCTCTTGAATAATTCTGGCGAACGCGTTGGTCATCGCTTTAGAGCGAGTTTCCATTGTCAGTGTCTGTCACAGGGAGACGTCTGCACCGGAAGCTTATCAAGTGTACCAAAGACCAGAGTACAACGTCATCAAAAAGACAAGCCTTCTATGCTTTGACGCAAGGTGTTGTGTCAACGTTTTCCTTGATCACTATTGCATAAAATTTATTGCTCGAAGCCGTTTTTGAAACCTAGTGCAAGGTTAACGTTCCTCCACCTGTATGTATCGTAGTCCGAGACGTGACATTCGCCTGTCGCTGTGTTTACTACATAGACATTTTGTGTGTGCTTCGTGGGTTAATTGAGAAAAGTTATGATAAATACTTTGACTTTTGCGTGCGGCTGTTATATAAACTTGATCAGACTGACGGTTTAATCGCAGCAAGAAATAAAGCTTATTGCAAATTTAAGCGTTAGCCATTGTAGGGTTTGTCAGTCCCTGTCAACCGTGCTTGTTATGACGCTTCACAGACTCTTTTTAAGAAAAACAGCCCGGGGCTTGTTATCCGTAATCAGCCTGCTTAGATCTTTTGATGCCTAATGGAGTGGGGTAATTTAACATGACATAGTTGAATTCATCAACCAACTGCCGTCTGGATGTAAGTTCTCCTGCCTAGGGACTCCTGGAGGCGGATACTGTATCGGAGAGTGATCACGTAAGCTTCCGGGGTCTGTTTCATGAGAAATCATAAATTTTGTCTCATGCTCAGAAAGATGTCGAAAATAGTTTGATTTCATTAGAGCACATAACCGTTCAGCACATATCAAGAGCTGTTAGTTACTCAGATATTTGATAATTTTTTGCTGCGACATGATGTACAAATAATTTAATGGCAAAAACATTGTTCAGTAACAGCAAATTGGGAATGAAAAAAATCTGACTTAAGACTTCAATCACTTCTTGTTCCATCAACTGAAAACGCTCTTAAAAGCAGAGGTGGTTATAAACTAGATAAGCCCCGACTGAGACGATTATGACAACTTGAAAGAGAAGTTTACAGTTGAGAAAACACCCGTATACAAGAACATATTTCAGAACATTGCCGAGGAAAAAGAATATATTTTACGCGTATTATCTGAATAAAGGGATTTTTGGAAGGAGATCATGAGATATTTGTGGATATTAAACTTATAGAAAAGACATATTTACGCCAGCAAACGTCACATGGATACGCGAATTCTCCACTAGCCGTGTGATAGCACTGGCATGCAGTGGCTCATAAATTAAGTAGTTGTTGTACACACGTGTGGCAATATTGATTTGAACTATTCAAACTTTATTTACACGGTCCGGAGAGAATGTATGTTTGTATGAATGAACTAATAAAATGTGTAACATTCATCGAAACTATGTAAACCCAGGTACAGACTACTCAAACAAACCTGTTTTGCAATAACTGATGACGACGGGTTGTCGGAGCACAGATCGTGTTTAGTCTAAATACAGAGTCGAGCATAACTATTTACATCACCTCACACAAGCACAAGAAAGATAGGATGGTTCACCATGTCCCAATCAATGGCTACAGCAGAGGTGCACCATGCTAAACAGTCTCCTTCAAAACACTGACCTTTTTAAGATGATCCCCTACCATAAGGACCCGTGGCTTTCCGCATCATCTCGGTAGAAGGGGAATTCAAGTGTTTTAGCAGCCCACGGCACAGGTGCAAAATAGCGGTCTACCCCAGGACTTTTCCGCTTTAGAATGTGTGACTCTCCGGATAGTCGCAGGTCACCATTTACCAGCGTTCAACATGGGATTCAGATCGACTGATTTGATAACTGGGGTTTTCTATTTTTGGAACTTTTTGCGAGAATACCTTTTCAGGTGTTTCTTGTACATATAAATCAACGTTGCCAGTGGTTGGAAAAACAACCTCGACTTAAGGTAGCTGATTGTTGAACGGCAGAATGTTGTTTGCAGTAAAAAAACGATAGCGATACACTTTTAACACAGGTGTTTTTTCACATTTAGAGCTTCTTTGTCGTCCCCAGCCAGGCTGAAAATATTTCAATTTAGGAAATATTCGACATTTGATTTCATACATGTATTACGAAATCAGGGAATCAAATTTAGAACCATTTTTTTAAATTAAATATTTGCCGGAAGTCTGGTGTGAATACTACAGTTAAATAAATTAACTCAGTGCAGCCATTGTCTAGTAAAATATACAATGTAGTTTGTTTTCCATAATAATGATTTATAAACTATCCTACGGCAGAGAAGCATCAATTATTCAGCGTCAAACGTTTGCAAGGTTCATCACGATTACTTATTTACGAATACGTGGTATCAGACGTAAATAAAAATCTCTGATCTCTTATGCCGGGTAAAATTTCAGCGCGTTCTCTGTAACCAAACAAGAGTGGGAGCCAAGTAGCAGGGAAGACCTCATTCAGGCCATTCTGAATCAAGACAAATGAAGGGTCGTTAAGACAAATTTCACCCACTCTTTCATCCCATCTCGGCCCTCCTATTAACACATTCACACCCATTCCCAAAAGTCAACTATTCCCGAAGTACATTCTCACACAGTTCAGATTTTGTTAAGAAAACCAGATTTCCATAGTGTTGGAAAATGTGGGTAAACACATCAATTAATCCAAAATTTCTTTACAAACAAGAGCTCGTTGAATTCTGTGTAACCTATTGGTCTAGGTGTATACATGCGTAGCGCCATGATCCCAAAGTCATAAAAACAAATTGCGTTGGCATATGAATTCTGTTTTCAATTCGTGTTATTCTATGAAAAGCAGTTTGTTGGAGCACTTGCTTGCTATGGACACTCCGGGCACGTCCTGCCTTGTAGCTGCTGATGATTATTATAGTCTAAGGCTGGCCATGATGTAACCATCGGTCAATGAAAGTAGTATAACCGGCACTATTCTAAACCCAATAACAATTTTAATCAAAATGTGCAGAATTATGACAGCAAGGGAATTAGGATTGCACGAACCTATCATTTCAACATACCGACAAGAAGAGAATTGGATGATTGCTTCTGCGCTTTAGACAGAAAATGACCATCATTAAGGCAGGAGCCACTAAAACGACTTACCTTGGAGTGGCACGTAAAGATTAAGGTTCAGACACTCCTCCGACTGATATTTAGTGAATTCCTCCACCCTTTGCAAATGTTCCACCTTAACTTTGGGCATCTCATTCAAGAGTTTTTGTGTATCCAACGATCGTTGTGGACACACCGGGCCCCAGTTCTTGGCCAGTTTGATAGCGTTCCATTTGTGCACTGTGTTAGTAGGGGCAAAAAACCGCATCTGTCCTCCACGTACCGACGCGTACGATATTCCTCTGTAGACGACAATCGCAGGTAGGTTCTCGTCCGGTAGTACAACCTTCATACCTTTAAGCCGACCACTTTTAAGCTCCACCGTGTGCCCGGCTTCAGTCTCGACAAATCCCTGTGTTTGTGAGAGCATCGATAGCACTCCTATTAGAAGCAGACCAACTTTATTCATGGTTTTCATGTATCTGTTTTCCAGTCTAGTTTTGAAAACCTCTATTTTCTCCTCTGTTTGCTTCCATTGTGGAACGGATGATCTCTTTTTAATTCAAAATAATATCCTGCGTCACTCTCCTAGTGTGCGAGTGCGTGGCACAGCCGATGACTGGACTTCACAATGTATCCTCCAGTCAATACTCCACTATTATGCCAAATTCTGACGTCACGTAAAGTTAGTCTTCCTGCGCATGTGTTGCCTATCATTGAAAGGATGTCCAGCTAGTGTAAATAAAAAGAGCACACCAAGAACAAGTCTTCAAAAAAAGAAAGAATGTGTATACACCTAATTTTATTTTAACATGCTCGTCGTAAGAGACTGTTAACCCAAGGCGCTTGCTTGATATGAAATGTCAATATTCGTTCAATATCTAATTTTCCCCCATAGAATTTTTTCAAAGGATATTGACCCGGTAGAAACACGAAAACAACTCATTATATTTTTTATCACACAGATCTTTGTCTATACGCATTTTGTTATTAATTATTCACGATGATCAAACATTTATGTAACATTGTCCAGAAATGTTGGTTGTTTGGAGATTTCCCCGTCAAAGCGACACCGATTTCAAGTATTTGAACAACTATACACGCAGTTATGCATTTAGTGGGCTTGTATATTTGACTATCTGCACCTGGTTTGTATAGCATTGATTTACAAACTGGGTATTCAATTACCCTTGAGGCTTGTATTTGTATGTCGTTATCCGGGATTTGTAATTAACACGCTTTTAATGTAGCATTGAAACACAGCACAGTAGCGTTTAATTAAACCAGTTTCAAAACACAATGGAATCTATAAACCTAAGGAAATTGTTTGAGAAGATATAAGAAGGGGAGGAGTTTAATACGCAGAAAATTACAGTACATTTAGACGAAATAAAGGCAGTTAACTGTTCGTCGCAGAAAGCCGCACAACGTTCACTGGACGGCAAGTAGTAACTTCGACTGGTTGGTTTTTCTGATGAAGATGTTTCTTTCAGAATCAAAACCAACTAACTGCATTATTTTACCAAGATGACCTATTAACCAACCGAAAACTTTAATTGTTAGTAACGTAACGTGTGATCTAACATCGCCCTCCCACACGACACCACTGGGGACACACTCAACTTTAAAAAAGGAAAGAGACCGCATAATTAGAGGGTTCACTTGTTTCGCTTGGGGAACTGTGTGTAACCTCACAGACAAAAAAATCGCTAATGGGTCACTAACAGCAACTGAGTGCTCTCAGGAGATATAAGTCTATCTTCCAAACAGTCACAAATCAGTGACGTTTTGCTGGTCCTAAATTGCGGTGGCTGTGAACGGACGTCACGAGACATCATTTTTTCTTCATACTAATCTCTATCGCTGAATTCTGTCGATAGGTACTGAAAATCTTCCCATATAGAGGACAACATGTTCTTCACATGCGTGGATACCAAATCTGCTATTTTCTGTCACGAGTATTGAGGGTTCTTTTCTTTTGTGTCTGTACACGACTGCTCTATCTTGCAGATACAGGGGCTGCCGGCGAAAAATTGGTGACATTACGAGAGCATCAAATACTTGAGAAAGACATATACAACCTTCCATTCGTGTGAACACATCAGAACAAAAATTGGCAATAGTCACTTACAGAGGTCGCGCATTTTGAGAACCAGTTTGACGGCGTTGTTGGCAGTGGATAAAACTAGTTCTCACAATCCGGGATCCCTGTAAGTGACTAATTACCGAAAGGGTCTGCACATGTCAGCTTTAGGCACTGGGACGAATAATGTGGCTGTGAACTTAGACCTCGCTGATGGTACCCATGTAAAGCGGCATCAAAACCGCGATTCCTGTAAAACAAGCCTCGATTTAGACCAATTGCCTTTGAAAGTGCATGGTCGCAAAATTGTTCCTTACTCAGATAACAAATAATTTCGAGATTATGGAAGGACTCACATTTAGTTATTTCGTTAGAGAAATCCCATAAAACTTGATTTCTTTCACGGCGTTACCGGAGATAATATGAGTTTAGTCTGAAGACGTGTGGAATGCCAGCTCTTCCCGAGCCACCAGATCACTTCTAAACTCTAAGTAAAGAACATGATAGGATCAATTTTACATCGGTAAGAAGCCTAAATGAAAACTTGCTTTTCGAGGAATGAAATGACATAATGCTATTTTAGTGGTCGCAAATGAACGTTCAAAGACTGGATTCCAGCCTATACCAGTTTAAGAACAACGCATTAGTAGCGTTTATAAACGAGTTACCGAAATATTGGTCCAGACATAGAACTCAAGGACGGTTGAAGAAAATAAAAACGGTTGAGCAGATTTCGAAATTTACCAGTCTGGCATGCTGTAACCAAGTGGTACATCTATTATCTGCGAACTATTGCTCGCTGAGCGATCGAAGCGTCAGCAGGTGCTAATTTGTCTTGCTTCATTGGATGTCACACCGTATTCCCTGCGTAAGGGCGGAATTCCGTCTCACTAATTTCAGAATTTGCCAATTGTTGATGAGAAAACAATGTGGCTGCTGCGAACAGAAATGGGTCCGCGAGATAAACATGTGGTGCACAAGAAAAGAAATACATGAAAGAGAATTGTGTTTAAGAGAATCCCATATGGTTCATGAGGAAGTCTCTCTATCCCCCTCAAGTTATTCTAGAATGAAATCTCAATCTGTTGATAGAGCTAATTCTTAAGCAAACGCTTTGACAGGACTCGAATCTCATAATTGCAAGACCGTGAATTTAAATCCTCACTCGAGGGAAGCAAAATATTTTTACATGCATTTAACATATCAACAACTACATGTACATGTATATCAGGGAGAAAGTTCTTCATGTTATATTGGGCGCTTTTACGCCCGCCACCTGGTGTTATGGTGCACTATGATTGATCAGTTCTACTTACAGCGCATGACACCTTTAAAAATGTTGACAACATATCAGCTCACGTTCGATTGATCCAAAAATGGATAAGTGTCAGTGCAGACTGACAGCGGGTTGGATCAACGACCAGGCACTTGCCGTGAAGCCCCACTTGCATCGGTTCATTCGCAAAACATACAGCTCAGCATATGTGGCCGTCTCTTACTTCGTGTTTGATCTGTTCAACGGCATGGTCGAGGGAGCACTCGAACTGAAAGAAAATATTGACACAGGATGCGAGTATTTTACATTGACATTTTGAGTTTGCTTCTCTAGTGCAGCAAAGCGCCTTATTTTGTGTTCGTAATTGTTCTGAATAGTTCACAAGTTGTTGTTGAAATTATTGGATGCCCATACAATGTACATCTGCGAGGTGCCCGCTTTCTTACTAAATACCCCATTATCATGAACAAGCGATATGAATAAAGTAGTCAACCATTGGGTAAAGTTTGTTTTAACAATTTTCTCGCTGTAATGGTTTAAATAAACGTTAGATCATAAACGCCTCTTTAGCAAATCTTTTTCAGATTCCTGTCTTCAGGATAGTTAAGCTTGATGACTAAGAATTCAAAACACACAGGTGGACTTCGCTTTGGGGGGTTGGGCGAAAACGTACACACCGTCCTATTCTTACGGAGTCAATAGGTAACTCACCTGTTAAAAAGAGCGTGGTGCCAGTTACCTGACTAATTACACATTGACCAAACGATAATCTTATGACGTCTTCCATGTAACACGTAGATATACTCCGATCACTTTCCAAATTGCCCTCATGGTTAAGAAACTTCACGTTATTTCTCAACGTTATTTGTCCGCAATCAGTCAATATTTTAAGGGATTAACACCACAAATTATCTCCGTACAGCTGAGAATACAACGATTCTGGTAAATAAATCAATCTCCGTCTGCAGAACTATTTTTGAACTTTTAAAAAGATCACGCAATATTAGATCTTTTGTTTTTTACCGACTATTAATTTATCACCAAGTACAAGTATCGGGATAAAGCTTCCAGGCCTATGTTTACAACTGTTGCGTGACAGTTTCGTGACTTTCTCTTGTGCTATAATTTTCAAAAATTTGCAAATAAAGATTCTTATCACTGACTAGCTATATTTTTAGGTGAGAGATGCAGGGAATAACCGACAATTTTTTATAAAGATGGTGTTTTTCGGTAACGTTTTGTTCTTGGTTTAGAGAGCATACTTCGTGTTCGCTAACTTATCCAAACAAGGATACGAAGGTACCAATCGCAGGCAGTAAGGGCGCACATCTTTTCATCCGAGTCAGCAGTGCATGGCGACCGTAAAGCTTATAATAGTAGCCGCGGACTTCATTTGGTGCAGACGTGGTCTAGACCAGGCCTCTATTAATAGGAAGCGCTTATTAGAGACAAGGCGTTTATTAATTTAAGCCCCACTTCAGGCCAATACATGGTATCCTACGATGGCAAAAACAAAAAATTGGCCTTTGCTAATCGTCAGATCTAAGGTCGTATCGTGCTATTCACGTGATCTAAGAAAATATCCTAAACAACGTCCAGACAAGATGGAGACCCGGCTTCTGTTAGAGAGCTAGGAACCTATATTAGAGATCTGGCGTTTATTAATTTCAGCGTACCAAGTCCCCTAACTTCTGTTAGAGGATGGCGTCTCTTACAGACCCGGCAATATGGTTGTTGTGTAACGAAAGATACTCTCGAGCACAAGCTAGAGGAGCTCCACGCTCACTTCTGATGCATAGCAATACTTTGCGAATAGTTGCGAGGCCCCAAAGTGGTCAGTGTGGCCTAGTGTGATGGTGCCCGCCTTCTTTACCCGAGGTCGTTGGTTCGAGTCCCACTGGGCCACACTGCTAGACCCTTGAGTCAGGTCTCCATCTCCTCAGCTCGGTTTTAACTACATATTAATAAAGCACAATTAAAAAAATTAGTCTTTGGCTGTCTTACACATACAAAAACAGCCTATTGATCTCCTAGTATACATGAAAACCTGTCCAGTTTTTATTCTACTTTGTTTTCCTTCACACTTTACCGGCTCAGAGGCGGATGGCAGCAAAACGGTAGTGTGCAATACTCGGCTGAGGAAGGTTTTATCATCGTGTAGAATCAGGAAGAGATCTCTTCCTGATAGAATCCAGTACACATCCATTTAAGGTGGAAAGACCGTTGGAGTCCAACAGAAATTTGAAATTTAATTTTCACGATGATCTATGTGGTTTCAAGTTTTGAAATGGACCGTGTGTCTTTACGTTTGCAACGGTCTTGATCGTCTAAAATTGTCAGCCTACGTGTTTGTATCGGGCAAAAACGCTGTCAACAGCCAGTCGGCAGGTTTTTCTCGCGGTCAACATGTGTCATTGTACTCAAAAATGATGCGAACAGCAACAACACGGTAAAAGTGTAACACTGTTAAATGAATTAGTTTTTCACCATGACCTTAACAGAAATAGATCGACAAAACTTTTCATGAGAACATTCATACTTAGATAATTATGCATACGCCAGACATTTCGCTGAACTTCATTCAAGCATCATCAGTGGCAGTACCAAATCAATAAATGGTTCCACAGCAAACTATAAGTCCAACTGGTAAGATTCACACAACATGCAGTCACATCGAGGCCCCGGGCGTAGCTCTGTTCATATAACAGTGTTGTTTAAAGGGAATTGAGTCCTTTTGTTCGTGAATCAGCATAGTCTCTTTGATGTTAAGGTTCTGGGTTATTTAGAGCCAAGCTAGTGTCTCTGCATGTGTATAGTCAATGCTACGTTGCGTTGACTCTGTGACCCCAATTGTTGTCTCATTTTCTGGAAAAGATTAAGTCTAAACGCCGACACTCAGCAAACGTAAAAGTTCTGAGTGTCATGAAATTTCCATTGGACTTGGTTACACGCAAACTAACACATCGCATCCGCCATGAACAGGCCACAGTTCAAGCGCCCTCTTTAGGTACACAGAACCAAAACAGCCGTACACAAGCTGAGAAGCTTACTAATGTCTCATTATCAGTGAACTTTTATATCAAAGAGTCGCTTCTGGCGGGGCTTCACCAACAGAAGTCTGGCTGGCTTTAAGCGGAAATGGAATAAGGTCTTTCGGGGTCACAATACTCCCCATCGTATTAGAGCACTGTTTCCGTTAAGCGCAAGGATATCAAAGCCATCACTGACTCAACATCAAAGTTATTGGGTTGGCCCACTTAAAATCGTGGATTCGAAAACGACATATGTACGCATTGCCCGTGATTTTAATTGCCGGTTCATTCGGGAATAAAGCTCAAGTCGAATGAGCTGGGAATATTTGTTAATCCAAAAGCGCTTAGGTGAAGAATTACTACTTAACATTGACGGTTAAATAAGGGCACAATGTAGGCCAGAAATTTCATTTTACGTTCCGCATGAATATTTTGGAGAGCAATTTCAGCAAAAGTAAATGGTCTCTAATATATAAAAAGTTGCTGGTTGATCACATAACTTTCATGAATTGCTTCTTATAGACCGGGATCCCAGAGCTTTTTTGGGCATGAAAAGGTAACCAATTTTCTTTGGTGCCACAGTGCTCTATGGGTATCCTGATGCTTGGAAATGGCCGTCTGGCAGGTTCGCTCTGGTGGGTGTGGTCAGGGGAACCAAGAGAACTACACTAAAAAATTGAGCTGGATCAACTTTTCTGGTAACCACTTAAAACTGCCTTCAATACCTGCTACGGCATTCATTGTATCAAAATCGGTCACTGCCAGACAATTTCAGTGGTGGGGAGTACCCGCCAGACGAACATATACAGGGTAAAAAAATTGAGCTAGATCAATCCAAGAGGTAACCGCTTGAAACCAGTCGCAAAATATTTACCGTAAGCCTAGGTATCACGAATGAACACTGCCAGACAAATCTAGTGGTGGGTTACCCCCGCCAGACACGCCCAAATACCAGAATTGAGCTAGATCAACCCATCAGGTAACCGTTTGAAACCAATTGCACGATGTTCAGCATCACTGAACATGGAACAACAGTTAGATGCCAGACAATTTCAGTGGTGGGGTGGCCCTGCCAGACGATTATCAAAAAGGGTTAAAAATTGAGCTAGATCAATCCAAGAGGTAACCGCCTAAAACTAGTTCCAAAATATTCACCGTAAGCCCAGGTATCACGAATAAACACTGCCAGA